>ONZH01020058.1:0-548919 GCA_900303285.1 Rhinella marina | reverse complement strand
TGAAAGAATTATTTTTGTGTAATTTATAGACCCCCAAACATCACTGAGGAGATGAGGATCAGCTGCATAGACAAATAGAGCGGGCTGCCCAGGCGCGGTACAGTAGTGATAATGGGAGATTTTAACTTCCCTGTATTGATTGGGTCATGGATCGGCTTCAACTGCAAAGGAGAGAAATTTTCTGGGACAGTTTGTAGAAGAACCAACAAGAAGTGAGGCACTGTTGGATCTGGTTATATCTAACAATGCAGAGATAGTTGAGGAGGTAATTGTTCGGGAAAACCTTGGTAATAGTGACCACAATATAGTTACTTTTATCCTAAAGTGTAGAAAGCATAAACATGCTGGGAGATCAAAAACATTTAATTTTAAAAAGGCCAATTTCCCAGGGTTATGGGCCCACACTCCAGGACATAGACTGGGAGCAGCTGTTGTCAAGTAGTGACACAAATGATAAATGGGAGACCTTCAAATCTACACTGGGTAACTATACTGCAGAATTTATTCCTAGGGGGAACAAATACAAACGCTTAAAATTAAACCCTGTTAAAAGGGCAATACATGAAAAACAAAGGGCATTTAAAATATACAAATCAGAGGGGTCTGCCATAGCCTTTAATAACTACAAAAGGGTTAATAAAGATTGTAAAAGGACTATAAAAGCAGCAAAAGTTCAAAATGAAAGGCTGGTGGCCAGGGATAGCAAAACCAATCCCAAAAATTCTTCAAATATATAAATGCAAAAAAACCTAGGTCAGAGCATGTAGGACCCCTGAATAATAGTGATGGGGAATTGATTACTGGGGATCAGGAAAAGGCGGAGCTATTAAATTAGTTCTTTAGTTCTGTATATACACATGAAGAGGTGGGAGCTGCTGTCGGTAGAGTAAGTGCTGGTGATACTTCATGTAATATACTCAACTGGTTCAATATAGATATGGTCAAAGCTAAGTTAAACAAAGTAAAGGTGAATAAGGCTCCAGGATCGGATGGGTTACACCCAAGAATTCTTAAGGAACTTAGTTCAGTAATTTATTTGCCCTTGTATATAATATTCAAAGATTCTCTGGTGACTGGCATAGTGCCAAGGGACTGGCGTAAAGCAAATGTGGTGCCCATCTTCAAGAAGGGCTCTAGGTCATCCCCGGGGAATTACAGACCGGTGAGCTTAACGTCCATTGTGGGGAAACTTTTTGAGGGTCTAATAAGGGACTATATACAGGAATATGTTTTGGAGAATAGTTTTATAAGTGATAACCAGCATGGTTTTACTAAGGACAGAAGCTGTCAGACTAACCTGATTGGTTTTTATGAAGAAGTGAGTAGAAGTCTGGATAGAGGGGCGGCTGTGGATATTGTGTATTTGAACTTTGCAAAAGCGTTTGACACGGTCCCTCATAGACGTCTGACAGGTAAATTAAGGTCGGTTGGATTAGAAAATCTACTCTGTAACTGGATTGAGAACTGGCTGAAGGAGCGTACTCAGCGAGTGGTGGTGAATGATTCCTACTCTGAATGGTCCCCAGTTATAAGTGGTGTACCCCAAGGTTCAGTGCTGGGTCCACTTTTATTTAATTAATTTATTAATGATATAGAGGGAGGAATTAACAGCACTGTTTCAATTTTTGCAGATGACACTAAGCTTTGTTGTAGAGTCCAGTCTATGGAAGATGTGCAGAAGTTACAAGCTGACTTGGACACATTGAGTGTTTGGGCATCCTCTTGGCAGATGAGGTTCAATGTGGATAAATGTAAAGTTATGCATCTGGGTACTAACAACTTGCATGCCTCCTATGTCCTAGGGGGAGTAACACTGGGAGAGTCACTTGTAGAGAAGGATCTGGGTGTCCTTGTAGACCATAGACTGCAGAATAGCATGCAATGTCAATCGGCTGCTTCTAAGGCCAGCAGGATATTGTCATGTATTAAAAGAGGCATGGACTCGCGGGACAGGGATGTCATATTACCACTGTATAAAGCATTAGTACGACCTCATCTGGAATATGCTGTTCAGTTCTGGGCTCCGGTTTATAGGAAGGATGTCCTGGAGCTGGAAAGGGTGCAGAGACGGGCAACTAAACTGATAAGGGGCATAGAGCATCTTAGCTATGAAGAAGGATTGAAGGAGTTAAACTTGTTTAGTCTTGAGAAGAAACGTATAAGGGGGGACATGATCAACCTGTATAAGTATGTAAATGGCCCATACAAAAAATATGGTGAAAAACTGTTCCAGGTAAAATCCCCTCAAAAGACAAGGGGGCACTGCCTCCGCCTGGAGAAGCAAAGGTTCAGACTCCAGGGGCGACAAGCCTTCTTTACTATAAGAACTGTGAATCTGTGGAACAGTCTACCGCAGGAGCTGGTCACATCAAAGACAGCTGAGGGCTTCAAAACAGGCTTAGATAAATTCTTAGAGAAAAAGAAGGTCACCACATATTAAGAAATGTAGAGTCTTGTCTTAAGGTTACCCGTCCCCCTCCCCTTCATCACTCCTACCCCCTCCCTTGGTTGAACTTGATGGACATGTGTCTTTTTTCAACCGTATTAACTATGTAACTATGTAACGTTCCACATTACAATTGTGACCCACTTGTTGTTGATTCTTCACCAAAAATTTTAAATGTTATATCTTTTTGTTTGAAGCCTGAAATGTGGCAAAAGGTTGAAAAGTTCCAGGGGGCCGATTACTTTCGCAAGGCACTGTACATACACACATACATACACTCAGCTTTATGTATTAGGTCTGGCAGAATGGCTATAAAACTTTCCCATATTGGAAAAAACAAAGCTGCCTCAACCCAATCCATCTTAAATAAAAATTTAGATCTGTCCATTTTCGTAGAATGGCTTTATGTGCTGTTGCAGAGATCATGTGAAGCAATTTTAAACCGAATTCAATTGAACACATCTAGAGATGAGCGAATCTATTCGCCGCTTCGTAGATTCGTATCGAATCTTGGGAGTTTTCAGCTGCGAAGCGAATCCGAATATTAGGTTATTCGCTTCGCTTTTGTACGCATTCGCTACGTAGTGTGTCCTATAAATTATACGCTATTCTACGTATAATTTAGTTACTCTATACGCTGTCGAGTACGAATTAAATTCAGGGATGCAGACTTTTCCCTGGTAGTTACTCTATACGCTGTTGCGTACGAATTCAATTCAACGATGCAGACTCCTCCCTGGTAGTTCCACCCCTTTCTCCAGCGCGGGAGGATGATGAGGCAACTCAGGAAACTAAGTTGCGCATTCGTGCGCCTCATCCCTTTTTCCCCCTTTTCAGGTTATTTGGGGAGCCCCTTGAAAGAGGGTTTTTTAAGGAACCTTTGCTGCTTTTTTTTACCCATTTGGATTACAATTTTACCTATGTGGATTACAAATTGCGACTGAGTTTGGGACTCTGCTCCAGTTCTATGACAAGCGTCAGAAGAAAAGAGACTTAAACGTGTCCGTGAGCATACTAGTAGGTGATATTTAAAATTTTTATATTATACCTATAATAATGTATTTGCACTTTACCATATATATGTCTCGAATATTCGCTCTGCCTCTGAGGAGTGCACGCCGCGGCCTCTCCTCGTACGT
The DNA here is from genome assembly GCA_900303285.1 of Rhinella marina. Classification (NCBI taxonomy): domain Eukaryota; kingdom Metazoa; phylum Chordata; class Amphibia; order Anura; family Bufonidae; genus Rhinella; species Rhinella marina. The sequence goes on along the minus strand of ONZH01020058.1, from coordinate 545,334 downwards.
GCCTGCGTATTACGTAATCGCTTAGACAATACTACGCTGAGATTCGTAAGCTATTTGTACGCTCATGCATACGTCTTCTAAGAAGTTGCGTACATTTTGTAAATTAACGTTCGTTATTAGTGAGTGAATGTTTGCTAATAGCACATAATAACGTATATTTTGTACGCAAATACAACGAATCTATTTGTCGAATATACGAATTTTAGGAAAAGTTCGGCGAATGTTCGGCGAATAATTTTTTGAATGATTCGCTCATCTCTAATCACATCATTTTTGCTATACAGTATACAAAGTATACATGGTAGGGTGGCTCTGTTTTCAAAAATACACATTTATAAAGTGGAGGGACACATTCTAGGGATTGGATACAAAGGTGGGGGGCTGGTTGTATTCAAGCCATTGATTGCCCATCTTGCTGCTATCTTGCTGAACAGGAATCGGGGGCAATGGCAGGCACTGAATTGTAAATTGCTGTGGAATGTGTTGGCGCCTGCCGTCCCTGCTTGAAATAATAGAGAGCTTTAGTTCATTGTGCCCAGTACCATGGTGACAGAATGACACGTGTGCTGTATGCTGCACAGTATAACCTTCTATAAAAGGCATGAGTCTTAGCATTGTGATCCCTCTGCAATGCCTATACAGGCAATTCTATTTTACATTTTATCTGATGCAAGAAATAAGCATTGATTCTTCTTACTATATAAAGGGAGACTATAACCGGGAAATTCACTGCTAACCCCGACGCAATGCCTTGTAGGGCGTACACTTAGCAATCCGCCGCTTCATTCTGGAGGAAAAATAAGTACAAATGAGTAGTGCTCCAAGGGCGGGCCCAAGCCACTGTGTGCACCCTGCTTCCTCTGCCAGCATCTCCTTCTTGTTTAACAGGGCCAGTCAAAATGATGGTGCAGAAACCTACCAAGAACACGGGAGGAGGAGCTGGCAGAGGATGCAGGAGGAGCAAGGGTGCACAGAGTAGCTCAGTCCTGCCCTTGGTGCACTTAACTGCTCATTCGCATATCCATTTTCTCCAGAATAAAACACTGAATCTTTACGCGAAAACCTTACAAGGCAGACAAAGTTAAAGGGGTTGTCCCATGTCAGACAATGGTGGTATATCACTAGGACCGCTGGGACCCGCACCTATATCAAGAATGACACGGGGAGCTCAGTGCCTGGAGGACCCCGGTTTTCCAGGGGTCCGGCCACCACCAGGCGCAGCTACCCGCTGCACTCATAGAAATGAATGGGAGCACACCACGCAAGTGCGGCCACCACTCCCATTCATTTCTATGGAGCCGACGGAAATAGCTGAGCCAGCGCTCGGCTATTTACGGCGCCCCATAGAAATGAATGGAGGGTGGCTGCGCATGCGCAGTGTGCCCTCCTTCTCTTTTGGGGCCCCGTTCTCAATATAGGTGCAGGTCCCAGCGGTGTACCTGCGACCCACACCTATAAGACAATGGGGGCATATCCTGGCATTGTCACTGTACTTCATGCCATAATTCTGGACGGACATGTTTAAGCTTCTGGCAATGCAGGAACGCAGAGAGATCCAGAACATTCCTTCCCGACAACTGTCTACATGAAGCGATCACCTCCACAGTATGAGGACGAGCAATGGCTACTGCTCATGCATTGTTTCTGGCTAGCAGAGTGCTGTTTAGATTGCTGTCTGCATTAAAGGGGTTATCCCATAACTAATGGGACATCATATAGTACATGACAATCTCTTTCTATAAAAGCTAGAAACAGCCCTGTACCTCACATGGATCCAGAGATCTCCCCATTCATTGCTCTGCTAGATTTATAGCCTCAGGGGCATGTCCATGCTCTCCATATCACAACTCAGGAGGCAGTTGAAGGATGGAACTGAGCATGTGCGGCCATCTCAGTGAGCAGGACAAAGAAATAAGAAAAAAACAAACAGCAGGTGGCGCTATACAGATACATTTTATTGAATAACTCAGTGGCTATACAAAATTCTTAATTCCATACAATTACAAAAGTATTCAGATCCAGGTGCTGGTTTGAAAACTGTAGAATATTTTTTTATAAGACAACCCCTTTAAAGATTGTTTCACCCGATGAAGGAGCGGGTGATCTGCGGCACCTTTAGACGAGCCAATTATCAGGAAAGAGCGTTCGTAGGAACATTCAATCTCAATAATCGGCTCGGGGGCGTAAACCCAGCATTGGGTAATACAGTTCTGATAAGATAAAACAATTTCTCCAGATGGAATGGAGAAGATCGAGTAGAATATATGGCTCATTTATAACCCAATCCCGTAATTTAGCAACATGCATCAGAGCTGGAGGCGAGGGCTGCACATTCCTGCAGACGGAGCGGGCAACAACATGAGCAGATGAAGGAGAACATTTCACTCCTACCACAAAAAATCTCTGCCGGCCTCCTAAGACCATTAACCTTATCTGGGTTATTATTCCCCTGCACCTGCCTCCCCACCAGCCCAGCACCTTGTATATTCTAATATCAGAAATAGCAGCCGGCTGAAAGATTTCATTGCACATAAAAAACTTCTCTGATTACGGCCGGCCTGGAAGAACTCCCAATAGCAAATTTGCTTATCAGCCAAAACCAGATGCTGTTCCCGCATTACCCCACATGGCCCTGTGCTCTGCAGCTGCCGGCTGGTTTAATATGACAGCGGCTGTTTTCATGCCATTTCTTCAGGGGTATAAGGCGCATTTAACCTGCTTATTCCAGGACGGTCGGCAGCGGACCCGCTATGGAATATAAAGACAAGCATCTATATCTGTTTTCATTTCGGGGATGGCGTGGGGGGGGGGTCAGGCAACTTTGTGCTATAACCAATGTAAATCCAGATGAAGCCAGGTCTAACGTTGGCATGCCGTAGTTGTCTTCTACGGTATACATATATGAAGATTAGGGACATATATAACCACTTCTTAGCCATTAATTTTTCTTGGATCTGTAATTAATATGATGAATGAAAGATCCGAGTTATGAGATTTCAGAAAGTGGATCGTAGATGGAAAATAATGAGGCAATGCTGTGTTGGCAAACAAGGGGCAACTGGCCCTTAGCACCGTAAAACAGGCTTTCTGGGACTAACATATGCATGACCTATGCATTGGATAGATTATCGATCTGATATCAGTGGGGGTCCGACATCTGGCGCCCCCAACAATCAGGTGTCAACGGAAGCCGCAGGTTCCAGCAGTAAACAAGGTATGGAGCTAGAGCATCACAACGCCATACGCTGAATAGTTGCCATTCCTGGTACTGCAACTCATGTTTCTATTCAAGTGAATGGAAGCTAATAGGTCATCCTTGTTAGTCACAGGAAATCCCCTTGACGTGGTAGCTATGACCTGTCAAGCTACTATTTCCGACCTCCTGTCCTTGTGATGAGACAGCCTCATTATTTCATTTTGGCTATGGACCATTAGCCTATTGGCTTTCAGCAAAGCAAAGCATCTGAGTGTGGTGTTGGGAAAACAATACAAAAAAAAGCAACATTTTTCCCAAAAACAGTAAGGGTACGACCACACGGTCAGGCTTCTGCATGCACCCTGCTGGTGGCTGTGAGGAAGGCTCGAGTGGCCCCCTGGGCATTGGCCCACCAGGATATTTTCCTGTATGGTCTATGGCCAGTCTGTCCCTGGGACAAAAATACAGTTGTGTTCATACTGACAGTATTATATCAGTACAATTCAGTGGATGCAAGGTTGGACAGAGATACACAGCATTATAAATCATTATAATACTGTGCGGTCCTATGAAAGGAGCAGTGTCCATAACAGGAAATCACACTGCCACACGGAGTGTGTTTTCCCCATTGGACACTGGAATTTACCCTAAGGGTACAGCCAGACAGTCAGGTTTCCGCTTGCAGTTTTGGAAGCTAAAGTCAGTGGATCACAAAAGGAGAGAAAGTACATATAAAGGACAAATACAACTTCTGCTCTTTTTTGAATTCATTCCTGGTTTTGGCTTCCAAAACAACGTGGAAACTTGACCGTGTGCCCGTACCCTTGGGAAGCTCCCTTTGTAAAACATTGTAATTTATGAAATTTACTGAATACACGTGCTAGGGGCCCCATCAAAGAATTCTGTCAAAGTAGCAAGAATATCTTGTACTGACATACTGTGAAGCACCGCACAGGAAACCCAGAAGTGCACTGCTTGACTCAGCCATTCTTCTACAGACAGCGAGTAGGTCAAGTTTTTTCCCCCCTATATCAGCAGAGAAAAACATGAACTAAGAAAATGAGTATGTTAACCCGATGCGAGTTACATTATTTAAATGTCATTAGCCAAAACTGGAAAAGTAAAAGGACTAGAAACATGCAGAGGAACTATTTAAATGAGGATGAATTATACCGTATTCTGCCCAATGGCTGCTTTATGATTATAGTACTGGCTACTGATATAGTATGTCTGTGATATAAATCTGTCCTTGAGACCACCTATTGCAAAACTACAACTCCTCGATATTCAAAAATATTCTTGTGTGCCAAGCATGTAACAGAAACATCAGGGCGTTTTCAGGGTTGCAGTGCACTTTGAGGCCAGCAAATGGTTATGTTCACATGCGGCATTTCTGCAGCTGAGAATCTGTCCCATGTGAATAGAGTTGTTTCTGCAGCATGTGAATGTGATTGCAAATCCCAGAAAACCACTTTGAAATGCAGGCTTATGCATGTGCCTGTCTTGAACTGTGGTGATAGGTGTCTTAACTTGTATCCCATCACCTGCAGCAGAGTCTGTATAGCTGTAATGCTGATCACTCTGCTGACTGTAAACACTATAGTTTTCAGATCATCTGTACCTTGGGACCCTGCAGTCTCCCTTGAGTAGAGGTTCTCACAGTCGAGTTGCATCTTTAGTCCCAAGCCCTTGGAACGGGAGCAGATAGACACGCTCCCTCACTCCAGGCTTGCTGAGCTAACGTTCCTTAGATTTCTTTAGAGCTCCCTTTCCTGGCACGAAGTCGGAACAGCCCACTCCCACCAAGAGGGGAGGAATGGAATGGTAAATTCCATTCCTTATGCCAACCATACATTTACCATTCTAAAGCTTATGGCAGATAAATAAAAAATTATATTGCAATATATAATAAACAATTGCATTTTTGGAAGCAAATATGCACACGACTGGGATATGGTATGAATTTTCAAATACTGACGGAAAATATACTCCCATGTGAATAGCCCTATTCATTAACATTAGAAGCGCGTTCCAGTGCATAACATACGCGTCCAGGGGCAGATTGGGAACTTAAAGAGGACCTTTCATGGTTTTACATTATAGTAGGTAAATACCGTTACTTGCAGGGCACCCCCCGCTGATGCTGCCACCCGCCCAGGTTTTTCAAAATAGCGCTCCTGCGCCCCGCTCTGCCCCCCTGTATTTTTCCCGCTCAGTATGTTAATACTGAGCATCAGTACAGGGAGGAGGAGACGCCAGGGTTTCTCAATGGGCGTCTCCTTCTCCCTGTCTGTGCTGCGATCCAATCACATCGGAGAGCGTCACAGCCAGGGAGAAAAAAACTCCTTGGCTGTGACGTTCTCCGATGTGATTGGATCGCGGCACAGCCAGGTAGAAGGAGACACCCATTGAGAAACCCGGGCGTCTCCTCCTCTCTGTACCGATGCTCAGTATTAGCATACTGAGCACGAAAAATACAGGGAGGAAGAGCGGGGCGCAGGAGCGCTATTTTGAAAAACCTGGACGGGTGGCAGCATCAGCGGGGGGTGCCCTGCAAGTAACGGTATTTACCTGCTATAATGTAAAACCATGAAAGGTCCGCTTTAAAATCGCCCTGGAAAAAATACTAAAAGTGGCCCTATTTTGCAGTCGGGTCCAAATTGATGGAAGGCAGGGCCAGCAATACCATATTGTGGCACATTATACCACCCCAACAGTGCCAAATACCACAGTCCATCACAAAATACTGCCACCAGCAGCACCAAATACATCCCCTAAAACTTAAACTGGCCGGTCGTGAGGAGGGCTTAGGTGGCCCCCTGGGCATCAGCCCACCGGGAAATTTCCCTGTAAGGTCTATTGCCAATGCGCCACTGTACGCGTCATATGCAGATTACTAATATGCTTGTTTGAAAGCAGCCTTTCTGTTTTGGACCCACTCCTGGTTTTGATGTACAAATACTGACCAAATAATGTAATGTAAAGCCCTAGTGTAACGGAGCAGACAAAGGAATTCTGATCATGAATAGCAGAAAGGCCATCATCAAGCGCAGTGAATGACAGAGCTGAATACCCATGAGAGCTCACCATATACCCCGAGAAGAGCACGATCTATATGAATCTCTTTTGCCTCTTTAGATATCAGGCAGCCCGAATATATCATTCATAGAGGTGTTGATTTACTATGCAAAATAGATTGGTGGAAATGAAAGTTTCATGAAAAATACATATCCGTAGGCATCCTTCAGCCTGTATTATTAATGTGACCTTTCCAGCTGCTCCCCCTCCTCCTCCTGATAGTTTTCCAGCGCATATAATGAGGAGGTGTGGAATACAACTGGCTGCACGTACATGGATGCTGTGGAGGCAGAAACGCTCCGGCGAGCTAAGTGGCTACGTGGAAGCATGCACAGGATGCCCTCAGAAGAGCCGTGAAATCATGTCCCATTCACTCCTAAGGGTACAGCCATGCGGTCAGGTTTCTGCAAAACCAGTAGTGAACTTAAAGGGGTTGTCCCACAAAAAATATTCTACAGTTTTCAAACCAGCTCCTGGATCTGACCACTTTTGTAATTGCATGTAACTAAATATTTAGCATAGCCACTGAGTTATTCTATAAAATTTATCTGTCTAGCGCCACCTGCTGTTTATTCTTTTTCTTTCTTTGTCCTGCTCACTGAGATGGCTGCACATGCTCAGTTCCATCCTTCAACTGCCTCTGAGCTGTGATATGGAGAGCACGGACACGCCCCTTGAGCTTTCAGCTTAATATATATCTAGCACATACCGCCCAACTTTGTAAACGCACCAAGAGGGAAACATTATGCGGCACTCTTTGTGTGCCGCTGCAAACTGTTTCCGCACTAGACCACGCACCTAACTCCGCCCAAAACATAACTATACACCTAATCCCACCCAGTCCCCTTAATGCCCCCACATAGTAGTTATTCCCCCTTCATGCCATCACACAGTATTTATGTCCACATTGTGTCTCCTTCACAGAATTATGCCCAGCTGTGCCCACAGTAATATGCCCACATTGTGCCCCCAGTACTATGCCCAGCTGCGCCCACACTAATATGCCCACATTGTGCCCACAGTAATATGCCCACATTGTGCCCCCCAGTAATATGCTTAATCATTATACAGGCAACTCTCTCTACTTCCTATGGATGCAGGGACAGCTGCCAGAAAGCAGGACATACCTCCCCCTTCCCGGGACAGCAGGACAGCCACTGCAATCTGGGACTGTCTCACCGGATCCGGGACGGTTGGGAGGTAAAGATCTATGTATTATAATTTCTCTCCTTTTATAATCCATTCCTGATTTTGGCTTCCAAAACTGCATTAGGAAACCTCACTGTGTGTTTGTGCCCTAACACTGGAAAGGAAACATCAGTTTACAGTCAACAGTTAACACAGTGGCCCAGTGGTGAGGTGGCAACAACATGAGGAGTCAACAAAGGCGGTAACACCCCAAAACTGGTTGTTATCAGACTGCAAATTCACCCCAAAAGCAAGGATGAATGGACATACTTTTATATATTTAAAGGGAGTCTGTCACCTTATTTTCACCTATATAGCTAACAGCACAGTTGTTTCACACTTTTTTGTTAAGTATATAATTCCACATGTGTTAATTCATAGTTTTGATGCCTTCAGTGTGAATCTACAATTTTCATAGTCATGAAAATACAGAAAACTCTTTGAATGAGAAGGTGTGTCCAAACTTTTGGTCTGTACTGTATATCTTCTGAAATCTTCTGATATAATGCTATGATTGGTATCATTTGAAAGCTTGGAATGTCAGCTTTCATAGAAGGTCAGAACCATTTTTCTATCTGCTACCAATCCCAAGATATGAGCAGCTAAAGCAGCCCTCCCCTCTTCAGTCTGGTTTGCTTTGGGCACTTGCAGCAGCACTATGAGAGACGTTACAGGCACTATGGACAGTGTTTAGAAAAGACTTTATTCACTCAAAAAAACGATTTAGCTGTTCAGAGAAAGATTATTCACAGTGTAGGGAAAGGACAGGGAGGCAGTATCCACACTGTATGGTCCAATAGGAGAGTGTAAAGCTTGGGTAATAGGGGCTATTCTATTATACCTTGCTGCACTAATTACTAAAAGTGATCTATTACTACAGATTTTAGATTGTTTTAAACAGTAATTGCAGTAATCCTAGAATCTGTTATTGGGTTTAAAGTGCAGTTGGATACAACCAGTTTTGGGGTGCATTAATTTTAAAGGGAGTCTGTCACCTCATTTTCACCAATATAACTAAGAGCACTGCCCCACAGAAGATGGTATTCACATCCCAGTATAGTAGCCCTGATAAGGGCTGTCAATCACTCTCCTGTCCGCTGGTAGCCGGTATATATGGTGGTAAATGCGATATTCTGAGCTTCTGTTATATACTTTTGGGGTCCTGCCTGACTTTCATACAGCTAAAGCCTGTCTCTCCCTGCTCGGGCCTCTGTCCCTGACTACGTTCATGCAGCATATGCGAACGAGCAGGAAGAGCTGAGTTTTTATGATTCGAGGTCACATGGTTTTTCCAGCCAATGCATGTAGACGCCGTTCTCGCGATGCCAGCGTGCTCCGAGGACCTGTCATACCCCCCCTGCATAGTGATTGGTGTAAAAAAAGCGCCAGGGAAGGTGGGAGGGGAAACGAATTTTAAGTGCGTCATCACCGTTATACTCGATCGAAATTGAGTATGACGAATAGCGTAGTATTCGATCGAATACCGGCTCGGTCGAATACTACTCGCTCATCTCTACAATTTAGGGCTCATGCACACGAACGTTGTTTGATTCCGCTTCTGATCTGAATTTTTTGTGGTTCGGATGCTGACCCATTCACTTCAACGAGGCTGCAAAAGATGCAGACAGAACTCTGTGCGCTGTCCGCATCCGTTGCTCCATTCCGCAGGGGCCACAAAAAGAATAGAACATGTCCTATTCTTGTCCGTTTTGCAGACAAGAATAGGCATTTCTATTATCGGCAACCCTTCAGTTCCACAAATTGCAGAACGCGCACGGGCGGCATCCGTGTTTTGCAGATCTGCAATTTTTAGACCGCAAAACACGCCACAGTCATGTGCATGAGCCCTAAAGAGGGCATTTACATTTTTTATAGAAATAAATGTACCGTATATAAATGTTTACTACTAAATAAAACACCCCTTCAACTACCCAAACATGTGACAGCATGAAACATACATGATTTTTTGAAATTTTATTGTAGTAGCAATATGACTAAGTAATATCAGTAAGTAATATCAGTCTCTATGTCGCTAGGTATTGTCTTTCCTATTTCTTTTCACCTTGACTCTCACTTAAAGACATTTTTTTGAGATTTTAATAATAATGGCCTATCCTCAGGATAGGCCATCAATATCTAATTGGAGGGGGTGGGGTGTCGGACCCCGACCAATCAGCTTCAGGGTAGCTTGGCACCAGAAATTGGTGCCACAACTACACTGCTTTGTCCATTGTGTAGTGGATGAAGTGGGGTCAGTGCTGCAGTAAGTAGCTCTGTCTACTACACAACGGATGGAGCTGTGCAGTCCTGGAGCCGGAGATAGCAGCTGAGTGGTGGGGTGACGTCATCTTCATTGGTCACATGGTCAAGTGAATGGGGCTGAGCTGCAATACCAAGCACAGCCGCTGCCCAATGAGCGGCACTGTGATTGGAGAGCTTTGAGGAGGCTGCAGCAGTCTTGAAACAGCTGATCGGTGAGGGATAATGGGAGTTGGGCCCCCACTGATCAGATATTGATGACCTGTCGTGAGTATAGGTCATCAATATAAAAGACCAGGGAAGCCCCTTTAAACCAGGCACAATGATTATAGAGCTAGCTCTGCTGAATTTAATGATACCTTTCACTATCTATTGCTTTATTCTGGAGAAATTGTACTTTTAATCCATAAGCAACTGAGCAGTGAAGTGCACTGAAGGCAGGCCCAAACCACTCTGTGCACTCTTGCTGCTTCTGCTTCCTCTGTTAACCCCACCCTCTCCTCCTTGATGGACTGGACCAGGTTCCTGCATAGTCATCTTTCCCGGTCCTCTTAATAAGTAGAGGGAGGAGGCTGGCAGAGGAAGCAGGAGGAGGAAGGGTGCAAAGAGAGGCTTTGGCCCGCCCTTAATGCATTTAAGAGCTCATTTGCATATTTATCAAAAAGTAATTTTTCTCCAGAATGAAGCAAAGGATTGCTAAGAGAAATCTATCATTACATTCAGCTGAACTAGACCTACAAGGCATTGTGCCTGCTGACATACTCCCATTAAAAAGTAGCACATGAATAACACCGCCAGATCTCTACAAGAGTGCAGCTATCAGGGTCGGTCCCCCACTGGCTTCGGCTTGTGTTATGCTGTGGTATTGAATGCCAATATAATACAGGTTTGGTCCTGCAGCTGCGGGCAGCTGTTACTCTAATCACACATCCAAGGAGTTGTGGGTAGCGGCGGAAAGCCCGGTGTCCCCGGGCTGTGTGTGTATGTGAAGGTGGTCAGTGTATGGGCCTCTAATGACATACGTGACATACATCCATCCCGCCTGTTATCCTGCAGAGTTGATCCTGAGCTATGTCCGGCATAAGAATGAACCTTCTGCTATGTATAAAGTGAAGAAAACATCTACCGATTCCTCAGCAAGGCCAGGACACTGTAATCCTTTGTAGCAAAAGAAGGAGTTAATGCCAGGCCTGTGGGTGGCAGTCATGAAAGTGCATGGAAGAACTGTGACCTGCCCCTGAATGCCAGGCAGCAGATTACTCACCTTGGTTACCGCACCTCTGCAAAAGGGGGAATTCGGCACAGCCTGGTAATCTTGTTAGCTATGACCACCAGTAAACAGACCTGCCATGGCCGCCCTGTGAGCAGGTCTGAGGGGGACAGTCAGTGACCAAGAGAAAATAAAACATTGGATAAAATAAAAATAAAAAATAGCATAAAAATGTTACAAACCTTAAACACTGTAGCAAATAACTATTATATTTTTTTATTCTATTCAGTTGGCTTTAAAGGACATCTGTCAGCAGATTTATACCTATGAAACTGGCTGATCTGTTACATGTGCACTTGGCAGCTGAAGGCATCTGTTTTGAACCCATGTTCATATTTGCCCACATTGCTGAGAAAAATGATGTTTTAATATATGCAAATGAGCCTCTAGGAGCAACGTGGGACGTTGCCATTACACCAAGAGGCTCTGCTCTCTCTGCAACAGCCGCGCCTTCTGCAATTTAACAGGACCAGGCAGTGTAAACATTGTCACGCCTGCTTGACCCTGTCAATAAGTGCAGAGAGCGCAGCAGTTGCAGAGAGAGCAGAGCCTCTAGGAGTAACAGTAACGCCCCCATTACTCCTAGAGGCTCATTCACATATATTAAAACATTTTTCTGAGAAATACGGACACATATGGAACAGGGGACCTCTCCCATGGGCTCTGCGTTCTTTTTCTAGGCCACACGACCTAGGCACAGCTCATTCTCATTCAAGCGAGTGTGGCAGAGCTGCAATACCAAGCACAGCCACTATCCAATGGAAGGCGCTGTGCTTGGTAAGCTGCAAGGAGCCTGGAGTACCATGATCTCCTCAAACAACTGACCAGCAGGGGTCCTGGGTGTGAGACTCCCTCTGATCCGATATTGATAACCTATCAGAATCTTGGAATGAACAGAACACTTACCCTAGTGTCCTCCTTTTCATTTTTTTCAGCTGATGCCAATTCTCAGGCTCCTCTTTGGCCATCCAAGACGACCACACTGCCTTCCAGACTACCTGATGCATACTGTGCAGTTGATAATCCAAGACACTTCCTGCTGCCCTTGGATTGGCCAGTACTGCTCATGTGAGCACTGCTGGCCAATCCAAGAGCAGAGCTAGACTAGCAGGCAGTGCCTTGGACTACTTGGTCCGTCAGGTAGTCTGAAAAGTGACGCGGCCATCTTGGATGACAGATGAGAAACCCAAGAATCGGTGGCTCTGCAGCTGAAAAGATAAAAAGGAGGGCACCGTGTACGTGTTCTATTTGTTCCCCAGTTAATGTGATTTCTTTCTTGAACCGGAGGGTCACTTTAATGAGATTATATCTGTAAATGAATATTACTAGGATAGAAACATATCATTATGGCTTTGGTTATGGCTTGGATAACTAGGACGCTCGACAATTACGTTCTAATCCAAAAGTATTCTATGAGTAATCTGAAATCTTGGAATGTCCTGCTGTGTACCCGGTGAAATCTAATACTACCATCTGATAAAACTCTTGAAATATTCCAGGCTGGAAGTTGTAGGCACAACGCTTGTATATACGATCCTCCATATCTTCCAATAAAGCAATTAGCACTAGTATGGAATTGTATATCAATATCAAATTGTATTCTGAAGTCGGAGTCATCCATCGTCATACGTTACTTACATGTAAGGGTGGGTTCACATCGGCGTTGCGAATTCTGTTATTGTTTTTGGAAAATAACTGAATTTGTTATACGGAGTTCAAAACGGAAACCTTTGGAGGCATTCCGACAGGACTTTCTTTTCCGTCCTGAATAACGGAAACCAGACGGATCCGTTCAGGCACCTACCAAATAGGAGCAGACTGACCTCAGTCCATTCTCTATATTTCTTTAATCCCATTTACAAAGAACATTTTAGGAGTAAATTTTATTTTGTATAATTAGGAAAAGTTAACCCTATATTTTCTCTCGTTTAGCAAAAAATAAATGGATTCCGCAGATCTGATCAGAGTCTTTGTCAAGAAGTCGTGACTACACAAACAAGGTAAGAGACTTAATATCCCGGAGTTGTTAATATTGTTGATAATATTGCTATTATAATCTATTAAAGTTATCTCATAACTAGTGTAAAAAATGATAATCAGACATCATATAGTACATCACGGCCTCTTTCTAACAAAGCTAGAACCAGCCCTGTACCTCACATGGATCCAGAGATCTCCCCATTCATTGCTCTGCTAGATTTATATCAAGCTGGCAGCTCAAGGGGAGTGTCTTTTCTGCTGCATCTAATGGGGCGTGTCCATGCTCTCCTTATCACAGCTCAGGAGGCAGTTGAAGGATGAAACTGAGCATGTGCGGCCTTCTCAGTAAGCAGGACAAAGAAATAAGTAAAAGAACAAACAGCAGGTGGCGCTGTACAGATAGATTTTATTGAATAACTCACTGGCTAGGCAAAATGTTTAATTAGGTGCAATTACAAAAGAATTCAGAACCAGGAGCTGTATTGTAAAACTGTAGAATATTTTTGGTGGAACAACCCCTCTAAGCGTCAGATCATTATTCATCAGACTTTGACGTCTCTAGCGGGCCACACACTTTAGATAGATGATAGCCAACCAGTTTCCTCCCCATACACATGCACGATACATGTGTTCTGGAGGCAGTTGAAGGATAAAACTGAGCATGTGCAACCATCTCAGTGAGCAGGTCAAAGAAATAAGAAAAAGAACAGCAGATGGCCCTATACAGATAGATTTCAGTGAATAACTCACTGGCTTTACAAAAATTTTTTTTTTTTACAATTACATGCAATTACAAAAGTATTCAGATCCAGGTGCTGGTTTGAAAAATGTAGAATATGTTTTTTGACACAACCCCTTTAAAGACCAATAGCGAGCTCCCCACACCTGTAGCTACATAACAAGGATGCAGCTGAGCAGAGAAGAGATGTTCGCTGACCACCACACATATATAGTCAACGACCCATCGACAAGTGGGTAACATCCAGATCTCTACTGAGACTCATGGGAGTTGTGGATACTGAAATTGAAAGACTGATTACAGTATCCCCCTAATAAAAACAGGGGTCTAGCATATTTATTTTCAGCAAATAATTATGGTGCCAGGACCCAATTCTACCATGACCACTTTACCTTTGGCTCCATGTTCAGGACATAATAAGGTTTTGATTATTTTATTACCACGTTGTACCATGTGTTTTTACTGAATACACAGGGGTCATGCTCACACAATGATGTCACACTACAGGAATACTACAAAAAGTGATGTCACATTACATGGATAATCAATAAATGAGGTTACAGTACAGGGATCATGCTCACAGTGATGCCACAGCATAGCCATAATAAATAATTTAATGTCACAGTCAGGGGTGGATTGGCCTTAGACCCTACAGGGAAGTTTACGAGTGGGCCGATGCCCAGAGGGCCACTCGAGCCCTCTTGATGGCCGCAGGCCAGATACATAATCATCAGATGTCCAATGGCCGCAGGTGCCCTCCTGAACTCAACTGTATTACTGTCCTCATGAAGGTGATACAGTTGAATACTGTGTTTGGGGCGGCAGGATTTTGTGCCGCCCTGTGGTATTTGGTTCTGCTGTGTCGGTATTCTATGCTGCTCTACGGTATTAAAGGCCCTGCCTACTTCTGTTGTCCCTGCCTACTTGTTTTCGCCCGTCTTCTGTCAATTTGGATGGACCTACAACATGGGGCCACTTTTAGTTTTTTTTCCAGCGCCACTTTAAGTTCCCAATCCACCCCTGGTCACAGTAAGGGGACAAATAGCTCAATGAGGTTATACAGTAGGATTCAGACACCCAGTGACATCACACTACTGAATTAAGACACCAAGTAATGTAACAGTACATGTAAATTCACAAAGTGGTATCACAGTGTACACATAAGCTAGTCACAGTAAGGGAATTTCATGCACACAGTGATGTCACACTACAGAAATAAGACACAAAGTGATGTCACAGGACATGGATAATTCACAAAGCGAGTATACAGAATAGAGATAATGAACACAGTAAAGTCACAGCATACAGATAATGCATAGTATAATGACGTCACAGTAAAGAGAAAATTATAAAATGAGGTTACATCACAGGAATCATGCACAGAGTGATGTCACACGAGGCACAGTACAAAAACAGCACACAGAATATGCACGGGCGCAATGAAAATAAAGAAAATATAATGATGTCACAGCACAGTTCTTGGTGAATTCGGGACATGTAAGCTCCACCCTGGGAATGTTAAACCCACCCAGGAAAGCCCACTGGGCTGTCTCTGAAATTTAAGGACAGTCGCTCACAATTCGGCACTGTTGGCAATTATCATCATGACACAGGTAAACCAAAAAGTGATGAGGGATAATTCAGGTAGACATAGGAAAATTTGGAATGGGCCCCCCCCTTTTTTTTCCATACTTATTATTAAAGAGGTTGTGCAGGCAGTATATATTGTTGACCTAGCCTCAGGATACGTCATCAATATCTGATCGGTGGCGTCCAACCCCCCTGCTGATCAGCTGTTTGAACCCTACTTCCTCTTTATTACACTGCGCGTCATCTTACTTGCAGCGGCAAGTGAATGGAGTGAGTACTTGTAGTTACACTGTGCCGTTGAGACTTCTGAGACGACAGGCAGTGTAGTAAACAGGAAACAGCGTTCACATGGAGTGCCACCTCCTCTTTAAACACTGATTGGCACAGGACAGGTCATCAATATATACTGCCTGCACAACCACTTTAACTGCACCTTACTTCTCGGTAGAGATGGGTTCCATAGTTGTTGGCTTTTTTTTAACTATGTCTTGTATCCTGGTAGTTACCCCGATGATTCTCACCGGAGGCGAACTGGAAATCTAAAGTAGCCCTGGAAAAAACTAAAAGTGGCCCCACGTTGTAGGCGGGTCCAAAATGACAGAAGGCAGAACAACAGAAGCAGGTGGGGCCGACAATATAGTAGTGCAGAACAAAATACTGCCCCAGCAGAACCAAATACTGTAGTGCGGAACAAAATACTGCCCCAGCAGAACCAAATGCCACAGTGCAGCATAAAATACTGCCTCCCGCACCACAGTATTAAACTGTATCATCGTTGAATTCAGGAGGGCACCTGCGGCTGCTGGCCAGGTGCATAAGTGCCTGATGCTCCTACATTAATTAATAATGAGAGCATTATATACCTGACTGGTGGCCATGAGGAGGACTAGGGGGCGCCCACCGGGCCTCGACCCACCGGTAAATTTCCCTGTAGAGACTATCATCAGTCCTCCCATGATTGCCAGCAACAGTAGGAATCATAGCTTGCTGATCTCACTGGTGTCATCTCAGGACTGGGAACTTAAAGTGGCCTTAGAAAAAAAAAACCTACAAGTGGGCAGGGCCAAAACAAGCCACATGTTAGGCAGGGTATACAGAAGTAGGTGGCGCCAGCAATACTGTAGTGCAGTACAAAATACCGCCCCAGCAGAACCAAATA
Source organism: Rhinella marina (assembly GCA_900303285.1). Lineage (NCBI taxonomy): Eukaryota > Metazoa > Chordata > Amphibia > Anura > Bufonidae > Rhinella > Rhinella marina. The sequence goes on along the minus strand of ONZH01020058.1, from coordinate 528,875 downwards.
CTATAGTGTAGAACAAAATACTGCCCCAGCAAAACCAAATACCACAGTGCAGCATAAATACCGCCCCAGCAACACCAGATACCACAATGTGACATAAAATACTGCCCTACCACCATACTGAGGACAGTGATACAGTTACATTCAGGAGGGCACATGCAAGGTGCAAAAGTACCTGATGCCCCTAGCATGAATTAATGCTGAGAGCATTAGATCATTATGTACCCGGCCAGCGACTGTGAGGGCTTTGGCGCCCCCCTGGGCATCGGCCCACCTGGAAATTTCCCTGTAGGGTCTATGGCCAGTCCGCTCCGTGTCCTCCTAAAGTAAAGGTCAATGTATACCAAGCAATAATTGGACCAGTGCAAATAATCATCATGTAACTACAGCAAAAACTGATCGTGCATGAACAAAACTGATCAGCGATTAGTTTGGCATTGCGTTTGCACATCATATATGTAGATGCATCTCAATATATCAATTCTCAATCTCATTACTACTTTACTGTATGTTTTTTACTTGTACTTTAGCTGGTAGAACCGACAAGCCCATTGTTCAACATCTATGCTTCCCATTCGTCTTTCTCACACCTCACAAACCTCATTTCTGCCTCTTCTATAACCGAATATGCTAATCCGTCACAATTCTCTTCTCATGAATAATGCCACCCCCCAACGTGTCTCTCGTACACAGCAGCCATGCTCCCCCTCCTCCTTCACTCCTTCCCAGTGAATATGCAGATTGCTAAGCCCGGCGCACATAAATATGCTTATTTGCTGCTTCCACCGCACGTAGCTTATGCACAAAGAATCCTTACTGAGAATGTGGTTTTGCCTTTCCTGTTGCAATTCACCACCTAGGATGAAAAAAATTTCTCTAAGCTTCTTCTGCAAGGGGAATGTCAATGCAAAATAGTTGAAAAAGGACTTTTTTTTACAATGTGCAAATCATGTTCACAATGAAGCCTAAGATATAGCCTCCATGCTAGGAATACTCTTAAAGTAATACAAACCAGGTATATAAAACCATTACATGATTACTATCTACACCAGTGTGGTCGGTTATAAGCCTTCTTGAGTATTCTTATTTTGTATGAAAAGTATCAATTTGGTACCAAAAAAGTAATATATTTGATATATGGAATATAAGGATATACATAATATAAGGAAGCCAAAAAGCAATATATTTCCAACAATGAATACTGTATATAAATGGATCACCAGCAGCCTTGAATTAATAAAATAATCCCTGGCCAACTACACCCTGTCAACTACACCCTATAGCAGTCTGTTGGACACTCTGCTGCGGACAGGGGTGCACATAGCCTTTACTGCTGCCTGAGGCGAAAACTGAAACGGCGTCCCCTCCCCCATGCCAATTTCTTAACCCAGCCCTTCACCACAATGAAAGCGCTCATTGCCCATGGCCCTTCTGCCATCCTCCTCTTGCCCCTACCTGGTGCTCCCTGAGGCGATCGCCTCACCTGGCCTCATTGCTTGTGCACCCCTGTCTGCGGACTACAGGCTGCAATAAAATTGACAACGAAATTGATGGTGGACATGAGCAACACTCAATAGGGAGTGTCATGGGGAGAGGTTTATCAAAACTGGCTTAGTCGCCCATATGAACCAATCAGATTCCTCCTTTAATTTTTCAAAGGCACTCTAAAAAAATGAAAGGTGGAATGAAAGGTTGCTATGGACAACTATGCCAGTTTTCCTTTAAATCCATTTTAATAAATTTCCCCCCATGGTGTTCTCATTTTACTGGAAAAATTACACATTTTTTTCCGCCTCACAGCCACGCAATTTCTAAAATAAAAGTGCCATACAGTGCTTAACTGCCATACAAAATCTCAATGATATAAAAGTGTATGTATCACTGATCTGCAATAATGAATACTGTGATGGCGAGCTGTAATATTACAGCCATATGGGGCTCAGTTAGTATCACCACACAGCAGAAAAATTATACTGTCACTGGGAAATAAAACTGTATACAGTAAAATCCAAACACTACTGTCCTATAATGTCCAAATAATACCACCATGTGGTGCTCAAATAATAATATAATACAATTCATATCTAAAATATCTATACATTAGCGTACATTTGTATACATGTACCCATCATATTACTGCATCCTTAATAAGGTTGATCCTGAATGCAGTTCCCAAAACTGTGCAAGTAGTGATGTTGTCTGGTTCCAGAGGAATCCTCTTAAACTGTTAAATAATGAGGGTCCATGTGCTGAGAGATTTAGAAAGCCAGTGGCATATTAGTCACAGTTGCAAAGGGTATGACCATGCTTTCAAATGTATTTGCATCTTTAAGATACAGATCCAGTTGAAAGCTATGTTGGAGAAGAGAGCCTCACTATTACTATTGTATGGGGGCACAAAAGGGGTCATTACTGTTGTAAGGAGCGTGACGGTGGACATTGCTACTCCCTGGGGCACAAACTGAGACATAACTACCAAGAGCGCTGGAAAAATGAGGAACCAAATATGTCTTTGTCTTTATGTCTACTGAAAAGTAGTGGCTGGAGGAAGTCTTCATGGTGGTCTGGGCTGGATGGTTAAGAAAAGGTAAGGTGAACTGTTCCAATCAGAGGACGTCAGTGGATATAAATGTACAGTATTCAACCTGAGGCTGAGACTCAACAGCACATAGCTGAGCGTTTCTGCCTCTTTGTTTCTGAGATCGGACTCCCAGGCCCCCGCCGATCAAGACTTCTAACATGTGACTATGACATGTCAAAAGTTTTATGAAATAAAAGGTACACTTTAAGTTGTAATGAAATGGGTAAAATCACTGTCAGATTTAGATGTGCAAACATTTCTAGTGAAGAAGCAATGAGATCTAAGATGTGGGATGTGTTCCAAAGAACGAGAAATATCTATAAACATTGGTCTCATTTTTAGTAACCTTATAAAAACCTGAGCCATGATCCAGTACTGGAAATATACACACTATAAACTACAGTGCCTTCCCCAACTAAAAAAGTTCTGCTTTTGAGTCACCAAAGGGCCACATATGGACACAGTTCTAGAAGTTAGTGGGGTACCTTGGGCATATAATCCTAAACTAAGGGCTAGTGATGATCGAGCACAGCGATGCTCGGGTGCTCTGGCCGAATACTAGGTGGTTCTCGAGTGCTCCGACCGAGCAGCCGAGTCAAATGAAAGTCAATGGAGAGACCAGGCACCCTGCTCTGCGAGGAGATGGTTCGTGAAAATCTGGAAAAGGTTGACACACCTAAATAAACACATGGGGAAGAAGTCTGGAAAACATCTTGGACAACGAAGAGCTGCTAGTACATGATACACTATTACGCACTCTTAAAGAATGGCAATAGAGGCCCAACCCACTAGTATCATGATTTTAGAGGAAAACGTGATGTAACATAATTAATTCTTGAATTAGTGCGCAAATAGCACATCTAATGTTTTAACACAGCCAGATCAGCAGTCAGGCACAATCCCCCGCTATTAGTCACAGATTGCAGACAAGGTTGTCACTGCGTTGACCATGCTTTCAAATTTTTGGGATTCTTTTAATTTTATACAAACGACCAGATAGGCCAAGACGAAAAGCTATGTTGTGAGCAATGAGAGCCTCATTATTTACTATTGTTTATGCATGTTCCGGTAGCACCCGTGTAAACAAGGCATCTGTTCTAGGAGGTTGACCGTGGACATGGACTATCCCTTGGCAAAGAGACTACATACGGCAGGGGGGAAAACGCTGTGGAACCAAAGGGTTTGATATGGGCGCAGGTGCTGACAAAAAGGCGGGGAAATTCATCTGCGTTATTTTTCCTTAAGAAGTTAGCTCGGTTAACACTGGAAGCGAGTCACAGAGAGGACTAACAGCATGGTGGCTGACTGAGCGTATGATCAGCTCTAAGGATCGACTCCAGGACTAACCGATAGACCCTATAGGACCCATGAAAATTGATTTGAATAGGAGCAAAGGAAACATAAACAAAAACATCCCTCAGACCAAGATTCGGCAACAGTGGAACGAGATTACCTAAACAATTTGTTCCAATAGAACCGCGCCAATTTCTATACAACATGCTATTAGCAACCCAAAAATGGAAGACACATTATCCCAGTCACTGATAGACTCCCAGTGAACTTATGCCCAATGAGAGCTTTGCGTAGAAACATAAAGACAGCCAGTTCATAAACTGAGGGGTTTTGCTCAACGAGCAACTCAGGTGTACCTTAGCGATCCTAACGATGCTAGAGTGGGTGTATACTATGTGGTTCGAGGTCTCGACCTTTGAGCAGAGTGAATGGCCATGAGAAGGCGCGCACCCCTGCTCTGCCTAGATAACTAAGCAGTCCTGACCAAACGAATAAAAAAAGAACAGAAAGCGGATTGCCTTAGTGACTAAATCTTGGTCGGCTACCACAGCCAGTGGAAAGATTAAGAATTGCTATCGAACATACACGGCTATACTTTCAGCATGTGGCTTTTTAAGCTGGTGTATAGACAGTGAGAGCATAATCATGTATTTCCATGAAGTCCGGTTCGTCTCTGGACCAAGCCCATCAAAGATGCTTTACAGAGCCTAGAGAGGCCAATACCGCTGGATGGCAGTCGGCGTTACAAATATAAACTTAAAATTCCTCACTGGTGATCTCCTCAGTCGGCTGACATGTTGATGGCGCTATCACCGAAGAACATGTAAGATGCTAGCTCTTGGACAAGCAGCCGCAATGAGTCCTAGCACTGATGAGACTAAAATGAAGCTAGCAGAGTTATATGGATGACTTTGTTTCCGGTCGTAGTTTCTATTGCAATTTTCACAATTGTACGTATAACGGGATGAGCATAAACAACTGAAGGCCATTAGAAATAGCACATTGCGGCTTATTTCGGGAACAGAACATTATGGGAAAGAAACTATGTGATACAAAGGAGAATGGACAGGACCCTTTATAGGAAGTGTTAACTCTAACTCGACTTGTAGCCACACACAGTAAAGTTTGTCAATAATACAGAAAAGAATAAACAGGCTACCTAAAACAATAGCCAGACAAGAAAATTTCTCAAAGATGTCATAGGGGTAGCTGGGAGCACTCAGCCAGATGAAGTCAGTAGCAGAACTTGTACCTGCTACAATATAAGATTGTAGACATTGGACACAGGTTTCTACAGGGAAAAGTTTGGAAAAGTAAAGGAGTACCTAGCTGACAATGTCAACGTCCAGTAGCGAACCCTTGTGCTTATAATTATTGGGTGTCTAAGCTGGGAAATGGCACGTTAGCCTACACTTTGGGCAGTGGTAGAGTCGATGTTTTTAGCTGACTTTATAGCATGACCTAGTGAAGAATTGCTGAACCTCGTATTCTGGACATTTAGTGAACTACAGAACTTTAAAGTGGCTTTGTGATTGAATACACAGTCTTTCTATGTTTCTCCTGCATCAGGCCTTAAAAGGCTGGGCCTAAAGTTAAAGGTTCACCTGCAGGCCCTCTACGCTATTTTTAACGCTTAAAAATTAACCTCACTCTGGGTCCTTGCCTCCTGACACTGTTGACCGTAACAAGACCTGTCTTGCCGCGGCGCGCCTTCGCCACTGAGACATGAAAGCTAGGAGTTTGGATGACTTTGTTTTCTTTCGAATACGTTTTTATTATTTCAAAAGTTATAAATGAGTAAGACATGAAGACATGTAAAGACATACCACATGTTCTTATATATGTAATGTTACAACAGGAAGAAGAAAGAAACAATGTATACCAAAAGGCCAATCTTATGTACAGTGTTAATAATAAGGTTCAGTGTAACTCCGTACAGTATACAAAACACAAGTAATTGTATAATACAGAAAGAATAACAGGTAAACAATAACCAGATCAAGAAATGGTGTCATAGGTATGAGTCAGCAGAGAAGTCAGTAGAAATAGTACATATGTAGTGACATCCAGGTTCTACAATGTAAGCTCATTAGGTCGAAGTAGAATATTTACTGTTAGCCCACAATTGCCAGGTAGAGTGAAATGTTTTAGCTGACATTATAGATGGTGATATTGCTTTCTCGTATCGGTATGTACAGTAGTGTTAATAGTGGTGATTGTTTCTTGTATCGGAGGGGCCATAGTTGTTTTCCAGTATCTGGTGAGTACCAGTTTTGCAACATAAGAGTCTACCATGTTTTGGGATTTTATCTAGGTCTATAAATAGTAGAACTGTGTGCGCCTCTGCTTGTATAGGATATGGAAGAATTGTGGACAGAATCTGGAATACTTCCGTCCAATATTGTTTAATCTTCGGGCAGGACCAAAGGGTGTGTAATAAAGTGCCTATCTGGCCACACTGTCGCCAACATAAAGGGGAAGTAGTATGATAAATTTTATGCAGTCTGTCAGGGGTCATATACCATCTAAGGTATGTTTTCATTGCCGCTTCATAGTGTGAACTGCATTTACATGCTAGGTTGAGTGTGCAAAGTGCCGATAGCCACTGATTAGGCTCAAAAGAAAGGCCCAAATCCTTTCCCCATGTGTCATAGGGTTTGGATTTGTCAAAAAGCGAGTGTGAAGTAATAAGCCCATAGATATGTCGCAAGATTTTTGATCTACCCTTAAGCTGTCGCAATAAATTGGGGTTGGCTGCAGTAATTCCCTTATTGTTGTTTGAAAGAAAATGTCTAATTTGTAGGTATTTAAAAAAGTCTGCATGTGGCAAAGAGTATTTGTTTCTAAGTTGCTCAAAAGAGAGTAGAGCCCCATCAGTATATAGGTGAGAGACATTTTCTATACCGCTCGTTACCCAATTCCAGATATCCATCCCATGTTTCAGGAGCTTTATCATTAGTGGTGAAGTGAAAGTCTCTCCAGCATTTCAATGTGAAATTTGTTAATGGAGAGGTTCTCGTCAGCGTCTGGTGGGTCTTATTGAAATCAAAAGTAAGGGCTTTAAGGGATGTAGGGAAAACCAGAGCATTTTCAATTTGCGCCCAGTTTGTTACGGTATCTTTTTTCCACTGAGCTATCATTTCAATTTGTAAAGCCATATAATATGCTTTTATATTTGGTACTCCTATGCCCCCATATAGCTTATGTTTCGTAAGAATGGAGTATGCAATCCTAGGTCTACAATTTGACCATATGAACTTAGACATACATTGTTGAACATTAGTGAAAAATCTGGATTGGACCTGTATTGGAACAGTGCGGAAAAAATACATAAGTTTAGGTAACAAAAGCATTTTGAAAGCAGTAATTCTGCCTGTCCACGAAATCTCATATTTGGAGAGACGGGTTGTTTCGCTTCTTAACTCAGAAAGCATAGGTAGATAGTTGTGTTTAAATAGTTGGCTAAAGGATGAAGTAATATGGGTACCTAATAATCCAATTTTTTCCGCCTGCCAATCAAGAGGGAATTTTTGCTGTAAGTTTTATAGTAGGGAGGGGGAAAGGGACAACGGCATAGCTTGTGATTTAGTCGTATTAAGTTTATACATGGACTAGCTGAAGGACCCGGCTTCGCCCGGGTATATTTAATTTATTTCTTTTACTGTTTGTGTGTGTGTGTGTCGTTAAAAGATATCGAGAGTGCCCTCTACAGTGCTTGCCCATTTAACAGTGACCTCTACACCGGCCCGCCCCTTTAACAGTGACCTCTACAGCGGCCAGCCCCTTTAACAGTGACCTCTATAGCGACCCGTCCCTTTAACAGAGACCTCTACAGCGGCCCGCCCCTTTAACAGAGACTTCTACAGCGGCCCGCCCCTTTAACAGAGACCTCTACAGCGGCCCGCCCCTTTAACAGTGACCTCTACAGCAGCCTGCCCCTTTAACAGTGACCTCTACAGCTGCCCGCCCCTTAAACAGTGACCTCTACAGCAGCCCGTCCCTTTAACAGTGACCTCTACAGCAGCCTGCCCCTTCAACAGTGACCTCTACAGCAGCCTGTCCCTTTAACAGTGACCTCTACAGAAGCCTGCCCCTTTAACTGTGACATCCATAGCAGCTAGAGTGGCCACTGTCTTCACCCCAGAAAGCCAGACCTCACCGGCCATTCCCCCAAACGTGAAACAGCGCCCCCAGTTCCCATGAAGACACATCACTAAACATGAGGCCACGCCCCCCTGGCTCCGTGAAGACATGGAGGAGAAGCTTTCTGAGTGTGAGCTACTGAAAGGGTGGACATCCCTGTGTCTGTCCAGGCACTGAGTCGGACGGAGAACAGGTAGCCAGAAAACTGGACTGTCCAGCCTAAAGCCGGACATCTGGCCACCCTAACATCAGCCTGCCCCTAGGGTGGCCAGAGGTCTTGTTTTAGGCTGGACGGTCTGGCTTTCAGACTCCCTGTCCTCTGTCATGCGCGGGGCCTGGATGGACACAGCAGCAGCACGCTCAGCAGCAGCACTGTGCAGTCTGAGCAATGAGCTGCAGGGAGAAAGTCACCCTCCCCCCATCCCTGCAGCTGACAGAAGGTGATTTTTACCAATATTTTTAATCCTGGTCAAATGAAGCATGGAAGGGGTGTGGCCTGACTGAATCAGGGGCGTGACTTAGTGGGATCTGGGGGTGGTGCTTTTAAGTCCTTCTTTTGACAGTGGCCGGAATTACAGGTCGATGCCATAATGCCATAGTAATTTAGGAGGAAGGTGGGTAGCAGTGGAAGAAAACATCTTTTTATTACTACTGAACAGTAAATATGTAAAATTTACATTATATGAGGTAATGATTGATGATGAGTTAGTCTAAAACATAAGTTATAGTTATGGTAACCGGGAATACCCATTTACCATTGTCATCCACAGTGCTCTGCCTCTTTAATGCAGACCTAAAGCAGTGAACTGGCTCGGTTGTCATAGAAACCTGATGTGTGCCTGTGAGCTTCTATTGGCTGATAAGGGTCATGTGACCAGGCTACTATTGGCTAATGCATTTTTTGGGAATATCTCAGGAACGGTACGTCCTGGAGAGTTGAAAACTGTTCTAAAACCTTCCAGGACACCTGATGTACATGTGTGCCAAATTTTGTGATTGTAGCTGCAGCGGTGCGGATTCCTTTAGCGGACATACACACACACACACACACACACACACACTCAGCTTTATATATTAGATAATTGGCCAAATCGTCCAATCCACTTGAGGGCTTTATCTAGAGAACAAGCAGGGTCAGACAAGGTCAGTATCACATTGTCTGCATATAATGATACAGTATGTTCATGATTGCCTATATGAATGCCTTTAACTTCTGGGTCTGCTCTAAGTGTAGTTGCAAGTGGTTCCATACATAGCACGAATATTAATGGATATAGAGGGCAACCTTGGCGGGTGCCATTAGTGATATCAAAGCTGTGTGACATAACGCCATTGGTGTACACTTTAGCTAAGGGAGCGGAATATAGGGCTGTAATGGGCTGTTCGAGTACAGAAAAGGCATACAACCAATCAATACGGTCGAGCGCCTTTTCGGTGTCTAGAGATACAAACAGTGCAGGTATTTTATGATGACTGACATAATGCAAGATATTCAGTACCCGTCTAGTGTTTTCATAAGCCTGTCTTCCCTTCACAAAACCCACCTGGTCTTCATGTATTAAGTTTGGTAATAATGGAGCTAGCCTGTTTGCTATCAACTTAGCATATATTTTTATGTCCACATTAAGGAGGGATATTGGCCTGAAGATCTGACGTCTGTCAGGGGATTTGCCCGGTTTGGGTAGTGTGACTATCATAGCTTCTTCATTTTCTCGTGGCATTTGGCCAGTCACCATTGCCTTGTGGCATATGCGTCTCAAGAAAGGAGCAAGTAAATGTGTGTATGTTTTATAATATTCTCCCGTCAGTCCGTCAGGGCCCGGAGATTTGCCTGGTGGTAAAGAACGTATCAGTAGTAATCACCGTCAGTGAGAAGTCAGCATTCAATTGTTCAATTTGGTCTGTTGTGAGGGTGGGGAGATTAGTCGTAGTCAAGAAGTTTTGAATGTCAGCTGTGGAAGGTTGCGTGGTAAGTGGATTAATTCATAAGTTGTATAGTGAAGCGTAATACTGCTGAAATTGGTTAGCTATTTTAGCAGGATGAGTTATTTTAGTTTGTCATCAGTGTCTAGGATGTGTGGGATACGAGACTTCAATGATTGTTCTTTAAGTCTGGCCGCTAGCAATTTACCTGCCTTGTTATTTTGTAAGTAATATCGTGCTTTGGTGTAAAACAGGTGTTTATTGTAGTCTGCCAATAGATGGTCCCTGAGCTGTTTCCGTGCATCAGTAAGTTTAGTCTGAAGAAGCTTTGGGTTTTGAGAAGCTTTTTTTGTGCGTTTCAAGGGTATGTATTTCTTTTAACAAAGTTTGCAGTTTGTGTTCTTTTTGTTTCTTAAGGATGTGATTCAGTTTTATGAATGAGCCTCTTATCACTGCTTTATGGGCATTCCACAGACAGAATGGGTCTGATTTTTTTGTGGGTAGGATTGTGCAAAATATAAGAATTACATCTCCAAGGTGACATTGGAGGGTGACTAAAAGCTTCTTCTATGATGATAGGGATCGAAGCATGGTCCGACCATGATATATCACCAATAGTAGCTGCAGACGTGAGAAGAGTATGTTTGTCAGTGAGAATAAAATCAATTCTGGAGTAACCGTTATGTGGGGCCAAAAAAAAAGAATAGTCCCTTTCAGACTCATGTAGCGTGCTCCAAACATCATATAAGCCTTCCTTCCATAAGAGATTTTTCAGTGGAGACGTTTGAATGCTTCGGGTTGGTGTAGTGGTGTCAAGGTCTGGATTTAGTATGCAATTAAAGTCCCCTAGTACAATGAGTTCACCTTGCTTCAATTTAAGGACATGCTTAAACATTTTTTTACAAAAACATGTCTGTTGTCTATTAGGGGTGTATACGGCTGCTAGAGTATATATTACACTGTTAATAGAGCAAACCAGAATCACATATCTACCTTGTGTGTCTATATATTGATCAATCAACTGAAAGGTAACGGTGTTCCTAATAGCTATTAATACTCCCCTGGATTTGGAGGTGAAGTGGGACTGGAATAATTCTGGGAATCCACGATGTTTGAGTCTAATAGCATCTTTCACTAGCAAATGTGTTTCTATGGCACAAAATATATCGCTTTTCAGTTTTAAAGCTTCTTTCCACATTTGAGCACGTTTATGGGGACTGTTAAGTCCATTAACATTAAGGGATGTTATTTGCAGTACCATAATGAAACATTTGGATGTAGATGGAATAAGGAGGATCCCGGAGACCAGAGCCACTTCGACTCCTAAGCAGTGCATTAAAGCCCACTGAGCCCACATCTATATTCTGGCGCATACATAGAAAAACATGTAAAAGAAGAGAACAGAAAAGAAAAAAACGTTAACTGGCTACACAATAAGCAAGATAACATTGGGTTTAAACTTATCCAATGAGTGGGATGAGTTGAGTCCATGTTCACAGTCGCCATCCCGCGGAGGTATGGGGGAAAAGTTCGACCTTGGCTGAAGTGAAATCACATGGACCAGCAATCCTAGAAAACAGAAGAAATGAAACCACTGTGCCGGACCACGTTGTGGTCAACGCGTAACTGTATGCCATTCCGCAGTAAGGTGTCTTGGTGGAAAATGACGGCTTGAATCAGGTGCAGTCTTGAGCTGAAACTTTTAAATAAAAGCGGTTCCTTCAGCTGGTGATTTGAGTATATACATAGAATTGTTATACTTGACAATGAGTCTTGTTGGATACCCCCACCGATATGCAATTCCGTTTTCCTTTAAAGTGGCGAGGAATGAAGTGAATTCTCGGCGGAGCCGCAGTGTTGCCGCAGGTAAATCTGAATAGAGGGCGATCTGGTGATAAGGATCTGGTAGGTGTGATTGCTGTCTCGCCACCTGAAGAAGTTGCTCTTTGATGTGAAAAAAGTGCACTCTGACAAGTACGTCACGCGGAATTGCATCCGCGAGATGTTTTGGTTTCGCCACTCTATGAATTCTATCAATGATAAGATCAATAGGTTGGCAATTCGGTAGAAGTGTCTTCATAAGGTCTGCCAGAGCAATCATTTCAGGTATGCCTCTCAACTTTACATTGTTGCGGCGTGACCTGTCCTCTAGATCCGCCATCTTTACTTGCATCAGTTTAACATCACTTTCTAGATTATAATGGGCATCTATAAGATCATTATGGGAAGCCACCAGTTCCCCCATTTTTGATTCCACGTGGTTAACTCTGCCCTCCACCTCTTTAAGAGCCTCGCTGATTGGTGAAAGAAGCTCCTTCATGTTAGCGGTCAGAGATTGTCTCAGGGCTTCTAGCAGTGTTTTTAAGGTAAGTTCTGTAACTCCTCTATCTGAGACCGGATGATTATCTTACATGACAGATGGTTTTAAATCAGGACTTGTCTTTGTGGACGAGCTGTCCTCCGGTGCAGACGTACCTTGTCTGGAGTGATGTGACAGTGGCAGCGCTTGTAGATCCTGTTGTGTGGCGTGGCGCGCTGGGCCAAGATGGCCGCCTCCACATGTTCTGGATCTCTCTGGCGGGGTTGCTGGAGTACTCTCGGGCTTACCCCTCCTCTATTTGCTACCGGAGGTTCAGAACCGCTTCTTCGTCTGACTGGCTGATGTGTCACCTCTTCATCTGGCAGCAGGGCCGGTTCCGAGGTATGTGAGGAGGAGGGTGAAGCCGCGTCTTCCCGCCCTGGGTCTGGAAATAAAAGTCCGATATTTTCTTAGGGCCCATTATGTTCTTCCTGCATTTGGGCATGGCGTAGCTCATAAATTGAGTTAAATAAGGCACAGTTTGCAGGAATTCAGTCGCTTCTTTATGCTGGTGTGGAGAAGCAGAGAGCTCAAGCGGCCATCTTCATCAGAGCGCAGGCCACGCCCCCGATGACTTTGTTTCTTGTGCTCTGCCAGCAGACACTGTTTCACCGTGCCCACCGTGCACCATCAGCAGCACGCCCACTTCCCTGTCCCTTACTGCTCGCCTTGCGCATACTAAATGGTATATATGCAAGTTTGTCAAAAGTACAGTTGCGCAGATTTTTTTTAGTGTATGAACAGAAAAATTTCACTGAATGCGCAAACGTTATGCAGCAGACGCAGCGCAGGTAATGTCACATACCTGTGCTGCATGTGCAGTATAACCTTTCTGTATCCTAAATACCTGACATCCAGTGAATTTTTTCTGCCGTTATTCATATAATGTATAACGTTTGCGCAATCAGGCACAGGTAGTGTAGGGATAGGATTTGGCTAGGCAGGGCTAGTTGTTCTGTTGAAAAGACCCCAAAGTCCTTTTTAAGGACTTTTGTTATATCTGGCTGCAATATTGTTATTCTTGATGGTCAAAATTTGCGCAAGTTTGCCTAATCTTAACACCATCTGCCCAGCATGTGCAGGACAATGTATGTTTCTCCTATATACCTGACATTTATTGCGTTTCTTTCTGCCGCTAATCACGGTGACATTACATGTGCAGGACAATGTATGTTTCTCCTATGTACCTGACATTTATTGCGTTTCTTTCTGCCGCTAATCACGGAGACATCAGTAATGTCACCTTCAATAGCTGCAGAAAAAAATACAGCGGATTTCTGTTATTTGGGATACACAAATGTTAGACAGCAGACACTGAAAAGGTGGTGTTAAGGTCAGGCAACCTTGCACAATTTTTAACCCACCACAAAAATAATATATTGCAGCCAGATATAACAATGGACTTTTGTGTCTTTTGAACAGAACAACTAGCCCTGCCTAGCCAAATCCTATCCCTACACTATATGTGCCTCTTTGCGCAAATGTTATACAGCAGACGCAAAAGAGGTACTGTGGCCTTAATTAATGGTAGAAAAAATAGCAACGGATGTCAGGTATATAGACTACAGAACGGTTCTAATGCACACGCTGTGCACGTGGTGTTAGCGTCAGGCACACTTGCGTTCTTTTTGCCCCAAAATTTTTTAAAAAAATGCAGCCAGATATAACAATGGACTTTTGTGTCTTTTGAACAGAACTACTAGCCCTGCCTAGCCAAATCCTATTCCTACACTATATGTGCCTCCTTGCGCAAATGTTATACAGCAGACGCAAAAGAGGTACTGCGGACGTAATTAACAGCAGAAAAAATAGCAAAAGATGTCAGGTATATAGTACACAGAGAGTAATACACCATGCACTAGCTTCGCAGGTGGCGTTAATGTCAGTTTTAACCCCTTAAAAAATATCTACATATATATATATAATATATATATATATATATATATATATATATTGCAGCAAGATATAATAGCCCTTAAAAGGGCTTTTGGGTCTTTTCAAAAGAAATACTATCCCTGCCTAGCGTTCTTCTCTCCCTACACTATCTGTCCCTCCTTGCAGCAGCTCTCCCTGACTCGGTATGAGCCGGTCACATGTCACCGGGTGCTTCATAGCACCCGATGACGAGTTCCTGGCCAGCCAATCAGTGTAATGCCAGTAGCTAACATGGCTACTGGCATTACAGTACCTCCCCGCACGCACAATGCCAGTACCTCCCCGCACGCTAATTGGCTAATGGGACTCGAGCATGGCCGAACAACGCGTGGTCACGAGTGCCGCCATGTTCGGCCGAATACCATATTTCGGCCGAACATGTTCACTCAGCACTAGTAAGGACTATGGAAGAAATAATTCTAGCAAAAAGTGACAAGCTTCAAAATGTCTTCCAATGATATTGTCCTTTAGTGGGATTTCCTGTGGCACAAGGCTAACTGGAAGATAAACTGGTAATCTGGAGGCCCAGTGTGTGACCCTGTGCCCACATAGGCATGGTCAATCAGTTCAAATATTGACTTCATTTTATTACAAGCCACAAAATCATTCTTGTGCTAAATGAAAACCAACTATTAAGTATACAGAATGTATAAACCCCTTGATACTCTTTACTCTAGTGGTGATCATCTTAGTGCTTACATAATGGTGTCCTCTGAAGGTATAAACCGCTTGATACACTTCACCCGAGTGGCGGTATCCTTAGTATATAATGGTGTCCTTGGAGGGTATAAAGCCCTTGATAATCTTTACCCCAGTGGTGGTCACCCTGTGTACATGATGGTGTCCTGGGAACGTAGAAGCCCCTTGATACTCTTTACTCCTGTGGTTTTCACATTTGTACTGTATATCATGGTGTCCTCAGAAGGTATAAACCCCCTTGATTCTCTTTATCCTAGTAGTGGTCACCTTAGTGCTGTACATGATGGTCTCCTTGGAAGGTATAAACCCCTTGATACCAGTGGTGGTCATCTTAGTATATGATGGTGTCCTCAGAGGGCATAAGCCCCTTGATTCTCTTTACTCTAATGGTAATCACCTTAGTGCTGTACATGATGGTGTCTTTAGAATGTGACTTCGGGACCTCTATTCTCATGATCACTGGGAGTCCCATTAGTTGGGCACCCCATGATTAGATACTTAACCCCAGGGCCAGCTTTTCTGCTGCCTGAGGGGAAAAATGAAATGGCGCCCCCTTCCCTTGCCCCCATCAGACCTCAGATCAGCGTCTTGTGCCCCCATCAGACCTCAGATCAGCGTCTTCTGCCCCCATCAGACCTCAGATCAGCGTCTTGTGCCCCCATCAGACCTCAGACCAGCGTCTTGTGCCCCCATCAGACCTCAGATCAGCGTCTTGTGCCTTCATCAGACCCCAGATCAGCGTCTTGTGACCCCATCAGACCTCAGATCAACACATTGTGCCCCCATCAGACCTCAGATCAGCATCTTCTGGCCCCCATCAGACCTCAGATCAGCGTCTTGTGCCCCCATCAGACCTCAGATCAACACAATGTGCCCCCATCAGACCTTAGATCAGTGTCTTATGCCCCCATCAGACCTCAGATCAGTGTCTTGTACCCCATCAGACCTCAGATCAACGTCTTGTGCCCCCATCAGACCTCAGATCAGCGTCTTGTGCCTTCCTTGTGCCCCCATCAGACCTCCAGATCAGCGTCTTGTGCCCCCATCAGACCTCAGATCAGCATCTTGTGCCCCCTCAGATCAACGTCTTGTGCCCCATCAGACCTCAGATCAGCGTCTTGTGCCTTCCGTTGTGCCCCCATCAGACTGCATCAAGCGTCTTGTGCCCCCATCAGATCCTCAGATCAGCCGTCTTTGTGCCCCCTCAGATCAACGTCTTGTGCCCCCATCAGACCTCAGATCAGCGTCTTGTGCTCCATCCAGACCTCAGATCAGCGTCTTGTGCCTTCCTTGTGCCCCCCCTCAGATCAGCGTCTTGTGTCCCACTCAGACCTCAGATCAGCCCACCCAGCTAAGTGGCTGGGTGGACTGATCTGAGGTCTGAGAGGGGCACAAGAAGCTGATAGGGAGCGCAGTGCATCCACCAGCAGTGTTTAACTGCTGTGTGGATGCCACCCCTCAGACTTACATAAAACTGCCGCCTGAGGCGAGATCCTCATCTCGCCTCATGGCAGAAGCGGCCTTGCTTAACCCCTATCCTCCCCTCCGATCGGGAGCCCACTCCATATATTACCTAACAACCAATGACGTACAAATACATTCAATGGTTGCCAGAGGTTAATGGGGTTTTCCAGCTTTTTAACACTTACTGGCTCCCCGCACCACACCAGACCTGTGGAGGGAAGCATTCTTGCCGCTCAGTTCCGGCTCTTTTGGTCCACCGTTACGTTTACCGCTGATGCGGTTGGGTGCAGGACACGTGTCCCTGCCTGTGCTAGAAGTTTACAAGCAGGGACTAGAGCACAGATAATGTAGAGGTGGACCAAAGGAGCTGGAACTGAGCAGCGAGACAGGTAAGTATGCTTCCCTCCACAGGTCCATCGAGGAGTGGGGAGAGCAAAAAAGTGCTAAAAAGCTGGAGAACCCCTTTAAAGACTAACTATTATGATCTCAATTTCAGTTTAAAGTTGATTATTGACATGCAAAAATATAAATATTTCATGAGGAAGACTGATATTAGAACAGATATCTTAGAACCTATTGACCCCAGCAGTGGCTTTCATGATAAGAAGTCATCTCCTGTGGATATGCCATAAATGTCTTTAGTCAAAATACCCCTATAAATCACCCATAAAATGACCTTTCTCCAGACTAAAGTCTTAATTTTACTAATCCTTCTGGGCACTGTAATCCACCCATTCCTTTAATTGCTTTAGTCGCGTACCTCTGAACCTTCTCCAGTCTGTCCTGGTTCACACTTTTGTTCTTTCACTGTATGTTACATCTCATGCTATAAGTAATCTTAACTGACTGAAAAATTGTCAAATTGACATCATGTTGCATCAGTTTTTTCCAGTCCTCTCTGATTGCTAAAGTTTATTCTGCCATCAACTAATATCCCTGAGAGTCCACACGGACCAATGCCAGGACAGTGACGACTGCTAGTCAACAATTTTCATGTCGCTTTACGTGCTTTTAAAGGACCTTTCACACAGCCCGATTCAAAATGAATGGGGAAGGAACAAACCTTTTTAAGATCGTTCATCCCCCATTCAGTTTGCATATTGTCAGCAGTACATCCTTAATTTACACAAGATGGTGGTGCTGACAAAGATTCATTTTAGGTGCAACATGAAAAATGCAGTCACCCGCCAATCTAGTGTTTTGCTTGTTTTTCAGACGATCCGTTGCACCTTTACACAGATCAATTATCTGAAGCAAGCTCTTGAACCAACATTCATTCCCAATAATTAGCTTGATGCTCAGCCCATGTAAAAGGGGTGCCTCACCAATGATACTGATGGTGAATCCTGAGTTTAGGCCTCAATATCAAAATCCTGGACAACCACGTGACATTAAATGGGAAGTCAACCTTACTAACTGACCCCAACTTGCGATGTCTTCAATTATGCTTATAGCATACCTTTCCGGTTGATGACTTACTTAAAGGTGTTCTCCACTTTGGACAATCCATACTTGTGAGAAGAATCTCTTGACAAGCTGAAAAAGGGTCTCACTGCTGGGACCCCAGCAATCGGTTGCCTGTGGAGAACCCTGGTAGTGTGTTCCATTTCCCTGCAGCACCACCACAGGAAAAAATAAGTATTACACTGTGTCCATCAAAATGTATGGGTTGTCTGTGTAATGCAGGACAGGACAGGTCCTCCTGAGAGAGAAGGATGTTCTTTAAGACTGCTCTCTCCTCTGACCAAGACGATATTTTTTTAAATATTTTATCCAATAAAAATCTTGTTCCTCCATAGAAAGCTTCTTTCTACAAACTTGAATAATATTATGTAACATATTGCCTTTGGTTCTCTGAATATGATCGGCTAAGATGTTAGTGATGTCAATAACTGGCCTTTGGCACCCTGAGAGTTTCATGCTCAGAGAAACTATTATGAATTTTCTCCAGACCCTTCTGATACTTATGGATTTGAATATTACGGATGTCACACTTTTATATCCTGATTAGAGTGAGGAAAATTTCAGTCAGTCTTCCCATGATGACCCCAGAACTCAATTCTTCTCTCTAATTGTAATGAGAAATGGTGTTCGCTTTCAAGACATCAGTTACTGTGCATCGGAGGGTCACCAAGGTTATACACCATCAGAAAAAGGGTATCGAGACCTAATTAACCCCATCACATTCCCAGACATTAGGTTAATATGTAGTCAGACAACAATGCCAAACAGTTAACACAGAATTATACCTATGAGCCATTGAGAGAAATACATTAAAAAGGACTAGCCTTATGGGTAGAAAAAAAATCAAATCCTTCTATGGAAATCAAATCTCAAAAAATATGGGGCTACACGACCCTCACTTTGTGATAGGAAGTACTAGTACATCAATAGTAGGTCCAAAGCTTTTCTTTAAGGAACCAAATAAATATATCATCGTATCTTTTAATATGCAAAGTAGTTCTCCTCCAGGAAGAAAGGAAACTGTCTCCTGTGTCACTTATTGGGGATAGCTTTCTTATGACTCAATATCTGTCCCTTTAAAAGGGTAGCCAAGGGGAAAAAATATTGTTAAAAAGGACCTTTCACCGTTCCTGACATGAATGTTTTAATAGCCACTTGAATTCCCCATGTGATCACAATTCTGGAACATCTATTCTTATGTCTCTATGTTGTGCCATTCCTTTATTATTTCTACTAGAAGTTATGAACAAATTGCTAGCAGTCTGCAGTAAGGGTACAGAGGGGTGGTAACCAGTTGGGGGGGTGTACCTGCACAGACTCACTCTATCCAATCAGTGCTGCCATGTTCAGACTGTGCAGGTACACACCCACAACTTGTTACCACCCGGCTGTACCCTTACTGCAGACTGCTAGCAATTCATTCATAACTTCTAGTAGAAATAATAAAGGAATGGCACAACATAGAGCCATGAGAATAGATGTTCCAGAATTGTTATTACATGGGAAACGCATGAAGCTATTAAAACAGGCATGTCAGGAGTGGTGAAAGGTCCTTTTTAATAGGGGTCAGTATGTTCAAAATAAATAACAAAGGCATACTCACTTCACCAAGCCCCCACAGCTTCCACTCTAGTGCTAAATAGATCTGCCATTGCTGATGGTGCCCCATTATGCCACTGCCTCTCTGCCTACCATTATTGTCAGGCAGGGGATATGGGCAACCCCTATCTCACCCCAAATCCCCTGTCCCTGCCTACTTGCCTCAACTAGGCTAGGCCCTAGTGGACAACCAGATGGCGGTCCCTAACCTGAATAGGGAGGAGGGGCCTAAGACAAAAACTACGACAGAGAACACAAGGAAATCAACAGTCCGAGTACACCGGGAGGAAACGTTCGGCCAACAGCAAAAGCAAGCGGAGGATAATACTTAGCCGAGGTCAACCAGGAGGTATGCGGTACAGAGGATATATATCAGAACGGAGACCAGGAACGAAGCAGGGGTCAATCACAGGAGGTCACGAAGCACGAAAGGATGAGACGAAGGTGAGGTCAGAACACAGCAGGATATCAACAGCAGGCAATAAATGCAGAAGTTCGCTGGTGCAGGAAAAACCAAACACTGGCAACTAAAGGGTGGAAATGTCAGACTTAAATGCTGCCAGAGCTCCCGCCCTAATACCAGATAGGTGCAGGGAGACTGACAGCCACACCAGGCAACAAATAGAACACAGGGTAAGAGGCAGAGCCCAGTACCTGCTTGATGACACACAAAACATAAAACAGCAAGGCAGAGGAGTCAGGCGGAAAACCAGGACCGGCCCCCCTGCACATATATCAAATAACAGAAGTGGATGGACCAGCAATGCAGGCAAGGAGACCCACAGTACTGCTAGTCCTGACAATTATGTTCTGTACTGTATGGCTGCACTCTGCTGCTAACCCCCCCCCCCATTACAGCTACACAGCCGCCACTACTACTACTACTACTACTACCACCACTAAACAGCCATACACACTGCCTTGTATGTATGTATGTTCCATGCTACGCTGCTTCTGTTGCCTGCTACTATTGTGGCCACATGGCTATTACCCTTCCCACATCCACACTGTACTGCTGCTGCTACCAATTAAAAGGGAACGTTTTTCCAGGCTTGTTCAGAACAGGCTAGTCTTTCTAATGACAGTTAGCACTGGTGTTTATAAGGGCTCATGCACACAAACATATTTTCTTTCCGTGTCCATATCATTTTTTTGCGGACCTTATGCAGAACCATTCATTTCAATGGGTCCGCAAAAAAAATGGAAGTCCGTGTCTGTATGGCCGTTCCGCAAAGTAATAGAACATGTCCTATTATTGTCCACATCACGGTCTAGGATAGTACTGTTCTAGTAGGGTCCAGCTGTTCCGTTCCGCAAAATACGGAATGCACACACACGTCCATTTTTGTGGACCGCAAAATACATACGGTTGTGTGCATGAGCCCTAACAGAGATGGTCTTAGGTTACAGGGCGCCCTGTGTGAGAAGTTTTTTCGGTGTTCCCCAGAGACACACATACCTTCGCAACCATTATAGGGTATTATATACACTAAGAGCTCATGCACACGACTGTATGTATTTTGCGGTCTGAAAAACACGGATCCGCAAAAAAAAAAAAGGATGATATCAGTGTGACATCCATTTATTTTGTGGATCCATTGTAACAATGCCTGTCCTTGTCTGCAAAACGGACAAGAATAGGACAAGTTCTACTTTTTGCAGAACGGACAGGCGGACATATGGAAACGGAATGCACACAGATTCATTTAAGGTTTTTTTTTGTGGACCCATTGAAATTAATGTTACGGACCTACAAAAAAACAGAACGGAAACAGAAAAAAAAATAAGTTTGTGTGCATGAGTCCTAAATTAGTGTAAAATGTAACAATCTTATGGAGGGAAGAATGCACAGCTAATGCTTTAAAGGGATTGTCTGCTTTTTACTATTGATGACCTATCCTCAGATGCTGCAGAACATCATAATACACACCTCAGATGCTGCAGAACCTCATAATACACACCTCAGATGCTGCAGAACTGCATTATACACACCTCAGATGCTGCAGAACCTCATAATGCATTCCCCTGCTGATGTTGAACATGATATTTGATATTTTGATGCTACAGAACACATAAGGCTTTGATCACATCTGCGTTAGGAACCTCCGTCGCAGATCAGATCATAAATGCTGAGCACAATTTTGCAGCCTGCCAGGCTTCATGATGGAAACCCATCAGATCTCATTATAGTCAGTGGGGTCTGTCAGGTGTAGTTGTCCGTAATGTGCAAGATCCGGCACTACTATAATTTTCGTTGTTTTGTGCTCCTTGGCAGAGCAGAACAGTGAAAGTCACTAGCACAGATGTGAACAAAGCCTAATACACACCTCAGATGCTGCAGAACAACATAATAGTGACAAGAGTACTACAAGTCTCATCATGACCAGATTGTTATTATTAGAAGAGGAGAGATCTACAACTCCTAGCATGTCAAAGCTGTTATTCTGGGGCATCAGTGAACATTATGTTATTATGGGCTATCAGAGAGCTTTACAAAGACTGAGTATAACGAAAGAACTACAACTCCTACTATTTGACAACTTATAATGGAAGAGAAATCACTAACCTCTCCTCTACACACAGCCCCCTCATATGACATGGCTGTGACATCACACAGGTCATTCACCACTTCTCCTTTGCACTGCTGAGATCTCTCTTCCTGCACTGGTCACATGATAATGACATTACTCAGGTCCTTCTCCACCTTGTGTGTTCCCTGCACAGCCTAGAGTCCTGACCTTGACCTGAACATACTGCTCAATTATATCTGTTCACACAAGCTAGACTTAGTGTATAAATACGGGCAGTTAAGGCAGTTAAGGCATAATTTTTGGATTTTCGCGTTGCATGTATAAACAAGGGCAGGGATCTTGGTCCTAACAAGCCACTGTTTTTTTCCAATAACATTGTGTTTGTTTAAACACCATCTGCCCCCAATATATTTTTGGAAGCTTTCTAATATATAAAAAAGAATAACACATGCCACAGTGCGGTGAGTTTTTAGACACGCAGTTTTTTAACATCAACCATGCGTTTACACATAGCTATGTATATCAGTGTCACTCACATTATTTGTTATTTTTGTCATTGCGTTCAAGAGCTTAAGGAAGGGGAGAGAAAGAGCAAACATTTATAAAATATAGCACCAAAAACAAACGGGAGAGACCGCACCACATGTAGATATCGCGATCTCTATTGTAATCCAAACTATAAAATACACATATAAATACAAAATATATCAGAAAGAAGAAAAAAACAGGTACAGGGCAAAAGACGACATCACATGAGGGAGCACAGCAGGGTTCGATAAGTGTAACAATAATAAATCTGAAACAGGTAAAGTGCAAGTGCGGCAAAAACAATATACACATAAATTAGTTACCCATCTGAGCTCCCTGATGCGATGGCGCCAACCCCGACGCGCGTTTCGGCGAACCTTCGTCTGGGGGTGGCGTCATCACTGCAGGGGCCTCCTTAAATATGACATCCCACCAATCGTGATATGCGTTTTGCAATCAGACTTAACAAGTATAACTTGTGCTGCAAGGGATGTGACTAATCCATCCCACTAAAAGTCATGTGCTGGATCACGTGATCGAACCATTATTGACGTCATTACGGAAGTGCCAACAAGGTAGGAAGTGGAACCAAATGCGTTCCACCACCTGATCATGTGATTGATCACATGATCGGACCTACACCACTGTCAATCTCCACCGCATACCCGCGATGTAAACATCGCAAGATGCAGGAAAGATCGACGTGCACCCCACACCTACGCAGGTTATTGAAAGTAATTGTTAGGCAATACTTAATAACTTCATATGAATCCAACCTATCATTGTATTTTGTAATTAGTTACAAACACATGTAACTATAGTCATCAACGAATATAAGTGATGAACGAAGTGAGAGAATGAGTGAATTGAATGGGTGCAATTTGTGAATGGTGTTGTGAATATAAACAAAAACAGGACAATCAAGGTGATAAAAAACAAATAAAAATGTGTGCTATAATATGAAAATGCAAAATTACTGGGTGATCATGTGAAAGTGTAAAAAAATATATATATATATATATATATATATATATATATATATATATATATAATGTGAAATTGGAAGGATAAACATCCTGGGAAAAACCTAAGGAAAAAAACACATAATTAATACATTTTAAATACATTTTGATCAGAATTAAATAATAATAAATTGTAAATTCATATATGTTACACTTCCCAACATATACCGTCTGCATCAAATTAATTACACAATAACAAATCACAGCACATAATCCAATTGCATTCGTTAAAATCACACGCACGTGTGCGTTAGCAGTGAAACACCAAACAAACCTATATACACATGATAATAAAATAATATTAAAATATTATTATTAAAAACAGGTAAGAGATGAGGACTCAGGGAACATCTATAGAAATGATGAAAAGCCGGTTGATTCATTCAAACCACATGGACGCACAGTGTTTAATTGCCAAATCCAGCGACATTCAAGCTGGGCCAATTTCTTAGACACATTACCACCTCGAATACTCGGAGGAATACAATCTATACTGCAAACCTTAAACCTGTAGAATCGCATGCATGATAAAGCTTAAAATGTTTTGCGATTGGTTTCAAGGAGGACACATCTTCTATTTCACAGGCTGACGTGATATCTCGTACATGTTCCCGAACACGGACCTTCAATTCCCTTGTAGTTAGGCCCACATAGATTTTAGGGCAAGGACATGTGGCATAATACACCACCGCAGTACTGGAACATGATAGACCAGGGTTGCACAACCTGCGGCCCGGGGGCCACATGCGGCCCTCGATACCATTCTGTGCAGCCCCCAACCATCTGGAAACAGACATGTATGTCTGTGTCTTATGGCTGCTCACATGTATCTTTCATGTATTCTCCCATTAGATGGGAGTACTAGAAGTGTAACTAAACATTAATGATACATACTGTATGTTCAATATGTCATAAATATAGTATTTCAGTTTGTAAAACCCATTTAACTTTTATTTTCGGCCCTTGAAATTGGTTCAGGCTGACAATGTGGCCCCCAACCAGAAAAGGTTGTTCACCCCTGTGATAGACGATGTAAGATTTTATAGGTCTTTTAACCAGAAGAATCAGAAAAAGTCATAGCCCGTACCATGTTCGTGCAGGCTACACATCGGCCACAAGGGGAGAAACCCCACTTTGGTTTACCAATACCAGGAAAGATTGGAGGAATTTGTTTTGTATAAAAACTTTTCACCAATTGATCCCTCAAATTCCTAGATCTTCTCGCAACCAACAGGGGGCCAGATGACACATATTTGGCGATGATCGGATCTGCCAAAAGGACCGGCCAAAATTTTTCCAAACAACTCCTCATCTCATTCCATCTAGAGTGATAATTGGTAATAAATCTCACTTTCATATCCGAGGATTTGGATTTGGTGGAATACAATAAATCTGACCGTGAACTTGATTTAGCTCTCTTATAAGCATCCTTTATGGACATTATAAAATGTTAAAGAAAAGAAAGAGTGACAAAATATAAAAAAAATCTAAGTAATAGGAGACATCACAGTGTTATACACCACTATTAAAATTTTAGGCTAATTAAAGCATATTTGATTTGTGTAGAATAAAATTTTTTTGAAAAATTGGACGAGAACTGAATTTCAAGATCTCATCTTTAGACCATGTTGAAGGGGCAGTTTTTGAAGCCTACAGCCTTTCAAAGCAGCTTGCTCACGTCTGCTCATTTTCAAGGTCTTGTGCATAGCCGGTGTCTATCTCAGTGATGGATAACAATAATTACTGCTGTGTCATTCAAATCTGCTATAGTAACATAGTATGCTATGAAAAGCATTTGTTACTGTCAACGATGTGGTATGATCTATGCTGTATATGGATCGCAGTGCTCTATATGTAACAGGCATATCACTTGGAGAACCCACCACTTTGACGGAAAACATTTAAAATTTAATTGGTATATATTGGAGCTGCCCTCTGGTATGTGTCTCTATATATATATTGTTTTGTCTCTTTGTGCATCTAAATAGGGTTTGGATGGGTTGAAAACTGAAAACGTCCATAAATAATAATAATACAATACTCATTCATGTGTATGGAACACTCACAGACCCATACAAAATAATCAGGGTTTTTTTTGTTTGTTTTTTTTTTTACCAATATATGAGTTTGAAGTCTCAGCCATTTCAACATATACTGTATGTATTGAGTGTTAATGAAGCTGCTCACTCTCCCACTCTCACAGCAGGAAGTCTCAGCACAATTATAAGCACCAGTCAGTTGTAGATTTTTATGGAGCCAATTAACTGCATGTAAAAAAAAAAAACTTTCATCTTTATGAGACTGATTCTAACAAAAGTCCTTTGGTACAGAAGATACCACAACCCTCAGCAGACATTAATAGTAATGTTAATAATACTCTTTATTTATATAGCACCAACATCAGGGGTGTAGCTATAGGGGTGCAGAGGTAGCAGTCGGTACCGGGACCAGGACCCTGAGAGGTCCCAAAGACCCTTGTGTCACATAAGAAGACACCAGTATGATAGAAAGTGCATGCTGGTCAAGCTACACTTCTGGCTGGAGGAAAGGGGTTAGTTCAAGAATTTGGCCTGGGGGGGTGCCATTTCAATTTCCAACACGAAGGCTATGTGCTTCCCTGCCCCTGGCCACAAAGCAGGGGCTTTGAAGGAGGGCCCAAGCTGAACTCTTGCACCAGGGCCCATGAGCCTTTAGCTACGCCCCTGATCAATATAATCCTCTGCATGTTACAATTCATAAATACTTATATAAAGTAAAAATCTAATCAAGAATTCCAATAAGAGTCGTGAGAGGCCTGCTCGTAAGCGCTCACAATGTATGAGCCAATAGAAGGAGACAAAAGATTAAAGCGCTTGTCTTGTACAATGCTCCAGCCATCTTTTATTAAAAAGGTAGTACAGATAAAGCCACGAGTGGTCACGTAGCCTAGGAAGAGGCCTAAGCACTCAGCCCACATAGCCTCTTACAGATGATTGGTGGGGTTCCCTGGAGTTGGACCCCCGCCAATCTCATACTGATGACCTATCCTAAGGATGTGAATCATGGAGAACCCCTTTAATCTGATTGTCCTGGTTAGCGCATTCCAGAGAACTGGTGCAGCTCAAGAAAAGTCTTGGAAATGGGAAAGAGAATATGAATGATGGTAGTCTTAGATCATTAACAGAACTTAGAATTTGGGTAAAATGGTAGACTGAGATGATGGAGGAAGGTTGAGATGAGGAGAGATGGGTGAGAGTTTAAATTGTATACTATAGTGGATAGGCAATCAGTGGAATAATTGGCACAGGGTGGAGAGATCCGTGCCATGGATGGCCTGAAAGATAAGCCTGGTTCCTGCCTGGATTCGAGAGGGGAGAGTTTATAGACAAGAAGACTGAGTAGTAGTGAGTTACAGTAATCAGGTGAGCATAAATCAGAGGAACTGGAGTTTTTGCTCTTTCCAAACTATGACAAGCGTGGATTCTGGGAATGTTTTTGACAAGTAGGTGGCCTGAGTGGCAAGTACGTGCAAGTGATGTAGGGGGTGAAAGGACGATAAAGCATAACCCTGAGACAGAGGACATTATGTGCACAAAAAGGAAGTTGTGGTTTTGTCTGACAGAAGCCAAGTCTTAAAATTATCATAAATGTATTTACACAAGAAATCATAGGGCAGATACATTAAGGTTTATCTTGCGGCAGAATATTGTATCTGTGCCATTTTATAATTTGGACTGTTAAATGTGTGTAAATCTGTGATGTTGAAGGGAAGGTGCACCACAATGAGCCATACAGCTTTATACTATCAGAACATTTCACCACTTTATATACCACCTCGGAGAGGGTATAGTTTTTGTCCAAAATGCCAACTGTTAAAGACTGTGACAAAACAAGGTGAAGAACAAAAATCAAAAGTTGTCTAAAAACACTTATGTCTAGCATGTCAGAAATGAAAGAAAAGATTCTGGTGCGAATCTGGCGCAATACGATTGATATATGTGACCAAATGTTTTGACCTTGTTGAGCCATTTACAACCTTTCAAGTGAATAATATCAAAGAGGCAGAGAATGGACCCACATACCGTCACCCAGTACTTCTACACAGGTAGTCTGAGTCTGTACAAGAATCTCACTCCTCATGGACCTCCACATTAAAGAGCTTATCCCATGACTAATGTAAAAAATGAAAATCAGACATCATGTAGGACATGACAATCTCTTTTTAAAAAAAGACAGAACCAGCCCTGTACCTCACATGGATCCAGAGATCTCTTCATAGATTTATATCAAGCAGAAAGCTCAAGGGGAGTGTCTTTTGTACTGCAGCTAAGGGGGTGTGTCCATGCTCGCCCTATCATAGCTCAGGAGGCAGCTGAAGGATGAAACTGAGCATGTGCGACCATCTCAGTGAGCAGGACAGAGAAATAAGAAAAAGAGCAAACAGCAGGTGGCGCTATAGAGATAAATTTTATTGACTAACTCAGTGGCTAGGCTAATTTTTTAATTACATGCAAATGCAAAAAATTTTTCCGTGGGGCAACACATTTAATTAAAAAAAAAAAGGGAAAAATGCCAAACAACTGTATGCTCTGCATGAAAAACATGCTACCTTTATAGTACTATGTTCCATTAGTTATTTCTATTAGACCTTTAGTACAAATCAATGAACATCAGCACAGAAAGAAATCTGTTCTTCACTGTGTATGTGCACCTTGTCATTTTCTTAATCTGAAATCCAAAAATATATTCTGTACTTTCTATTTTCCTAGTGGACACCATGAGAATAAATATAAGACAAAACTTGGAAAATGCTGGCTATGGGTATCTCTGTAGTCGCATGAAGCCAATCCATATTCATTACCTAGCACAATTTAGAGATTAATATGTTGATCTACGGGGGGCGTGCAGCTATCAGTTGGGTAAGCGCGGCCTTATGACCCACATTTGATAAAAGAGAATTATTTGTAGAAAAGATTATATCTGCGGGTTTTCCTTTCTCTATTCGTCCTAGAGCTGCCTGCTGGAGTTAATGATATGACTATGCTAAATTCTCTTTTTCAATGCTGGTGTAATTGGGTTTCGAGTTTTTCTATACATTACATGACAGTACAACATTGCAACAGTACAAAGCACTGACAAATCCACTGCCAATGCAACAAAAAGCCGACGGTTAGAGGCGCATTGAGCTACAACCGATTGTGGGTTTCAGCACCAGGCACAGGTTAGCCATTTTTCAGACACGTTAGTTTAAAGAGGTTCTGCAGTTTTTTCTTTCTGGTGATCATCTGCTGATCATCAGCCGGGACCTCCGCTGATCAGCTGTTTCAGAAGGCAGTGGTGCTCCAGTAGTGCCGCAGCCTTCTTGCTGTTTACCGCAGGCCCAGTGACATCACGACTAGTATCACTGGCTTGGGCGCAGATAAGCTCCATTCAAGTGAACAGGGATTAGCCTCATCCACGCCAGTGTTACTAGTCGTGACGTCACTGGGCCTGCAGTAAACAGAGGGAAGGCTGCAACGTTACTGAAGCGCCCTTCCTTCTCAAACAGCTGATCGGTGGGGGTCCCGGGTGTTAGGGCCCCGCTGATGATCTATCTAGAGGATAGATCATCAGAAAGAAAAAACTGCAGAACCCCTTTAAAGTCACTATTGTAGGAGTCTCTGTTGCCGTAATTTGCACCAAATTTATCAAATGTCGCAAGAAGTTTGATAAATTTGGTGCATCTTTAAAGGGGTTGTGGCACCATTAAATATTATTTTAATACAATTCTGCATGAAAAACTAGTTACTTTTATACTTTTCTTTCTCTTACAAAAATGTTTCAGTTTTAAGATATTCTTTCTACTTCATTAAACACCCCCTGGTGTTTAATCTGTGGAGTGATATGAAAGTCCGCTTATTGAGGGGGTCGCACATGCTCAGTTCAATCCTTCAACTGTGACCAGCTGAATCTATTGTTAGAAGCTGTGACAGTTACAGATAGAAAGGACATACCCCATGAGAAAGGACAGACCCCATGAGCTGTGATAGGCAGAAAGAACCCACCTCCTGAGAAATAGCATGTCCCCTAAAGAGAATCTAGCAGAGCTAGTGGTGCAGTGAATGAAATCTCTTCATCCATGAGATTCTAGCTTTGTGATGTCTGATTTTCATTTTTTACAATGGCTTAATCAGTGGCATAATCCAGGTACAGTAAGTCTTACACGTCTGTCTTCAGATGTTGCTCCACTTTCTCCAATACCCCTTTACTGGAGCAAGATTAAGATAATTTTTGCAACTTTTTAAAAAGCTCAACAGGCTAACCATGTCCACTTACCCACCCACTTTTCAAAACTAGAATGAGCAAAGTAAAATGCAAAGGCGCAAAATGTTTGCAGAAATAATGATAATCCTAAAAAGTCAGTCTTTCTCCACGTGACCTCCTTTTCTTACTTATCTTCCTCTTATGAGCACATAATAGTATTATAGTAGTACAATGTACATCAGTAAGACAGGAAGCAGATCAAGGGAGCCTGACTATACTGTAGATACATGGAATACAAGCTGGTTTAATAGAAACTTCTGAGCACATGTATAATTGAATCTTGACTGATGCAGGGCTGCTTCACTTTACAAAATATTAGAAAACCCCTTTAAACTATAACCTAAAGGGAATCTGACATATGAAATACACTGGTACATCGGGCACAATACCTTGTAGAGCTAGCTCACCTGAATGTAATGATACCTTTCACTTAGCGATCTGCTGCTTCATTCTGGAGAAAGTATTTTTAATCCTTATGCAAATGAGCCGTCAAGTGCACCAAGGGCGGGCCCAAGCTGCTCTGTTGACCTTTGCTTCTCCTCCTTCCGCTGCCCTCCCTCTCCTTTTTGAGAGTCAGGAGAGATGACTATGCAGGAACCTGGCCCTATCAATCAAGAAGGAGAGAAAGGGGATGGCATAAGAAGCAAGGGAGCACAGAGTAGCATGGGACCACCCACTGTGCACTTTACTTCTCATTAGCATACTAGCATACGGATTAAGAACGGAACAGATCGCTTAAGTGAAAGGTATCATTATATTTAGCTAAGCTAGCTCTACAAGGCAGTGAACTTCCTGGTGAACTATTCCCTAAAAGGTGTTTTTAAAGGAGGTGCAAAGATAGCAGCTGTATCCAGGCCCTGGTGTCTGAGGGGGTCACAAATACTTTTTTGCTACATAAGAAGACACCAGTGTTATAAATATACATGGGGCCATGTTACAAATTTTGCATTTGTGGCAATAGAGCAGAAGTATAAAATCCAGGGGCAGACTGGGAACTTAAAGTGGCCCTGGAAAAAAACTAAAAGTGGCCAAAGTAGACGGGGCCAAATTGACAGAAGACGCAGCAACACATGTATGCAAGGACAACAGAAGTAGGAGGGGCCAGTAATACCATAGTGCAGAACAAAATACAGTC
Source organism: Rhinella marina (assembly GCA_900303285.1). Classification (NCBI taxonomy): domain Eukaryota; kingdom Metazoa; phylum Chordata; class Amphibia; order Anura; family Bufonidae; genus Rhinella; species Rhinella marina. The sequence goes on along the minus strand of ONZH01020058.1, from coordinate 497,920 downwards.
CCAGCAGAACCACATAAAACAGTGTAGCACAAAATACCACTGCCTTCGCCACAGTATGAAACTGTATCACCATCCTGAGGACGGCAATACAGTTGAATTCAGGAGGGCACCTGCGGCCGTTGACCGGGTGCATAAGTGATTGATGCTCCTTCATTAATTAATGCTGAGAACGTCAGATCTTTATGTGCCTGGCGGCCAAAAGAGGGGCTTGGGCGCCGCCCTGGGCATCAGCCCGCTGGGAAATTTCCCTGTAGGGTCTATGGCCAATCTGCTCCTGATAAAAACTACCTCCCCTCCACAATATGGACCAAAGACAAAACTCTAGAGGATATTTGTTCCTAATATTAGCCAGCAAGAAAGTACCATGTGTAGGACAGTTCAGAAAATACCAATGACTGATGCCACATCACCTTTCATGCGGACCTGTTGATTAGCTTTTGAGAAATGCATTCCGGCTTTGCCTAGTGGAAAGGTAGTCCCGTCTGGTAATGGAATGTAATGAGTCTGTGGTTTGTATTAATAGAGTGCAGAGCTTTCTCTAAATAGCTTTTTAATGGTTCTTCTTAGAGCAGATTGCTGAGTGGGTGACAAGCAGCTGGAACACTGCTGATAAAAAATACAGAAAGCAGACAGAGGGAGATTGGCAGCCAGTATATTCATAGTGCCGAGGAAGGCGCGAGAAGCCGCCACTGGATGGAAATGTTTCATATCTTTCATGTCACATGGAGTTGGCAATGAGGGTACTGTAACTATTGTAGAACGCAACACTTGGCAGGAAAGAGGAGACAATTGCAAAGAGCACAACATACAATGCACCAAGGGCACATTAGATGCTGTGAGACCATTGTGTCTTCAAGTGACCCTTTCTGTGTAAAAAGTCCCCAAGAATTACTTGTTGACATGGTAGCATAAGAAGGTACCTGATAAAGGCCTGAAACACAGTACTGTATAGGCTCAAGAGTAAAGTAAAGCCATATTACCAGGGTTTGACTGAAGCACTGTTTTAGACAAAGGACAAAATAAATTTCCTCACGAGGAGTTCTACAAAGGTCTGCTCCAGTCGAACGAGGAGTTTTAAAATTATTTGTCATAAATTGATTGTCAAAAAAATCTCATCCCTGACACAGATTTACTGTAATTTTTTACTACCACATCTAGCTCTAAAAATTACTAGCTCTCAATGCCACAGTTGGCCAGACAAGAAGTTCTTAAAAGGTCTTCTCCAGACCAACGAGGAGTTCTAAAATTATTTGTCATGTTTGTAAAATATATCTCTTCCTTGACTCCGAATTACTGTAATTTTTTACTACCACATCTAGCTCTAAAAATTACTAGCTTTCAATGCTACAATTGGCCAGACAAGAAGTTCTTAAAGGGTCTTCTCCAGACCAACGAGGATTTCCTATATTATTTGTCATAAAATCTCTCCTGATAAGGATTGACTGTAATTTTTTACTACAACATCTAGCTCTAAAAATTACTAGCTCTCAATGCTACAGTTGGCCAGACAAGAAGTTCTAAAAAGGTCTTCTCCAGACCAACGAGGAGTTCTAAAATTATTACTCATGATTGTCAAATAAATCTCTACCCTGACACAGATTTACTGTAGTTTTTTACTAGAACATCTAGTTCTCAAAAATTCTAGTTCTCAATGCTACGGTTGACCAGTAGAAAATCTTGACGGAATATAGGGCTTTGTCTTTACAATAGTGCTGGCATTTGTAAGTGGGCCAAGATGTCCTTCACTTTGCCTAGAAGCCCTACTTTGCACCAATGTCTAATAGCTGGCTTATTCAATTGCTGGCCCAACAACAGAACTGTGCAATATAATCTTAAACCATTTTATTTGCTTGGCAAATGCTACACTAAGAATATTTAAACCGGATGTGGTTATGGGTCAATGTATGTCATGGTATCACATAACGTTAAAACTTCAAATAGACCCCAGGTTGAGGAGGAAAAGACTTAAAGAACATTTGTCAGCAGATTTTCACCTGTGAAACTGTCTGACCTGTTACATGTGCGCTTGGCAGCTGAAGACATCTGTGTTGGTCCCATGTTCATATGTGCCCGCATTGCTGAGAAAAATGATGTTTTAATATATGCAAATGAGCTTCTAGGAGCAATGAGGGCGTTGCTGTTACACCTAGAGGCTCTGCTCTCTCTGCAACTGCCACGCCTTCTGCACTTTGACAGAACCAGGCAGGGAAAATATCATTACACCTGGCCCTGTCAATCAAAGTGGAGAGGGCAGAGATAACACAGACCACAGACATATAACCTCTCAGATGTTGTGGTCAATTGAGCAGGACAAGGAAATTAGAAAAAGAGCAAACAGTAGGTGGCGCTATACAGATAAAGGTGATTCCATGTGCTGGTGTGAAAACTATAGAATATTATTAGTGGGACAATTCCTTTAATTTTACAATGAGCTTATGCAAATGCAGGGCTTGAAAAAAAAGGTATGGCGTGCAACCTCAAATTCAAGGACAACATATACATGGGGTTTGTATGTTCTCCTCATGTTTGTGTTGGTTTCCTCAGGGTTCTCTGGTTTCCTCCCAAACCCCAAAGACATACTGGGCCTATTTCTTCGCCAATAAACATGCAGGGAAGCCTGGGGGACCTCCTGCCATGACTTAGATTGTGAACCCCATTGGGGACAGCTTGATGCTAATGTCTGTAAAGGGCTGGGGAATATAGTAGCGCTATATAAGTGCATAAAAAATAATAATACTGAAATTAAATTCTCAGTGACAAATGCATTTTTTCATCTGTTTCGCTGTGTTTTTGACATGCATTGTTTGTTTTTTTCCTGAAAAACCCCAACTCCATATGTTGAAAATCTATGTGAATTATAAAATATACCGGTTTTTTTTTCATTTTTTATGTAAATGGTGTTTAAAATTTACAATGGCAATGGCATTTTTCTGATGTTTTTCATACCCTTCTCTGCAAGAGAAAAAAAACACCACAGAGATAATGCCATAAAACCGCATGTGACAACAAAAAAAAAGCGTATAGTTTTATGACTTTTTTAGTGGCAAAAATGTCACATAAAATATATGTACAGTATATAGCATCCCTTCAAGTTAATTTTGCAGCATTCACTTCTAGCACCTTAATAAAAACAAACTGAGTCAGGACTGTAACTGAATTTAAAGGGGTTATCTCATGATTAATAGAAATAATGAAAATTGGACATCACTAGAGATGAGCGAATATATTCGTAAATATTCGTTATTCGCACGAATATTTGCATACCCGTGAATATTCGTTATTTGTACGAATATCGTGCGAGACTCGTTTTTTTTTAACTCCTCCTTGCAAGTTTAGCGCCTATTTCTTCGCCAATAAACATGCAGGGAAGCCTGGGGGACCTCCTGCCATGACCTTCTACCTTTTCTACGTATCTACGAATGATTGGCTGCCTTCAATAGGTGACGTACGAATATATATAGATGCGAACGCCCCTGACAGTAGTGGTTTTAGGAGAGGGAAAGACTGATTCGTGAGATAGGGATAGAGAGAAGCGTTATATATTAGCGATTTTTCGTTTATATTAGGCAGGGAACTGCATTTGAGAACCCAAAAGTCTTTTTAAAGACTCTTCTTCACTTATTCTTTGCGTGTGTGTATATATATATATATATATATATATATATATATATTCATATATTCATATCTAAATAAACTAAACTAGATATATATATATATATATATATATATATATATAAGATAGATAAGATATATATATAAATAGATATATATATATATAATATATATATATATTATATATATATATAAAGAGAGCGATATATATATAAATATATATATAGAGAGAGAGAGAAATATATATATTCATATATATATATATATATATATATATATATATATATATATAAAAATAAAAAAATATATATATAAATAATATATATATATATATATTTTGAGAGAGATAATGGAAAACACCAGGGGCAAGGGTAGAGGTGGGAGACGTGGGCGTAAAACTGGTGTGGTGAGCAGAGGCGGTGCCCGTGGTAGTGTGCGGGGCGACACTGTGCCTGCTGCTGTGGGAGCTGTTAAAAGACAGCATTTTAAAATGCCTGATTTTCTGCGAAAGCTTGCAGGGCCACAGGGTACAACTTTAACAGACCCCCACAAACAAGAGAGTGTGCAGAAATGGATGGCGGAGAGCACGTCCAGCCAGACGTCCACTGCCCCGTCTTCCAGCCATGACAGCCAGTGTAGTGGACCTGTCAATCCTCCACCTCGCCCTCCTTCTCCCCAGCCTTATTCACTGGAACTATACAGTGAACCCATCCCTGATCTTCTACCGGAGGAGATTCTCTGTCCTGATTCACAAGACCTGGTGCAGTCTCAGGGTGATAAGGGCAGGGATTTATCTGTTGCATTTGAGGAGGTGGTGGATGATGACCAGACACAGGTGTCAGGGGGTGAGGTAGCTGGCAGGGCATTCGGTCAGAGTGGGGACTCCGAGGAAGAGCTGGTTGATGATGAGGGGACAGATCCAACTTGGACGGATGAGGCACACCAAGAAAGTGGTTCAGAGAGTGAGGTAGCATCAGCTTCAGCACCACAACCGCTTGGGATAGGTAGTGGGCTGGGCCGAGGGAGAAGCAGGGCCCAAGCTACTACTCCCCCAAGTGGTCATGCTCCAGTGCGAAAACATCGAGTTTCTGTGGTTTGGAAATATTTTAGCGATGAAGTGGGTGATCGGCGGTAGCACTGTGCAAACTGTGCCACACCAAAATAAGCAGGGGAGTAAACATAAAGAACCTCACCACAACTAGCATGCGCAAGCATTTAGAAAAGAAACACCCCACAAAGGGGTTGGCACTACAGTCAGCTGGTGATTGTGACACTGCTGCTGCAGCCCCTGTGTCACATGCTGTAAGTGACCTATTAGCCCCCAGCCAAGACACTCCAGCCTCCAGCTCTGCAGTGACCCCTGCAAATTCATATCCTTCCACCGCCTCCAATCATGTGTCCCAGCGCAGTGCTAGTGTTCAATTGTTGCTAGAGCAGACTTTTGAACGCAAGCGCAAGTATGCAGCCATCCACCCCCATGCACAAGCCTTAAATGTGCAAATCAGCAAGCTATTGAGCCTGGAGATGCTGCCCTATAGGCTGGTAGAGACTGAGGCCTTTCGCAACCTCATGGAGGTGGCAGCCCCCCGTTATTTGGTCCCCAGCCGCCACTATTTTTCACGTGTTGCCATCCCCGCCCTACATCAGCACGTGTCAGAGAACATCATCCGTGCCCTGACCAACGCGGCTAGTGAGAAGGTCCACCTAACCACGGACACGTGGACAAGTGCTGGCGGGCAGGGACACTATATCTCCCTGACGGCACATTGGGTTAACTTGGTGGAGGCTGGTACCGAGTCTGACCCTGGGGCCGCTCATGTGCTGCCCACATCGAGGATTGCGGGGTCTACCTCGGTCACAGTCTCTCAGACATACTATGCCTCCTCCTCCTCCACCTCCTCCTCCGAATTACCATCCGTGGGCACAGCGCCATCAGTCAGTAGCTCTAGGCGCAGCAGCAGTGCCGTAGCTAAGCGCCAGCAGGCGGTGCTCAAACTGCTGAGCCTAGGTGATAAAAGGCACACCGCCCAAGAGCTATTACAGGGCATCACGGCGCAGACCAATCTGTGGCTGGCACCGCTGAACCTCAAGGCAGGCATGGTTGTGTGTGACAACGGGCGTAACCTGGTGGCGGCTCTGCAACTCGGCAGACTGACACATGTGCCATGCCTGGCCCACGTGTTCAATCTAATAGTTCAGCGTTTCCTGAAGACATACCCCAATCTGTCTGATTTGCTCACCAAGGTGCGCCGCATCTGTGCGCATTTCCGCAAGTCGACCACAGATGCTGCCACTCTCAGGGCAGCGCAGCGCCGCCTACAACTGCCCGCTCACCGACTGTTGTGCGACGTGCCCACAAGATGGAATTCAACATTAAACATGTTATCCAGAGTTTACCAGCAGCGCAGAACCATTGTAGACTGCCAGATGTCAACTTCCACCAGAACTGGTAGTCAGGTTCCTCAAGTCTACAATGAGGAGTGGACGTGGATGTCTGATATCTGTCAGGTGTTTGAGGAGTCAACACAGATGGTCAGCGGCAGGGGCGTACATAGAAATCATTGGGCCCCATAGCAAGAATCTGAATGGGGCCCCTAACCCAGCCCACTACCCCGGCTCATCCAACATGCTACCCTGGCTCCTCCCATGCCACACCCCCATTTGCCAATAAAGAAATGTATACATGAGCTACTGATTTATTTATTTATTTTTTTAAATTAAGGAGACGTTATACTGAATGGGGGCAGCCACAAGGATGGATTATACTGTATATCATACAGCATGGTGTATGGATTATACTGTATATCATACAGCATGGTGTATGGATTATACTGTATATTATACAGGATGGAGTACGGATTATACTGTATATTATACAGCATGGAGTACGGATTATACTGTATATTATACTGCATGGTGTATGGATTATACTGTATATTATACTGCATGGTGTATGGATTATACTGTATACTATACAGCATGGTGTATGGATTATACTGTATACTATACAGCATGGTGTACGGATTATACTGTATACTATACAGCATGGTGTACGGATTATACTGTATACTATACAGCATGGTGTACGGATTATACTGTATACTATACAGCATGGTGTATGGATTATACTGTATATTATACAGCATGGTGTACGGATTATACTGTATACTATACAGCATGGTGTACGGATTATACTGTGTATTATACAGCATGGTGTATGGATTATACTGTGTATTATACAGCATGATGTACAGATTATACTGTATATTATACAGCATGGAGTACAGATTATACTGTATACTATACAGCATGGTGTGCGGATTATACTGTGTATTATACAGCATGGAGTACGGATTATACTGTATATTATACAGCATGGAGTACGGATTATACTGTATATTATACAGCATGGAGTACGGATTATACTGTATACTATACAGCATGGTGTACAGATTATACTGTACATTGTATAGCATGGTACAGGGATTATAATATATACTGTACAACAAATGCATGGCGGTTACACCATGCCGGACAACATAACCCCTGCACCACACTGTACAATATATAGTACGTACAGTGTATGCATATCCTGCCCTCAGGAGCACGGTAGGGTTTTCACGGACAGCCCCGGACCATACTCCACGGACATTTGAATTAAGCCTTATGGGGGAGGGGGGAGTGCAGTAGCGGTATCAGCACTGTGGGTGCAGTGCCCAGGGAGTGAGGCAAGTAAGGTGCCTGGCAGGGGCACCTGGGCATTTGGGGGGGGGCATTAACTTCTTCCCAGCTGCTTAGTGGGCAATTTGAAATTTATACAATGTCCTGACTCCTGAGTCTTATGAGCCTACAGTGCCTGCCTGTGCCCCCAAAAAACTCCTGCTACTGTGGCTGCCCTCCCCAAGAATACCCAAGTAATTCCAACCTTCTGTGTGGTTCCAGGTGTCCTCCTCTCCTCTCAGTGTGTGCACTGGCCGGGTCTGCTGGGCGACAGGGGCTTGACACAGGGTGGCTGAGTCTGAGGCAGCAAGTGACTGACGCGCCGGCCATCCACTGGTATATCTTGTTCTGGCTGGGTGCGTGCCTGCTGCTTGCCAGCCAATCAGCAGCAGTGTCTTTACACACTGCTAAACGCTGATTGGACAGCGCAGCAGCCGCAGAGCCTGCCAGCCTGGGTGGATGAGTTCAGCGCCGGTCAGGTCAGATCAGGTGGGGGAGGAGTCGGGTGATCACTGGTGATGGGCCCGGGGCGCCACATTTTGCCGCGCGCGGGATTCTGACCACGCGGCTGCGGGTCAGTCAGCGGTCAGGGCAAATTCAGCGGCGCCCGCCGCCACATGTTGCCGTGCGCGGGGTTTTCTGAAACTTAGGGGCCCGCGCTGGCTTTAGAGCAGAGCAGCAGTCAATGTAAGGGGGCGTGGCCTTGCGCTCCGGCCGGGCCCCCTGGTGCTGCGGGCCCCATAGCAGTGGCGTGGTCTGCCTACATTGGCGGTACGCCACTGGTCAGCGGTGATGCCGCCATTATCAGCGTCACCATCCCTCTGCTATGTCTGCTGAAAAACTCACTCCTCAGCATAAAGTCAGAGGCTTTGCGCTTGTCACAGGAGATGGGGGAAGAAGATACGTTGCTGGATAGCCAGACCACCCTCCGGTCTGTTTCTCAGCACGTATTGGAACAGGAGGAGGAGAATGAGGAGGAAGAGGAAGAAGAGGAGGAGACTGTTGGCGAGACTGAAGAGGGTACCAATGCTCATTCCTTCTTATCTGTTCAGCGTGTATGGGCTGAAGAGGAGGAGTTGGAGGAGGAGGAAATGGAGAGTCAGCCTATTGAGGAAAGGGAATTCTTGCGTGTTGGGACTCTTGCGCACATGGCTGACTTCATGTTAGGCTGCCTTTCCCGTGACCCTCGCGTTAGAAGCATTTTGGACAACACCGATTACTGGGTGTTCACCCTCCTGGACCCCCGGTACAAGCAGAACTTTTCAACTCTCATTCCTGTAGAGGAGAGGAGTATGAGAGTGAATCAATATCAACAGGCCCTGGTGCACAAGCTGAAACTATCCTTCCCATCTGACACCGCTAGCGGCAGAGGACGTAGTTCTGTGGGCCAACTAGCTGGGGAGAGGAGGGGACCAGGCAGCTTGTCAAGCACTGGCAAGGCCTTTGCCAGTTTTATGGCACCCCAGCAAGACTATGTCACCAGTCCCCAGTCTAGGCAGAGTAGGGGGGAGCTGTTCAGAAAGATGGTGAGGGAGTACCTAGCTGACCATACCAACGTCAGTAGCGATCACTCTGCTCCATACAACTACTGGGTTTCAAATCTGGACACGTGGCCCGAACTGGCGCTGTATGCCTTGGAGGTGCTGGCCTGCCCTGCCGCTAGCGTGTTGTCAGAGCGGGTCTTCAGTGCAGCTGGTGGCATCATCACTGATAAGCGTACACGCCTGTCAACTGACAGCGCTGACAGGCTGACGATTATTAAAATGAATAAAGCCTGGATTTCACCGGAATTCAAATCTCCACCGGGGCAAAGCAGCTCAACATGAACATTGTTAATGTATCCTATCCTCCTTCTATTCATACACAAACGCTGAGCCAACAGGCAATTTTTCAGAGGGCCTACTGGCTCTCTTTTCAAACTATGTTTACAGATGGACACCTACAGGCCCTCTCTCCAATCAATGTTTTAGGAGGGTCAGCTACAGACACTCAAAAATAATTTTTTCAGGGGTCTGTTCACCACCAGTCCCTCAAAAATAATGTTTTCAGGGGTCTGTTCACCACCAGTCCCTCAAAAATAATGTTTTCAGGGGTCTGTTCACCACCAGGCCTTCAACCATAATGTTTTCAGGGGTCTGTTCACCACCAGTCCCTCAAAAATAATGTTTTCATGGGTCTGTTCACCACCAGGCCTTCAACCATAATGTTTTCAGGGGTCTGTTCACCACCAGGCCTTCAACCATAATGTTTTCAGGGGTCTGTTCACCACCAGTCCCTCAAAAATAATGTTTTCAGGGGTCTGTTCACCACCAGTCTCTCAAAAATAATGTTTTCATGGGTCTGTTCGCCACCAGGCCTTCAACTATAATGTTTTCAGGGGTCTGTTCACCACCAGGCCTTCAACCATAATGTTTTCAGGGGTCTGTTCACCACCAGGCCCTCAAAAATGTTTCAGGGTCTGTTCACCACCAGTCTCTCAAAAATAATGTTTTCAGGGGTCTGTTCACCACCAGTCTCTCAAAAATAATGTTTTCAGGGGTCTGTTCACCACCAGTCTCTCAAAAATAATGTTTTCAGGGGTCTGTTCACCACCAGGCCTTCAACCATAATGTTTTCAGGGGTCTGTTCACCACCAGTCTCTCAAAAATAATGTTTTCAGGGGTCTGTTCACCACCAGTCTCTCAAAAATAATTTTTTCAGGGGTCTGTTCACCACCAGTCTCTCAAAAATAATGTTTTCAGGGGTCTGTTCACCACCAGTCCCTCAAAAATAATGTTTTCAGGGGTCTGTTCACCACCAGGCCTTCAACCATAATGTTTTCAGGGGTCTGTTCACCACCAGTCCCTCAAAAATAATGTTTTCAGGGGTCTGTTCACCACCAGTCTCTCAAAAATAATGTTTTCATGGGTCTGTTCGCCACCAGGCCTTCAACTATAATGTTTTCAGGGGTCTGTTCACCACCAGGCCTTCAACCATAATGTTTTCAGGGGTCTGTTCACCACCAGTCTCTCAAAAATAATGTTTTCAGGGGTCTGTTCACCACCAGTCCCTCAAAAATAATGTTTTCAGGGGTCTGTTCACCACCAGTCCCTCAAAAATAATGTTTTCAGGGGTCTGTTCACCACCAGTCTCTCAAAAATAATGTTTTCAGGGGTCTGTTCACCACCAGTCCCTCAAAAATAATGTTTTCAGGGGTCTGTTCACCACCAGGCCTTCAACCATAATGCTTTCAGGGGTCTGTTCACCACCAGGCCTTCAACCATAATGTTTTCAGGGGTCTGTTCACCACCAGTCCCTCAAAAATAATGTTTTCAGGGGTCTGTTCACCACCAGGCCTTCAACCATAATGCTTTCAGGGGTCTGTTCACCACCAGGCCTTCAACCATAATGTTTTCAGGGGTCTGTTCACCACCAGTCCCTCAAAAATAATGTTTTCAGGGGTCTGTTCACCACCTGTCTCTCAAAAATTATGTTTTCATGGGTCTGTTTGCCAACAGGCCTTCAACCATAATGTTTTCAGGGGTCTGTTCACTACCAGGTCTTCAACCATAATGTTTTCAACGGTCAGCTCACCAGCAGGCTGTCAATCTTAATTTTTCACAGGTGTGTCTAATGCCCTCCTTTATGTGTAATAAAAGGTGTATCGGAGTGCCTGTTCCTTGTAATTTTTGGCTGGACTTGAGCTTTACGTACAAGTCAATATATGTTTCATAACATTTCTTCAAAGTATGTCAGGAAGGGGTTAAAGGTTTTAAAAAAAACACAAAACACAGGTTTAACCCCTTCGCGACCAGCGCCGTACGGGCGATGCGGGCACATGGCGCCCGCTCGCGGGTGCGGCGGGCGTCATGGCCGGCAAGTCTCTGCTGTTTCTAACAGCAGAGACTTGCCGCTACTTACCGCCATCGGCGGCGTCTTCCGGGGTGACTAGATGCCGTGATCACACGTGATCACGGCATCTAGTTGCGTCTAAACCCGGAAGCGTTTGCTTCCGGGTGGTGTACAGACACCCCGTGTGGCCAATCGGGGTGTCTGTACACCATATGAAAACTGTAATCCTCGCTGGTGAGGATTACAGTTTTCAAAGTGCAATTCTTATTCTGGCCACTAGATGGCAGGCCAGGATAAGAAATGAGCAATTGATGGATTTCTGAGTCTATAAAACCCAGAATTGCTCATAAAGAAAAAAAAAAAAGCCACAATTTATAAGCCCATATTTGAGCTTTCTAATAGTAAAAAAAAAATAAAAAAAAAATGTTAAAAAATATATAAAAAATAAAAAAAATTCCAATACGGCGAATTGTGTGGCGGAAAAAAGCGTCCAAATGGCGATTTGCCGTTTTTTGTCGCTTTTTTTTCTAAAAAAAATTAAATAAAAAGTGATCAAAAAGTCATACACACCCCAGAATGGTATCAATAAAAACTTCAGATCGTCCCGCAAAAAATGAGCCCCCATACAGCTCTGTACACATAAATACCAAAAAGTTATAGGGGTCAAGATTTGACAAGGAAAAAAAAAAAAAAAAAGGGCAACTTTCTAATTATTTTATCACTATGAAAACGCAGGAAAAACTATACATATTAGGTATTGCCGGATTCGTACTGACCAGTAGAATGAAAGTAACGGATCAGTTTTAATGCACATCGAACGCTGTAAATAAGAAACCCGTAGAACTGTAGCGGAATAGCGTTTTCTTTGCAATTTCACCCGGTTTGGAATTTTTTTCCCGCTTCCCACTACACCGTATGCAATATTAAATGGTGGCGTTGGAAAGTACAACTTGTCCCGCAAAAAACAAGCCCTCATACAGCTATGGGAACAGAAAAATAAAAGAGTTATGGCTGTTTGAAGGCAGGGAGCGCAAAACGAAAATGCAGAACCGAAAAAAGCTCCGGGCGCGAAGGGGTTAAAGAAAAATATTTTAACAATTACAAATTATAAAAAAATAAAATAAAATAAAATAAATATTAAACAGGAGGTTGACGACGCCTCGCCAACATGGCTTGCATCGCCGACACCTCTAATTGCAGGCTGCGTTGTATGCGGGAGGCAGCATACAGCCGCTCATTGACCCTTCTGAGGGCTGCCTCCAATTCGAAGTCTGTGGGGATAGCTGTAGGGGTGGAAACATTAATACAATTAGTATTATCTAGTTAAAGGGGTTGTTGCACAAAAAATATTCTAAACTTTCAAAGCAGCACCTGGATTTGAATACTTTAGCAGTTACATGTCATTAAATATTTTGTATATCTACTCGAACTGACTCAGTTATTCAGTGAAATGTATTTTTATTTAGCCTTTTTTTTCTTATGTCTTAGAACTGCTCACTGAGAAGGCCGCACATGCTCAGTTAAAATCTTCACTGCCTCCTCAATCTTAAACTGCCTCCTGTCCTGAGCTGTGATAGGGAGAGATGGACACGAGTCCTGACATGCAGCAGAATAGACAATAGTCACACTACCCTTCAGTAACCAGCTTGATGTAGCAGAGTAATTGGGGCAGATCTCTGGATCTATGTGAGATGCAGGGCTGTTTCTCGCTTTGTTACAAAGAGATTGGCAATGTATTATAATAATATTATGTGATTTATGTCACATTTTTGTTAAATATTTTTTGGGTAACACAAGTTTCTACTTCTTTCACTACCTTGATTTTAAAATTTTTGTGATATGTCTGCTTCACTAACCACTTGGAGAACATAATGTGTTCACAGTCTAGTTATCAATAACATGTTGGGTGGCATGATCCTAGTGCTTGAAAATATTACACTTCAGTTAATTAGGGGTTCGTACTTACGGGATATCCATACTGGGTGTTCCTCCCAGGGTCCTGGGGAAAACTCAGCTTCCTCCCTGACGGTTGGAGCTACAAAAGATAAACCATAAATTTAGTTTATATTTTGAAGACAGAAGTTCCACCCATTAAATTTTTTATTTTACCTACCTTCTACCTCAGGTAGCTGGGCAGGTGGTGTATTAGGGGCCGGTGGGCTCCTCTCAGGGTGGGTGGAGGGGCAGAGGAGCTCCTCTGTGGTGCAGCAGCTGTCAAAATTAAAATAATGGCATTACATTCAACTCAAATGAACAGTTGTAACTTCTGATGTTGATACATCTGAATAGTTTGGGGCTGGATCCCATTCCTAACCACTAGTGCTCTTATATCCCTGCTGCTGCACTCCCACATAGCCTGGATTAAAAATAAATTAAATATGTTTACACATTCTAGAAGGTCCTTCAGGGGCCGTCCGGGCACGACGCTGCCGGCGACGTTCGTGACGTCGTTGACGTTGCTCTGCAACATAAATCCATACACAATTGTTATGATGATGATCGTTTTAATACTAACACTTTATACTACTATGAAGATATTATGGGTAAGAGGAGGGCGATATGATGTGGAGTGGGCATTTCATGTGAAGGGATCATCATAGAATATCTGGGGTGCATAATTGATGGAGGGAGCATTTGTTGGGAGGGGTGGAGGCTTGAATGAATGACTAAAAGATTGTGTGTCACATTCTGCAGGTACAAACATAACAAATATGAATACAGGCATACAGCACATACAATGCACTAGTATACCATAGCTCCAGTCCCAACCATTCCGGATTTGGCGGGACAGTCAGGATTTTATCGGCTGTGTCCAGGAATGGGTGGCTATGTCCCGTGGTCAGCTGTCTTTGCATCCATAGGAAGCAGAGACGGGTGACAGTAAGCAGGGAGCAGTCCCTTCACCTTCCCCGACGTCCAATATAATGTCTCCTTGTGGCCCCCATACAGTATAATGTCTCCTTGTGGCTGCCCCCATACAGTATAATGTCTTCTCCTTGTGGCCCCCATACAGTATTATGTCTTCTCCTTGTGGCCCCAAGTGTTTTATTTCTTCTAAATGGGTATTTATTGTGATAAATTTCTTAATATCGTTATCGTGGGAATATATTTTATATCGCCCACTCCAGACACATTAGCTGCAGCATTGAGCACATCTTTTAGGAGGCAGCGCTAACTATGAAGGGGCATATATCTAAGGGGACTTTCTTTCACACTAGTGCACTAGTGCCTGATACAAATGGGAGAACGGCCAGCCCCTTTAACAAAAACAGAGGACGGCACTGATCCGGCCACAACACTGGCAATTGGCAGGACAGATACTGCAGAACAGCCTGCCGGATCACCGCCACATATGTGAAAGTAGCCTAAGGCAAATTACTTTGAAGGGGCACATATCTGAGAATACCTTCACTTGTTTGAGTGGAGTTAGAGGCGTGGCCTAGCATGAAAGAAAATTGCTGCAGCGCACTATGCACACCCATGTTGTCCTTCTATACAGTTTTCATTATTGACACTGGTATATATACAATACAGTAAGGCTTCATTAACACAACCGTATGTGAATGGGGCCGTATCTATCCTCAAAATTGCGGATAGATACAGCCCTATTGACTTCTATGGGGCCGGGAGCCGTGGCTCCTTTGCAGCATGCTCTATAGTTGTCCGTGCGCACGGATAACTATAAGCATTTTCAATGGGGCCACCCGGCATGTGTTCCGTGCGCTCGGAACACACGCCGGGCGGCCCCATTGAAAATGCTTATAGTTGTCCGTGCGCACGGAAAACTATAGAGCATGCTGCAAAGGAGCCACGGCATGGAGTTAGCATTGAAATGAATGGGGCGGTATGTATCCGCAAATTTGCGGATACATACGGCCCCATTCATACGGTCGTGTGAATGGGACCTAAACTAATTTTTTAACATGTTTTTACTTTTCAAATATTTTATTACTCACCCTCTCGTATCTCCTCCCGGATATGACTCAGCCGCTCTGGGCACTTTAACTTCAAATCCGACCATTTACGTTGGACCTGGCCTGGGGTCCGTACAATTTGAAAAATCCCTGCTCCACAATGTCCTTTTTTGTTGATGCGGGTGTTGGTGGGTGCATCATACTTCAGCCTGTCCATCTTATTTACCATATATTTCAGCTCCTCAGAGCTGAAAGCAGAGGAACGCCTACGATTGCCTGCCATCTTCCTCTGAGGACTGTGCGCCGTGGCGTAGCGTCGTGCGTGTATTCGCGAGACTGGAATTCGTACGCAACCGCGTACAGAGTAAAGCGTATAGTAGCGTATAGTAGCAATAGCGTACGCTTTATCGGACAAGGTCATGTCGCTCCTTACACTGTCTCTGCCTGCTCCATGCATGCTGCCCCTGGTGTTCCCTATCCATTTACATTGTGTTTTCATCACTTTCAGAGGTTTTCAGGTGTTTAGGCAACCTTGCCTGCAACGAACTTTGGTCCCCTGCAAAAATATTCGTATCTCCCATTGACTTCAATAGGATTCGTTTTTCCGTACGAATATACGAATATTCGGAAAAATTCGTTCCGAGTACCGAGCACACGAATATTTTAGTATTCGCTCATCTCTAGACATCACGTAGTACATGACGATGTCTTTTCTAACAAAGCTAGAACCAGCCCTGTACCTCACATGGATTCAGAGATCTCACAGGGGGACATGTCCGTTCTGTTACATCTTGATGCCTTGCACAGCCAGGGGGCACGTCCTTTCTGCTGCAGCTCTCTCACTGTAACTTCCACAGCATTGAAAAGAATAACTGGCTAATGGGAGTTGAATAACATCATTGAGCATGTGCGACCATGCTCATTCAGCTGACGATGAGCACATTACTATACAGATTGAACACCAGGGGGCTCCACTATAATATAGAATAGAGAATATCTTGTAACTGGATAGTTTTTAGAACAGAAAGAAAATCAGAAAGTAAATTACAAAAGTAAATTGTTTTCATGCTGAATAAAAATAAAACAACTTTTTTATGTTGGGACGACCCCTGTAAAGAGGACCTTTCATGGTTTTATCTTTAAGTAACTAAATACCTTTACTGGCAGGGCACCCCCGCTGATGCTGGCACCCGGGCCCCGCTGTGCCCCCCTGTAGTTCTCCCGCTCAGTATGCTAATACTGAGCATCGGAACAGCGAGGAGGAGACGCCCTGGTTTCTCAATGGGCGTCTCCTCCCTGGCTGTGCCACGATCCAATCACATCGGAGAGCGTCACAGCCAGGGAGAAAAAAACTCCTTGGCTGTGACGCTCTCCGATGTGATTGGATCGCGGCACAGCCAGGGAGAAGGAGACGCCCATTGAGAAATCAGGGCGTCTCCTCCTCCCTGTTCCGATGCTCAGTATTAGCATACTGAGCGGGAAATATACAGGGGGCCACAGCGGAGCGCAGGAGCGATATTTTCAAAAACCGGACCGGGTGCCAGCATCAGCGGGGGGTGCCCTGCCAGTAAAGGTATTTAGGTACTTAAAGATAAAACCATGAAAGGTCCTCTTTAAATTCTCTATATCAGTGGTGGACCATGACCATGAAGTTTTACCTTCTCAACTGGAGGGAAAATAGCAATATCTCAAATTTGATGGTTGTAAATATGAGGAATAGGACATCTAATGTCTCTTGGAAGTATGATGGAAATTCAACTAGAGAAAAGCAGAGGAAAAGTAGGCCACCGATGAATATAAAGGAAGAGAAGAATCACGTCAAATAAAAGACTAACGCTACAACAACGGTTGACAAAGACATATGTTTTGGACACTGTGAAGCTCCTAGGGGACTGACTGTCCCAGTAAATAAAGTGGAGTATAATGTAGCATGTTTTCAATGGGTAGGATCATTTCACAAGCTGCAGGAAAGCCACGTGAAAGGGCTCGATGTCCTCAAAGTTTAATTGCGCAGGTTATGCAATTGACTTTGGCTTGTGGTTTATATAATGTCATCAAAATGGGACACATCTATAAGTTCCTCAACCCTTTCACAGCCAGAGGAACCAAAGTGATTGTTCAAATCTGGTAGCTGGGGTAATCTTCAACACTTCTTACAAGTACATATAAAACTTATGATAGATAGATAGATAGATAGATAGATAGATAGATAGATAGATAGATAGATAGATAGATAGATAGATACCCAATAAACCCTTTATCCACAAAAGGTTACCCATCAGGGCTCCATTTTTGTTGCAGAGTTTTAAATTCCTGGCAGAGATACAGATTTAAAGAGTATCCTTCAGCATGATCAACCTATTAAAGTAGGCATGTAGGGTTGATCATACTGATTAAAATGATATCATTGTTATGTCTGTAGGTAGAACCGTTGGCAAGATATCTGCATTTTTAAGAATATATGCCAATGAGCTGGTTGGAGAACCAAGGGGCTGGCTGGAGCCCATGGAGCACTGCTTTTGTAACAACCCTCTGATCTGGGAACTCCCTCCTCCAACTTGATTGTCAGGGTAAACAATCAAGCAAGGGGAGGTAGGAGTGCCCAGAGCAGCGGGGTGTTACAAAAGCAGTGCTCCATGGGCTCGAGCCAGCCCCTTGGTGTGCAAACCAGAGCACTTGCATATCACTAAAAATGCAGATATATCGGCAGCGGTTCTATCTACAGACATAACAATGGTATCATTTTAATCAGTATGAACAACCCTACCAGGCAGCCTGCCTGGTTTAGTAGGGTTGGTCATGCTGACATATTCTCTTTAAACAATAACACGCTGGCTAGTTATAGCCACCACTTTTAGGAGCATAAGAGCTTACTGTATACTGTTTACTCATTCAACAAGGAAATTAAGTTTCTTCTTTTGGAGACTGCTAAATTGGCACAGAAAGTCTCATAGGTCGGATAATGCTAACAACGAAAAAGGAAATGTAAATAAGCTGTTATAAAGGAGGACAATAGCAGGCCCTCTAGTGGCAGCTATTGCATGGCTACCATATAAATCAGCGTCTGGCCTTGGATCAATGACTTGGGATATAAGAAAAAAAGAAAACTGAATATTTTTCATAAGAAAAAGACACTCCTCTACAGACAGCTGTTTCAGGGTTTTTGCCCTTCATCAGTGCAGAGCAGGGTTTGGTTGACAGGGAGGTCTTTGATATGGGTCCATGGGAATTAAATTTTTTTTTATGGAGACTGCCAAGTTAGTGTAGGGATTTTTATCAGTCACAGCTATCTCACCCAGCCAGTACTCTTCTCTGCACTGATGAGGGGCAAAAACCCTGGAACACCTGTCTGCAGATGGGTGTCTTTTTCTTATGGAAAATATTCTGGAGCAATCTCAATTATTGCTCTAGGGCGTGCTTAAAGGGGTTCCCCGGGAATTAAGAAAATGAAAATACCTAAATATTACTTTATTATAAGTATACTCCCAAATACCTTTTATTAGTTATAATGGCTCATTTTGTCTGGGGAGCAATCGTTAGAAGAAATAAAATGTCTGCCGTCCTATTCATACACACAGAACCTGTCCTAATCACACTGCAGGACACAGCCACATCCCTACCTACTCTCTGTCCTCCATGTCTCCTCATGAACTTTGTTCCTTCAGAGATTCAGCTGAAGATCATTTTAAACAGTATTAAGACCCATAATCCCTGACCAGCAGAGCAGAGAGGAGAAGGCAGCTCTTTTCCTCAGTGTTGTGAAGTAACTTGTCCTCCTGAGTGATTAGGACAGGTTCTGTGTGTACTAATAGGACAACAGCCATTTTATTTCTCTTAATGATTGCTCCCCAGAGAAAATGAGCCATTATAACTAATGAAAGGTATTTGGGAATACATTTACAATAAAGTAATATTTACATATTTTCATTTTCTCTCCAATTCCTGGAGAGCCCCTTTAAAAGGCTAGACATTGATTTCTAGGGTATCCATCCAATAGATGCCACTAGAGGGCCTGCTATTGTCCTCCTGTATAAGAGCTTATTTCCATTTCCTTCTTCCCAGGGAGCGTTGACGGGCCTGTTAGACTCCCTATGCCAACCTGAAGATTACCACAAGAAACTTAATTCCCCTGGCCCAACTTCAAAAGCCTCTCAAGCAGCCAAACCGGTACCCTACTCTGTACTAACAAGTTATAAACTCCTCTAAACAGCTTTCTGCAGGTGAATGTCTTTATGTTATGGAAAGATTCTGTGGTTTTTTGTTTATCCCAAGTCATTGTTCCCAAAGACTGTTAACAATGACTTGGGGTATAAGCCAAAAAAAAATCTGAATCTTCTCCATACAATAGACATTCATCTGCAGACATTGATTTACAGGGTAGATGGCACCATTGTCCTCCACGATAATACAGTATGCAGTATCCTTCATGTGCAGTGCCCTGGACTGTACTGAATGCCCCCCAACCCCTTCCCTCTGCTCTTGAGCGAGGACTCTACCACTCAACCAGGAGACCACTGGAGCCATCACTCATGAGCAAAGAGAAGGGTTTGGGGACCATTCAGTGCAATGGGTCATGGACACATGAAGAGACCACCCATAGGACACTTTTTTTTTATATAACCGCTAAAATTGCAGGTAAGCAACAGGTACTGTAATTTTTGCATGTAAAGTTAAGCCTCATTCACACATCAGTGATTTCTATTAGTGATTGTGAGCCAAAACCAGGCTTGAAGCCTCCACAGACATAAGGTATAAGGGAAAGATCTGCACAGATTCTGCACCTGGTTTTGGTTCAAAAACACTGATGGAAATCACTGACCGAACACTGACGTGTGAATGAGGCATTACTCAAGTCACAGATTATACAATTCAAATTGTGATTTTATAAGCAAAACAATATCTCTATTAACAAGTAGACACCATAAGTATTATAACTATACACAGTTACAAAGTGTACACTCAGAAGATCCTTCATGGAACTTTGTATTAATGCAAAAGTATTGTTTAAATTCAAGTCTGAAACTCTCAGTTGGTCCAAGCTTTACACATACATTACACTTTAAAGAGGACCTTTCACCACTCCTGATATGCCTGTTTTAGTAACTACTTGTATCCCCATGTAATAACAATTCTGGAGCATCTATTCTTATGTCTCTATGTTGTGCCATTCCTGTATTATTTCTACTAGAATTTGTGAATGAATTGCTAGCAGTCTGCAGTAAGGGTACAGAGGGGAGGTAACCAGTTGGGGGTGTGTACCTGCACAGTCTGAAAATGGCAGCACTGATTGGATAGAGTGAGTCTGTGCAGGTACACACCCCCAACTGATTACCACCCCTCTGTACCCTTACTGCAGACTGCTAGCAGTTCATTCATAACGTCTAGAAGAAATAATAAAGGAATGGCACAACATAGAGACATAAGAATAGATGATCCACAATTGTTATTACATGGGGAATGCATGAGGATATTAAAACAGGCATGTCAGGAGAGGTGAAAGGTCCTCTTTAACAGTTGAAGAGCAACCAGCACACTCGAAAGTCAAATGTCTACATCCACACATACATGTATTGCAGAGCCTGGATTTTTATGTATCTTCCATAGAGCTTATGGAGTCACAGCATACATGGTCATCTCTATATACAGGTATTACTTACCATAGCTGTCTTGGTGATGAAGATTGAGATTCGGAAGAATATGTCAACCTTAATATGATCAAAAGAAAAAGGTTTGGTACCGTGTTAGCCAGTAATGAGAAGTCTTGATGATTATAAAATATTGTAATTGTCATTTATTTTAGTTAGCCATGAAAAGGTATCAAATTACAATATTTTATATTGTTTCTCTTTTGGACAACCTTAATATGTTGCTGCTGATTAGTGTTAGGCACTTTCACACAGTCAGTGCGTGGTCGGTGATTTAGCCAAAATCAGGGGCGGGTCCAAAACACAGAAGAGTTAGGGGTTGTTCACATATCAGTTATTTGATCAGTTATTTCCATCAGTTATTGTCAGCCAAAACCAGGAGTGGACACTAAACAGAGATCAGGTATAATGAAAAGATCTGCACGTGTTTGGTGTTTTTGATCCGCACCTGGCTTTGGCTCACAATAACTGATGGAAATAACTGATCAAATAACTGATGTGTGAACAACCCCTTACAAATCTTCCCATTATACCTTATCTCTGGGTAGGCTCCACTGGTTTTGGCTCACAACACTAACCAAACACTGACTGTGTGAAAGAGGCCCTAGGCACAATGTAAGGCAATGTAAAGCTATTTCCTTGCTTTAGCAGACTCAACATACCCGAGCAAAATCAATGTCCTATCCACATAGGTTTATTTACATAAATGATGATGATGATGAACGCTGGCTTAAAGGGACCACATCACTTTGACTAAGCAGTGTGATCCGCATGAAGGATGTTACAAAGCAGGAGGAGCTGAGCAGACTGATATAAAACTTGTAATAGATTCAATACAACTTGTCCAGTTCAGGTTTTCCCCCATTATTCTGCACTCAATGCCCCGTAATGAGAGAATGTTTTAAATGTTTGCTCTTGAAAAGGAAAAACTAAAATCTTGCACTGACATAAGTATTCAGACGCGATACTTAGTACTTAGTTGAAGACCGTTTTGCAGTGATTACAGCCTCCAGTCTTCTTGGGGATGATGCCACAAGGTTTGCACACCTGGACTTGGTGTTTTTCTGCCATTCTTCTCTGCAGATCCTCTCAAGCTCTGTCAGGTTGGATGGGGACCATCGGAGTTCAATAATTTTTCAGGTCTCTCCAGAGATGTTCCATTGCGTTCAAGTCAGGGCTCTAGCTGGGCCACTCACGGATATTCACAAAGTTGTCCATAAGCCAGTCCTGTGTTGTCTTGGCTGTGTGCTTAGGTTCATTGTCTTGTTAGAAGGTGAACCTTTAGCCCAGTCTGAGGTCTAGAGCACTTTGGATTAGGTTTTCATTAAAGGGGTTATCCAGTACCTACAACAGCCCCTCCCCCCACATGTGCCAGGCTCCTCCATGGGAATATACTTAACCCGCTCCCCGCGGCACTCAAGGGCCCCGCTCCACCCTGTACACAGATTAAAACATCTGGCGGCAGGCGGGGACGGAGACAAGCCTCGTGGGTGACGCTAGGGAGGTTTGTCCCCGTCTGCCATTGGCTGCTCCTCCCCGACACCAGATGTTTTCATCCTTGTACAGGGAGAAGCAGCAGCGGGGACCAGGAGCACCATAGAGATTGGGGTAAGTATATTCCCACAGAGGGGCCCGGCACATGGGGGGGCTGTTGTAGGTACTGGCTAACCCATTTAAGAATATACCTGTCATTTGCCGAAGCCTTATTCGAGTTCCTCATTGACTTTGCTCAATCAATGTGGGCATGTGTATGGA
Source organism: Rhinella marina (assembly GCA_900303285.1). Taxonomy (NCBI): domain Eukaryota; kingdom Metazoa; phylum Chordata; class Amphibia; order Anura; family Bufonidae; genus Rhinella; species Rhinella marina. Next base: position 475,443 of record ONZH01020058.1, on the reverse strand, counting down.
GAGGTTGGAGGAGATGGCTGAACAAGAAGACCACGAACAGCTATATAAGATATATGGGCAGCTTTAGGCTGTTACATGAGAGAGTGTAATCTGGTGTCCACCAGCAGTCTACAGGCTGTCATAAACAGGACTAAAAGGGTCACTGTACTTTCACACAATTTCATTTTATTTAATAGAAAATGGTGTAAATAGCAAATTTCTAAATCACTTCATTTAAAAAATCTGCCTGAAAAGGTGTAAATTCATGGCCAATAGGGGTCTCACTTCTACCTAATTTGCATTCAAGATCCATCCCTGGTAACAGAGACTCAGAAGATGACAGAGAGGACGTGGGGGTGTGTCAGAGCTAGCTGAAATTGATAAAAGAACTCGTTATCTGTTCTATGAGCTCTGGAGCTGAAAGAAAACATAGTGGGATGGGAAAGGATGTAACAGAAGTACAATGCTGGCAGATTCTCCAGAAGAGAGATACCCCTGCATGTGAGAGAAATGCATCTAGCTGTGCAGCTGAAGAATGCAATAATTAGGCTGGAAAAGACATTAGTAAAACCCAGACAAGACCAGTTCCTTCACAGTTATGACTGTAAAAAGAAGCACAGCCATTATGCAAACCTTTTTTTTTTTAACTCAGGTACACTTCAAGAGTATGTAAGAAGTATGATCCAGATTCTGGGCTTTCTATTCCCAATCTCATTAAGAAGCAGCACAGACAACCTCTTTCTTCTCCAACTTCACAGGACAGGACCTTTTCACGTGTATAATATGGATATGTATTTGTATAATATGAGTATGGACTGCTTATAGGGGTTTTCCAGAAGTGGAATATTGATGAACTATCTGTACGATAAGTCAATTTCTGATCAGAGGTGGGTCTGACTCCAGAGACGGCAACTGATCAGTTACTTGAAGAGGTTGTTGCGCTCCTGTGAGCACCGCGGCTTCCTCACAACATACCAAGCATAGCATTCTACACTGTATAGTGGCTGGACTTGGTTCTTGAATGGGAACTGACCTGCACCTAGGCCATGTGACCAATGAACTTCACATCACTGGCCAAAGAAGAAACCACAGTGCTCACTGGAGAATGGGGGTGCTAGGAGTTGGACCATCACCAATTTGATATCGATGACCTATCCTAAAGATAGGTCATCAATATTCTACTCCCAAAAGATCCCTTTAAGTGGCTATTCAGTGAAAACCTGAAATGTAGCTTTTGTCCTTGAGGAAAAGGGCCCACAGTTAGGACTGTATTACATTGGCTGATGGTCGGCACGATCATTGCTAACAAACATTCGCAGGAACGCTTCTTGGCAATGATCTGCCTGTGTAAAAGTGCCGCCGATGCAGGTTAAAAAATCATTGTTTGCTGTCTAATCACGCTCTGCTGCCAATGATGATGAGAACGAGGGATGGTATACTTTGGAGGATATCGCTGCATGTAATATCAGTAGTCTCCTTCACTGACGAGCAGGCGATTTTGGGGAAGGAACACTTCCTTCCCGACAATCGTAATGCTCATCTGTAGGTCCAATACACCTGGTCTTATTGCTCAGGAAATTCAAGGGGGTCTTCACTCGCTCCATCACAGCTGTCTGTTTAGGTCCTGAGCAGTGTTTGTCATGAGTCACTTGGGAACCTGTACAGGAAATATCTCTCTGCCAACACACGTTCAGATTATTTCCTGTACAGATTCCCAAGTAGCTAATGACAACGTCACCTTGATGAAAAGTCTGCCAAATCTGAAGGCACCTGAAGTGTCCCCACTGCGTGTTAATGTCACTGTGTTTTGTGCATTATATGTCTTACAGGTTGTATATGTAGCGAACGGGAGTTTTCCAGGCTTCTGTTGCTGGGCTGGGCTGGCACCACCCCTTCCTCTCTAGGAGGAAGTGAGTTCAGTGTAGTGGATGAGTTAGTGCCATAGAGCAGAGCTAACAAGGAAAACCTCTCACCCTGTGGATTAAAAGCAGCAAAGTGACAGCATATGTGCCAGGCCTTGAGGGAAAGAGTTATTGAATGGAAAGAGTTATTTAACGGCCAAACAAGGAGGATTGCAGAGCATCTGTCAGAGAAGGTAAATGCCTGCATACTGGCTATAGGCTTCTCTGCATGTGCTGAGAGCAAATAGGCTTCAGGTTTCCCATCACATCAAAAGGACAAAAGAGCCCTCTGTTCAGGTTCAAAGACTGCATTCCACTGACGATATATATATATATATATATATATATATATATATATATATATATATATCTATATCAACTGCTTCAGTAAAGTACAGTGGCCTAAACCTGGCCTCATCGTTGACTCACACTGCTTTGCACCTCAAAACCTATCACCATCAATGGCCCCCCGAACTAGCATCAGGTAGGAGAATTCCCAAAGCCAGAGAGTGCCCCGAGGGGTAGAAAGGTGCTGCGTTCTCATAGCGAGGACTGCCACCATGAATATACCTACTCCCAACCTCTCCGCCTTCCCTGCAGCTCACTGCCCACCTACCGCATGCAGCACAGACTTTGAGGGTTGAGAATGTTCTCATTTTGAGCTTTTTTATGGAGTGTCACATTATATAAATGCAAGATTGCCTTTGTCTAAAGTGATTTAAAGATGAGATTCTGAATATCTGAAATAACCCAGGGTGGGAAATAACAGATCACACACAGGGGGAGGATATTTTGTTCTAACACTGTACAGAAATACGCAGTTTCCTCCCTGTCCATAAGACTTATCAGTCACACCAAGGACACAAATCCATGTGGATCTCTAGATCTGACACTGTACTTAGAACATTACAAGGTAGTTCACTTTCCAAAGTTTGCTCTCCCCCACAGAGACCATCTGTACACCTGCACGCTTGGGTCCTCCTCCAACTAGGGTCACAGGGAGTATATTACACCTCAAAGCATTTTTACATTTTGGACTCCAGCTGTGAGATTGGATCATGTTTCTCATTCAGGCTTTTACTTGCAATTAAAGTACAATTTCCAAAGAAATCTATTGAGCTTTTCAAACATGAAAAAAATGTAATGTTCATGGTTTAAGAGTAAAAACACCAGGAAATCATGGTTTTATCGATGTCTGTACTTTACATACATTACTCCAGCAGAGAAAGTGTTTGTGATCAAGGGGTTTGATGTACATAGATTTAGAACTAGGAGGAACAATCTGTAGGGCAGTCAAAATGACGCTGTTGAAAGGTAGGATATGCTTTGGCTGAAAGAGTCCATATTGTTACAGACAGTCGGTGTGGACCTACTGTACCAACCAACCTGTTTGGCTTAGTTAGCCCCAAGGGCGTTATTCTTGCAGGCCTCTGTTATTCACCCTTTAACCTGTAAACCAGGGATCCGGACTACACTGCGGAGGAGCCACCAAATTGCTACCTTTTGAGGTTGGCAGGGGTGCCCCACTGGGGTTGGAGAAGGACTGAAGGATCAGGCAATATGTGGTAGTTGGGTTAAAGTAGGTAGTCAGAAAATAGGCTTGTCTACTTGTTACTAGAGACAAAAAAATCTAAAGCTCAGACAGCCTCCCACTGTGGAGGGCACCTTACATACCTAGGGAAGCCGAGAGTGAGCATGCATACCCTATTGAGCAGGCCTGGAGGTCTTTAAAACAGCTTGGTGAGAATGCTGGCAACTGGAAACAGCGTCGTGGGAGGAAGAGGAGCAGGGCCGCTCACCGAGACAGTGTGATAGCATGGCGCCCATGTCTGCAGGAAGGGGCAAGGCAGAGGCAGGCATGGGGCGCCAGCACAATACATATGTTGTCACTGCAGGAAGTCATGGACAGTTAGCAGTCACCGTACAGCAAGTTGGCATGAGGGGGGTGCTGTTTTAATTTTTGCCTCAGGCAGCTCGAAGGCTATGTGCTTCCCTGCCCCTGGCCACAAATCACTGAGGGAAGAGGGGCCAAAGCTGAACTCTTGCACCAGGGCAAATGAGCCTTTAGTTACGTCCCTGGGTAAGACCATCCACTGGACTCCTAAGCCTAACATGAACTGTTGTTAAATGTATAAATTACAAGTTGTACTTAAACTTTTCCCACAAAACTACCGTATATATCCATCTGCTCAGCTCCTCCTGCTCTATAACCTGCCGCCTTCAGATCCAATTGTGTGTACAACATGGCAGGTTCATACGTTTATTATTACTTAAAAATCATGCACAGGACCGTAAGTATTGTGCAGTCTGCAAAACACTAATCGGCAAAAAAACGGATGACATCCATGTGACGTCCGTGTTGCCTCCGTTTTTTTTTTTTGCGGATCCTTTATAAAAATGCCTGTCCTTGTCCGCAAAATGGACAAGAATAGAACATGTTCTATTTTTTTGCAGAACGGACTTGCAGACATATGGAAACGGAATGCACACTGAGTCGATTCCGTTTTTTGCGGACCCATTGAAGTGAGTGGTTCTGCACAAGGGCTTATGCATATGAACGTATCTACTTTCCATGTCCGTTCCGTTTTTTTGCAGACCATATGCGGAACCAATCATTTTAATGGGGCTGCCAAAAAAAAGGGAAGTTACTCCGTGTGCATTCTGTTTCCGTATAACGGACACGGATAGGACTGTTCTATTAGGGCCAGCTGTTCCATTCTGCAAAATACCGAATGCACAAGGACGTCATCCGTATTTTTTGAGGAATCCATGTTCTGCAGACCGCAAAATACATACAGTTTGTGCATGAGCCCTAAGGGCTGCAAAAAATGGAACTGACAAGGAAAGAAAATACGGTCGTGTAAAGAGCCCTGACTCTCACCCTCTTGTTTACCCTCTTTTATAAGTTTTTTCCTATTTGCAGCTACCGTTTGAATATAAGACGTTGCAGTTTAGAGCTTTTTTTTTGCATTTGTGAACGTTCAACCAAATTCGGAGGTTTCTGTTTTTCTAGTATGTAAATTAGAGGGACAGAACCAGTACAGCTACACACACTGTTCCTAAAATACTCCCCCAAAAAAAGAGGCACCGTCCTTCCTGTGGAATAAAAAAATGTTGGAGGAATTTGCTCTTCTTGGAGCCAGTGGGAACCATGCCACCAGCTACGTGTAGCCTTTAGTAGGAAGTGGAGAGACAGCTGGCAGAACACAATGCATAAAAATACAAACCAGAGAGCGCACTGTGATGGAGAGGTCAGACACAATATGAAGAATGTGGTGAAGGAGCAGATCTTCTAGACTGAGGGACCTAGAGTGGTCAGATATGCACCAAACTGATTAAAGGGGTTGTCCAAATGTTTAATACTGAAGACTTCTTCTCAGGATAGTTAATCAGCAGGTGATCGTGGGGGTCTGAACCCTCGCCAATCAGCTGTCCGAAGAGACTGCGGCGCTCCTTCAGTCCTGCCTCTTCCTAGGCCAGTGATGTCACATTCATCGGTCACGTGGCCTAGGCATGGCTCAGTCCCATCCCAGTCCATGGGGCTGAGCTGCAATACCAGTGGACGGAGCTGTGCTTGGTGAGCTGCGAGAAGGCCACCATGCTCACCGGATCGCCTCAGCCTCTTCAAAGAGCTGATCGGTGGTGGGTGCCCGGCATCGGACCTCCACCAATCACATACTGATGACCTATCTTGAGGATAGGTCATCAGTATCAAACACTTGGATAACTCCTTTAAAAGTTGCATTTGGTACTAAGCGGTCAGAAAATCAGAGCAGATGTAGATTTACAATAAAATTTGTGCTCTTTTCAGGCTTTCTTATTATTAAATTTGACAAAACTCCCTGAAGACCTCACCCACTCTTCTCATCATTTTTCACAGGAGCCCAAAAAATGTGGGTGCCATGTGTCTGGCAGTGTGAAGGCTGTAATAATTATGTGTCCTCTCGTTTAAAGGAGACATTATTATTGTGTCCAGTAGGTGGCAGCATTACACAATGATGCTGCCTCCTGCTGGTAAGAAATATCAAAGGAGCTGGGTGCAGGCAGGCATCAGGGAGGGAAGGAGGAGGAGATGTCCATTTTCTGCTTTGTTGGTATTTTGATGGTGTCACAGCTTGATACTAACATACAAGCGGTGTTCAACTGGGATGTCACAATAGTGTTTGTCTTTATTATGAGCACTCGCAAGTGCCCAGGGCGGTGTTCAGTATGTAGGAGCCAGGCTGCTCTGCCTTCTTTCATGGTTACCCCTCCCTAGCCTCTGCCTTTGCCCTCCCTCCTATTCCCTTTTGTCATACAAGAAGGGCGGGCAAAGGAAGAGGCTGGGGAGGAGTAACCATGAAAGAAGGCAGAGCAGCCTGGGCTCCTACACACTGAACACCACCCCTGGGCACTTGCGAGTGCTCATTTGCATATGAATTACACAGCGTTTTTCCTTCATCTGCAAGTCTAAAGAAAATAACAAAGGTACCATTACATTTATGTGTAGGTGTACTACAGAGCCATGTAAGCGCTGTATATGGTCATATAGTGGTGACAGACTCCCTTTAAGAAAATGAAAATACTTAAAGGGAACCTGTCATCTCCGAAACACCCCCTGAACTAGAGTAAGCGGTGTATAGTGTAAGTGATGCTGAATCCGAATATGTAAGTTTTATCTTCATACTCACTTCCATTCTGACTCTGTGCTCCCACAAACCGGCAGTAAAATGCATTGAGAGGACTCTTATTTGAGTCCTCTCCATTATGTGAGTGAGCACCGGAGTCCAGTGAGTGCATTTTACTGCTGGTTTGTGGGAGCACAGCGTCAGAATGGAAGTGAGTATGAAGATAAAAATTACATAACTGGACTCGACGTCACTTACACTATACACCGCTTACTCTAGTTTGGAGGGCGTTTCAGAGATGACAGATTCCCTTTAAATATTACTTTACTATTACTTTATATATTCCCAAACCCCTTTTATTTAGTTACAATAGCTCGTCTTGTCTGGGAAAGAATCACTAGGAGAAGTAAAATGACCGCTGTCCTATTAGTGCACACAAAAGCTGTCCTAATTACAAAGCAGAACAAGTTACTTCAGAACACTGAGCCAAAGAGCTGCCTCATCCTCCTCTCTTCTCTGCTCGTCAGGGATAATGATCAACTAATAAGATCTTCTGCTGAATCTCTGTAGGAAAGGAGTACGAGGAGACATGAAGTACAGAGAGGACGGGCTGCGGTTATGGAGACTGCATACATCTCCTCATAAACTCTATTCCTACAGAGATTCAACTGAAGATCCTGTCAGCTTTATTCAGGATCCCTGACAAGCAGAGCAGAGAGGAGGCTGAGGCAGCTCTTTAGCTCAGTGTTGTGAAGTCACTTGTCCTGTTGTGTGATTAGGACAGTTTTTATGTGTACTAATAGGACGGCGGCCATTTTATTGTCCCTGATGGTAGCTCCCTAGACCAAAGGAGCCATTATAACTAATGAAAGATATTTGGGAATATATTTATAATAAAGTAATATTTAAAGGGGTTGTCTCACTTCAGTAAGTGGCATTTATCATGTAGAGAAAGTTAATACAAGCCACTTACTAATGTATTGTTATTGTCCATATTGCTTCCTTTGCTGGCTGGATTCATTTTTCCATCACATTATACACTGCTCGTTTACAGACCACCCTGCAATCCATCGGTGGTGGTCGTGCTTGCACACTATAGGAAAAAGCGTCAGCCTCTCTTGTGGCCGGGACTATGGGAGCGCACATAGGCTGGTGCTTTTTCCTATAGTGTGCAAGCACGACCACTGCTGATGGATTGCAGGGTGGTCTGTAACCATGGAAACGAGCAGTATATAATGTGATGAAAAAATTAATGCAGCCAGCAAAGGAGGCAATATGGAGAATCACAATACATTAGTAAGTGCCTTGTATTCACTTTCTCTACATGATAAATGCACTTAGTGAAGTGAGACAACCCCTTTAAGGATTTTCAGCTATTTTAATCATTCTCGGAGAACCCCTTTAAGGAGATTCAGCACCCTACCTTGGTGTGATAATGTCACAATAGTGTTTGGCTTTATTTTTAGCCAATGTTTTATTGCAATGATGATGCTTGTCTTTATTGTTCAGGCTTGTTCTATGATGGCGAGGTGTTTGTTTTTACGCCTAGTCTATGTTCCACTTTGATGATGTCACAATAGCTTTTGTCTTTCTTCATAAACTGTGTTATAATTTTATGGTGTCGCAAGAGACTGTGCATTAATTTACAAGCTGTGTTCTACTTTTAAGAGGTGTTTATCTTCATGTATCAGCTCATTTATAAACTGTGTTTTTGTGAAGATATTGAAATAATGTTTGCTTTTATTCATAGGCTGTGTTCTATTGCAATGGGGGGTCACAATTCCCTGTATTCTTATTTATAAGTTATGTTTTTATTTTGTCTCACAATACATCTTCATTTATAATTTGTGTTTTGTAGCTTTCCTGTCATAGCAGTGTATAGCTTTTTTATTCCTGATCTGTAGTCTATTGTGATGTTTGATTTATTTATAGGCTGTGTTCTACTATGGAGATGCATGTCTTCTATTGTAGAAGTTTTGTCATTATTCTTAGTCTGCGTTTTGTTTTGATGATGTCATAATAGTGTATGTCTTGCTTTCTAGCTACGTTCTAATGTGATGTCACATCAGTGTATGTCTTTATTCCTTTACTGTGTTCTACTTGGCTAATGCCTCCATACGCTACATCCTTTCTTCATAAGACGTGCCATAATATGGTACTAGCTGTTTTCCACTGTGATGATGTAATAATTGTATTTGTCTTTATTCCCAACCTGTATATATTTTGATGACATCACAAAGAACTGTGGGCGGATTTATCAATGTCACGCCTGGAATCTGGCTTGTGATGCACCAGCTTTTTGGTGCACTTTATATTGACATTATACTTTTACATCACGCTTGCCATGTTGGCTCACATACTTAGAATACGGATGTGACTTTGTCTATTTTTCTGTTGCAAAAAATGGTCTAATGAATAAAACCCATGCAGCAATATTAAAATATCTATTGGTGTGTGCCTCAGTGACATATATTACACAACCTCAGCCTGGTTCCCTTAGTTTTAGAATATCTTTAGTTAAACCATAATTAATAAATCTGTTTCCTATACTGATGATGTTATAATAGTGCTTGTGTTTCTAGGCTGTGTTCTATTAGGATGATGTCACATAGTGTTTGTCTTTATTTCTAGGCTGTTTTATTTTGATGATGTCACAATGAAAGTAGACTGTGTATTTGTATATTGCGTTCTATTGTGATTATATCATAGCTGTGTTTGTCGTCATTCTTGTCTGTGTTCTTTTGTGGTGCTTTCACAATAGTCCAATAGGAACCAGTCACAGTGCTGCTTTCATTTCAGATTCTGCTCTTGAAAAATGAAAGCTGCTCTGTGATTAGACCGTAGACTACAAACGTCTGGGCGGTCCGTGCTTATTCCTGAACAGATAGCATGCTAATTGTAAAACTGAAGGAGCGGGGAGCCCGCTGTCAGTGATAGTTGGATTTCCCATAGATATGAGTACAGTACAATAGCCCTGTGATCGGGTTGGGCGATATCAAAAATATCCCCACGACAACGATATCAGGAAATTTATCGCGATAAATATCCACTTAGAAGAAAAAGACACTTTAGGCCACAAGGTGACGTTATACTGTATGGGGGCCACAAGGAGATATTATACTGTATGGGGGCCACAAGGAGACATTATACTGTATGGGGGCAGCTACAAGGAGACATTATACTGTATGGGGGCAGCCACAAGGAGACATTATACTGTATGGGGGCAGCTACAAGGAGACATTATACTGTATGGGGCCACAAGGAGACATTATACTGTATGGGGGCCACAAGGAGACATTATACTGTATGGGGGCCACAAGGAGACATTATACTGTATGGGGCAGCCACAAGGAGACATTATACTGTATGGGGCAGCCACAGGAGACATTATACTGTATGGGGGCCACAAGGAGACATTATACTGTATGGGGCAGCTACAAGGAGACATTATACTGTATGGGGGCCACAAGGAGACGTTATACTGTATGGGGCCACAAGGAGACATTATACTGTATGGGGCAGCCACAAGGAGACATTATACTGTATGGGGGCAGCTACAAGGAGACATTATACTGTATGGGGGCCACAAGGAGATATTATACTGTATGGGGGCCACAAGGAGACATTATACTGTATGGGGGCAGCTACAAGGAGACATTATACTGTATGGGGGCCACAAGGAGACATTATACTGTATGGGGGCCACAAGGAGACATTATACTGTATGGGGCAGCCACAAGGAGACATTATACTGTATGGGGGCAGCTACAAGCGAGACATTAATACTGTATGGCGGCCACAAGGAGACATTATACTGTATGGGGCAGCTACAAGGAGACATTATACTGTATGGGGGCCACAAGGAGACGTTATACTGTATGGGGGCCACAAGGAGACATTATACTGTATGGGGCAGCCACAAGGAGACATTATACTGTTATGGGGGCAGCTACAAGGAGACATTATACTGTATGGGGGCCACAAGGAGATATTATACTGTATGGGGGCCACAAGAAGACATTATACTGTATGGGGGCAGCCACAAGGAGACGTTATAATGTATGGGGGCCACAAGGAGACATTATACTGTATGGGGGCAGCCACAAGGAGACGTTATACTGTATGGGGGCCACAAGGAGACATTATACTGTATGGGGGCCACAAGGAGATATTATACTGTATGGGGGCCACAAGAAGACACTATACTGTATGGGGGCAAGCCACAAGGAGACGTTATACTGTATGGGGGCCACAAGGAGACATTATACTGTATGGGGGCCACAAGGAGATATTATACTGTATGGGGGCCACAAGAAGACACTATACTGTATGGGGGCAGCCACAAGGAGACGTTATACTGTATGGGGGCCACAAGGAGACATTATACTGTATGGGGGCCTCAAGGAGACGTTATACTGTACAGGGGCAGCCACAAGGCGACATTATACTACATGCTGTCATGCTTGTGATCTGTTGTAAACTATTTTGGGGATACTCAGGCTGAGACTCAGGATTGTGCTCTGGCTGCCTTGCTGGATATGACCAATAGCTGTGAATGGGCTTTATGTGAAAAACACTCTCTAAAAACAGGGAAAAAAATAATAGACCTCACATAAAACTAAAATGACTTGTGACGTGGCAGTTTATGACAGGTGGGCGGTCCAATAGTAATGGTGACGGGACATGAGGTAAGATGGTCGTGGCTCCACTGTTAGAACTGTGTCCTTGGGTTGTGGAGCGGGTTGTTAGCATGCAGCTTGTTTGTCAAAGTATATATAAAGTTTACTGTAAAAAAAAACAAAAAACCTGCTTGCCCTCTCCCTCCAGTGAACATACAGCCGCATCCATCCCTCAGCGCTAGTAGTAATGCAGGAGGTAGAGACCGCACAGCGCCCGCGGCCAGAGGAGCCTCCTGTACCAGCCGTTATCCCGACATCGTTATATACAGCAGAGAATGGACCCACAAATTCCACCGTGGCCTCCCTATACCTAGCCATCAGGGTGTGCAGAGACCAGGGGAAGTAGGAGCCAGGAGGATGCAGCCTGTGCGGGAACGTAAGCAGGTGGCAGGAAGCGGTCATTTTAGAAGTAGTCAGCACACATGCGACCGCTCCTATGATGTAGTTAAATACCGCGGTTATTAGGAAACGGTGATATCGCCATATCGTCGTTTCTTAATATCGCGGTATATCGTGGACACCGGTATATCGCTCAACCCTAGATCAGATAGGAAATGACTGTATCAGAAATCAATGTGATGCTGTTGTGTTACCCCAGACCTGGGGTACTACAATTGTGAATAGTTTTGTATTATAATGTTATGTATTTTATTGTATGATTTGGCCATTGATATCAGTAGGTATATGGTCGGCAAGGAACAGGGCTAACCACCCTGTACGTCCCCTCTTGGTAGGAGTGGGCTGGTCCTGCTTCCTGCCAGCAGGGGGAGTTGTTGTCCAGAGACAGAGTGGAGATGAAGCACACTGAAGAGCTCCTGCTCCTGTTACATTCAGCCTCAAGTGAATTCTTGAGACGCCTGACAGCAGAGTGAGCTACTACCAGCATAAAAGACACTGCTGTACGGTGAAGGACTATAGCCAAGACACCCATCACCCAGAACGTTACTAGTCTCAGCTTTTAATATTACATTTCCACTGCACCAATCCCCAGGGAGCAACAGCCTAAGGGCTCATGCACACGACCGTATGTGTTTGTGGTTCGCAAAAAATACGGATGACATCCGTGGGCATTCCGTATTTTGTGGAACACAACATCTGGCCTCTAATAGAACAGTCCTATCCTTGTCCGTAATGCGGACAATAATAGGACATGTTCTATTCATTTGTGGAACGGACATACGGAAACGGAACGCACACGGAGTAACTTCCGTTTTTCTTCCGGACCCACTGAAATTAATGGTTCCGCATACGGTCCGCAAAAAAAAACGGAGTGGACGCAGAAAGAAAATACGATGAGGCCTAAGGGAGTTCTCTGTGACACAACACTCCATCAGGACTCCCATCCTCTGCACCAGTTAGCTGGGTGAAGGACTATAGCCAAGACACCCATCACCCAGAACGTTACTAGTCTCAGCTTTTAATATTACATTTCCACTGCACCAATCCCCAGGGAGCAACAGCCTAAGGGCTCATGCACACGACCGTATGTGTTTGTGGTTCGCAAAAATATCCTTGTCCGTAATGCGGACAATAATAGGACATGTTCTATTCATTTGTGGAACGGACATACGGAAACGGAACGCACACGGAGTAACTTCCGTTTTTCTTCCGGACCCACTGAAATTAATGGTTCCGCATACGGTCCGCAAAAAAAAACGGAGTGGACGCAGAAAGAAAATACGATGAGGCCTAAGGGAGTTCTCTGTGACACAACACTCCATCAGGACTCCCATCCTCTGCACCAGTTAGCTGGGTCAGGGGAGTCGCAGTTGGTCATGGAGATGCATTCGACGTACGGCTCCTGTTTCCCGGAACAAGTGCGGTTGTGTGAATGAGCCCTTAATGTTCTTGCGTTCTCCAGCAATGTATATAGAGAGCAGGAAGCAGGGCCGGACTGGCCACAGACCCTACAGCGAATTTTCCCGGCCAGCCTATACCCATAGGGCAACCCGAGCCCTCTTCCCTGACGCTGGCTGGGTATATACTACGGGGGGAGCTATAGGGGTCATTATTAGAGGAGGTCCAGGCAGCATGGTGAGGTAGGGCTCAGTGTTGTGGCCTGCATCTCAGCCCCTAAACCCCCTGCTCCATATCCATATTAGAGACAAAAAAATACAAATCTAATAAAAATGACATAAAAATAATGCCCCCACATATCACCAACATTGCACTAATGGTGCAAAAATTATTTATATTACGGAATGGGAAAAAAAAGTTTCTCAGTTTCCAGAGACACAAGTCAGAAGATACTTCTGGTCAGCAAGGGCATGAACTGATTAAAAGAGGTCTGTCTGTGACTCCGGCTCTCATAGAACAAGTGGCCTTGTTGCCCATAGCAACCAGTTCTCACATTTTCCAGGTGAAAGTTAGGGCAGAAAAGCTCAGTTGTGATTGGCTGTTATCAGCAGAGAGATTTGAGACCATATTGAAATCGGAGGCTACGGCGTATTTGACGCCGCCGGCTTTGGACGCGGTTAATCACACTGGTCTGTTAGGATCATCCAGACGTACGCTTTTCCCACAGGATTGTTCTGCGCCTGCGCACTGCGCCATCTGTTAAAGCTGTCAACTGGAAAAAAAACATAAACAACCTCTCCCCCCCCCTAAGCCCGCCCTTATAAGGCGGGAAGGGGCGGGGCCCTTCACAACCCACTTTTTCGACACCGCCCATAGTTTGAGTGTACCGTCAATCATGCTGACACGCCCCCCAAGTCTTTTCACTCTACCTCTCCGAGTCGTCTTGAGACTCCGCCCCTTAGAACTTAGCAGCCAATGAACCCATCGAAAGGCTTGGCAGCTCAGCCACTCATTTGCTTAGCCGCGCCCCTCTCTTGGCTTCTTGTCAGTTAGCAACAAAATGGCCGCAGCTGCCCATTTTCTGCCTCCCTTCAGCGGAACAGCGCTAGAGCTCTGAGGGGAAAGCCGCGGAGAAGAGCGAGCAGCTGAGAGGAAGCCCTCCCCCCTCAGCGCCGCCAGGCCCCGCAAACACCTGAAGGAGGTGACGGCGCCCTGCGGAGGAAGCCTGGCCGTGTCCCGGGGGAGAGGCGCGCACACCGGGAGCCCGGACTCCCTGTCATCCTCTCCGAAGACACAAGCGCTCCTTGTCCTGGCGCCGCTCCCCGCTCTTCCTGCCTTCCTGGATTCCGCTTGGTTTACCCGGAGCCCCCTCCTCCTCTTCGTCCGTCTGACACCGACTGAGCGACCGAGTGACCGGAGGGAGTCGGCGGTCGAGACCCCTCCAGGACCGACACTGCCATCCAGAGACGGGGGGAGAAGAGACCAGGTACCCGGGGGATGTGTCAGTGTGCTGCATGATGGGGGTTGTGGGCTGTATTCACACTGTGCGGTCACTACAGCGGCTCAGAGGTGTCAGGCTCCTGCAGAATGATCTGTGGTATGATAGGGCCCCTACAGCCGATCATAGTGACCGACCTGTCACCATAGCGATCAGTAACCGCCTCAGGTTCTGAAGTATTTTAGGTTTTCCGCAACAGTCATTTTTTTTGGTAGCCAATCACGGTGACTGACCTGTCACCATAGTGATCAGTAACCGCCTCGCTGTCAACCGGTTCAGGTTTGGGGTATTTTGTGTCTTCTGGACCAGCTGTTTTTTCACAGTCACCGACCTGTCACCATAGTGACCAGTAACCGCCACCTCATGCTCGGGGTATTTTCCGGTCGTCTGGACCAGACCTTTTTTGTACCTGTTTAACGGCTATAAATTATTATTATTTTTTTTAATTGACTTGATTTTTGCCATGTTTTTTCTGTGACTGGCGCAGGTTTCTTGATTATCATTTTTATACACATAATACCTTTACCTTTTTTGTAAATTTTTAGGTTTATAGTTTTAAAAAGTATTACAAATATGCTTTTTTTAACCTTACATTTTATTCATTTTTTAATAGACGTATTCTTTGTGTTTGTCTACCATTAGTTTTGATGTATTATGTGATTCGTTTACAGTGATTGGGTCAGGACTGGCGTTGCGACAATGATTGGGGGAAGGCCTTTTTTTTTTTTTTTTTTTTTTGGGGGGGGGGTTGTGTGTATTTTATTTGTTTTTATGGTCTGTTCCTCAAAATGACCATTGGGTGGATCTAGTTACACCCAGCAGCCCCCTGCTACCTGCTCCGTCGATCACGTGACCAGTCATGTGCTGCTGTTTGCCAGGGGCACCTAGGATCGGGTGCCCAGCTTCAAACCGCACAGTGTGTGTATATATATATATAGTAGAATACGGATGACGTATTCTCAGGATAGTTCATCAACCGATTCCCGGCACTGCCGCCGATCAGCCGTTTGCATCAGTGAGCGCCGCGGCCTCCTCACAGCTCGCCAAACACAGCGCCGTCCGTTTTGTAGTGGCCGTGCTTGGTATGGCAGCTCAGCCACTATTCATTTCTAGGCAACTGGGCTGCACCTAGGTCATGTGACCGGTGAACATGACGTCACCGATCTAGGAATAGGTTGTCGAACTAGCAAAAAACAAAATAAAAAAAAAAAATCCAGCAGTGTTCTCCGAGACTTTGATGTTGATGACCTATATTTGTGATGGCTAACCTCCGGCACTGTGGTAGAACTACAACTCCCATGAGGCACACTTGCTTGGCTGTTCTCAGAACTCCATAGAAATAAATGGCGCATGCTGGTAGTTGTAGTTCCACCACAGCTGGAGTGCTATGCTTACAACAAGACCTTCGATATCAGATTGATGGGGGTCTGACTCCCGGCACCCCCACTGATCCGGCGAGTGCTGTGCCCCCCTGCTCTGCGCTCCACTGATCTGTACATTTTGCGGTGGCTGTTCCCGGTATTGCAGCTCAGTATCATTCACCTGAATAGGACCGAGCTGTAGTGAGCTGCAGTACCGGACACCGCCACTATAAAATGTGTGGTGCTGTGCCTGGTAAACAGTGCAGGGATGCAGCCATCAATCAGCTGATCGGTGCCAGGAGCCCACCTCCACCGGTCTGATATTGGTGGTCCATCCACCCCTTTAGTCTCTACTTTTATTGCTGCAGTTGCTCTCCAGCGAATCTCTGGGGGATCAACTTATTTTTGGGCGTCTCTTCTAGTAGAAGATGGTTATGGGATGGGGAAGTGTCCTACAAAGCTCAGCGAGAGGTGACGCTCCACACTTGTGTACTGCAGGAGCCGGCATTGGATGAAATATTGTACAGCCTAGGAGCCAGTTTAGGGCCCCCAGGGGCCACGCTGCACTATGGCTTCTTGGGGGTTTCCATCCGAGTTCAGCACTGGGTTTTCTGTAAGTCCTGAATTAAAGGGCTATTCCAGGAACAGTCTCATTATCTTCATACACCCTGGACCTGTATTTCCCCTCTGCCGTCTCTTGTGAATGGGGTTGATCTGTGCCGTCTGCCGGGGACTTAATCCTGGCATTATTGGGTTAATAGGCAGTGTACTCTCTCACGGTAAAGGGGGCGTGGACTTCACCCCGTTCTAGATCTTCATGGTACATTGTAGAAAAATTATAATCTCTCTGATTGTTCTGCGTCAGTCATGTTGTTACCTTTATGGGCGTTCCCACAATGTTTTTCTCTGGCAGAATTTTAGCGCCAAAATAATGCCGGCAGCTGCGTCATTTCTGCCTCCCATTCTTATTAATGGCAGGCAGCGCCGAAGATCAGAGTAGCGGTTTAAAGCCGCGGTCTCTCCGCAGTCTTCAGCGCGACCACCCATTGAAAATAATGGGAAGCAAAACTTTGGCGCGCCAAAATTCTGCCAGAAAAATATGTAGTGTGAATGGCCCCTACCTCAGTGGTTTTCTCTTTAAACCTGTTTTTTTTTATTTTTTTTTTTTTTTTTTTCATCTAAAATTCCCAGAACGGAAATGTCCCTTGTATGTCCGATATAGCGGTGGAATAGTCGCCATTTCTGAGTATGAATTAGGGACGGAGGCTTGTGTTGTCTGCACTTTCTGTTGAACTCTTAAAGGGGTTTTCCATGATTAATTTAAAAAATGAAAATCATCCATGACGGTCTCTTTCTTAGGGCTCATTCAGACGACCGTATATTTGTGTCCGCATCCTTGTGGAACCAGTGCGGACCCGTTCACTTCAGTGAGTGGACATCCGTACTTCCGTTCCGTGGCCTCGCAAAAAACTACAATTGCGGACAAGAATAGGCATTTCTATCATAGGGCTGGCTTTTCCGTTCCGTAAAATGTTGAATGCACATGGCGGGTATTCGTATTCGCAATTTGTGGAACAAAACTGATGCAGTCGTCTGAATGAGACCTAAGAAAGCTAGAACCAGCCCTGTACCTCACATGGATTAGAGATCTCCACCTTCATTGCTGCAATTGTTCTCCTGGATTTATGTCAAACTTAGGGGGCGTGTCCTGTCTGCTGCAGCCGGTGGCACATGAAGGATGAGACTGACATGTGCTCCGTCTCAGTGAGCAGGACAGAGAAATTAGAAAATGAACAAACAGCAGGTGGCGCTATACAGATAGATTTCAGTGAATAACTTGGTAACTATATTACGTTTTTTAAAAAAGAACTCCTGCAAAATTTTTATTCCATGTCCTGCTAGAAATGTAGATGATGTAATCTGTAGTGAATGTCATTTTCTTACCAGTAGCTGAATTTTTGACTTCTATCATCCTGAAGTTTCTTATCTGTGTCATGTGACCAGCAATTAGACCCACCAACTCACACAGAGACTTATGTGTGGACAGGAAGTCTAATTCTCTATGCATTCCTATGGGAGCCTCACTTTCAGTCTCATAGGAATGAATAGAGCAGTTACTGGCTTCCTGTCCTGGGTCAGTTGGAGGTCAGGGAGTTGGTCACATGACCCAGCTACAATAAGAAGAGAGGGGATAACTTATAATTACATTCTCTGATAAGAAAATGACATTCACTACAGATTATATCATGCACCTTTCTAACAGGTCAGAGAATAACATTTTTGCGGGAGTTCTTCTTTAATCACATGCAATTATAAAAGTGTTCAGATCCAGGGGCCGGTCTGCACTTTGTACACTGTTTTACCTGGAACAATCCCTTTTAATGCCAAAAGTATCTCTATATCAGGACGCCTGCTCACGCTGCCGGCGTGCTATGACCCAACTGTGAAAGAAGCCCAAGAGGTCGGCTTATTATGAGGTAATCGTACTTGTACCGTGTGCCAAAAGTGCACCATGGCGCTAGGGGAGAGAGGGGTCAAAAACAGGTATCCATAGCAGCCAATCAGATTCCACATACTTTCGAGCGCTCGCTCTTCCTCTCCAGGGGATGGGGCAGAATTTACAAAAAAAGCCATCTTGCACCTCACCGATCCCCTGCTGTCCCAAAGTTGCTCTGGTCTCTGCGGTTCTCCACTTCCTGCTCCCGGACCCTATTCAGGGTGCTGAGGTCTCCGCGGGCTTTGGGGGTTCTAGGTTTATTGGGTGCAGGATTTCCGTCGTTGATACCAGATCTGTATTTTGGGTGACTCGCTGTACTTTATATTTTTAAAGCGTCGCTCCAGCACCGTGTTTTATTCTTTTGCCTGTCTGTTAGTACAGGACATCACGTAAATGGAGGTACATACCGGGTACATCCTCTATATAATACCGCCATTTGCTCATTAAACTAAACATAGTGTGTGCCCCATTTCTTCTGGTGTATGAGACACGTCCAGTCATAGCCCTACATGGAGAAGGGACTTCCGCTCCACACAGCAGGCGCCATGTGACTGTCACCAAATGAGGGACCTGACCAGAGGCGGTATTACATAGAGGATGCATCCGGTGAGTGAACGCGCCATACTGCCATTTACATGATGCCCTGTATTAACAAGAAACTTAAAAAATTGTCGTAGTGTCACTTCAACACAGAAAAAAAATTTTTTTTTAAATTTTTTTTTTAATGTTTTCGGAAATTCTATTTGTGGAAAGACGCGCGGCCCTCAGCTCATCCTGTATAATTTGTAGATTGTCACCACTAATTACATAAAGTCACTGCTAGGAATCCTCAGTCTGTGTTGTCACTTTTGGCAATTTTTTGGCAAACCGGATTTAGGAAGCCCCCCCCCTGCCCACAAATGTGTTAACCAAGATGGTGACCGGTTCCCATTGATTTTCTATAGTCTGACAGATGAGGCATAAAGCAGAAAAAGAACTTTGAACCCTGTCATTGGGAGGAGGGGAGATGCTCATCTGAATAGTCTCTCTGCTGGCGCCCTCTTCTGGCTTGGTCTGTGTCCTGCAGGCCGGGTACATCATCACAGGTGAAGGCCAGTACACACTACACATGCATCACGTGAAGAACAGGTTAATGGCACTTTGGAGGCTGAAGTCCTCATTAGAGGTTCCCCTTTAAAAACAAATCTGTTAGGGTATGTTCACACCTTCATATGGAGATCTGGCAGGCTGTACCGGTGCACAGCAGCTCGCAGGATTCTCCACTTCATCGCCATTGACTCTAATAAGGTCCGGTTGTGATCTGCATGCAACGCCTTTTTTTGTGCGGTGGTATTTCTGCAGGATCTTTTTACTAGAGATGTGAATGAGGCCTAAGGAGTCATGGGGCACCCCTCCTGGCTTGAAGGGGTGCCCATTTGGTTATTTGTTATTGTCCCACGGGCCCTCAGTCAGCCCTCGGCCCCTGCTTGGTTTGGGCGTTGTACAATAGGAGTAGTAGTGATCTCTGCCTTTATTCATGTTTTTGTTTCCACATCTATGGAGGCGACTTCCAGTAAATGGCTGTAAGGACGTTGTGCTTCTTTCAGGCTTTTGTGGATGCACAGGAAAACAGCGCATGTCCGCAGCGTTAAGACGGATCTCAGGAGACCTGTATTGTTTACTATGGAAGAAGGTTTACCGGTGACGAGATCCGCTACGGGATGCAGCTGGAGCTCAGGGGGAGGCCTATTCATTAGCTGTGTGGTTGAGGAAAGGTAGTTAAAGGGGTTCTCCCATGACTAATGTAAAAAATGCTAATCAGACATCATATAGTACATGACAAAATCTTTCTAACAAAACTAGAACCAGCCCTGTACCTCACATGGATCCAGAGATCTCCTCATTCATTTCTCTGCTAGATTTATATCAAGCTGACAGCTCAAGGGGAGTGTCTTTTCTGCTGCAGCTCAGGAGGCGTGGCAGCGCTCCTATCGCAGCTCAGGCATGCCTGCAGCCCCTATCGCAGCTCAGGAGGCGTGTCCATGCGCCCCCTATCGCATCAGGAGGCGTGTCATCTCGCTCAGGAGGCGTGTCCATGCGCCCCTATCGCAGCTCAGGAGGCGTGTCCATGCGCTATCGCAGGAGGCGTGTCCATGCGCCCCCTATCGCAGCTCAGGAGGCGTGTCCATGCGCCCCTCAGTCAGAGGCGTGTCCATGCGCCCCCTATCGCAGCTCAGGAGGCGTGTCATGCATGCGCCCCTATCGCTCAGGAGGCGTGTCCATGCTCTCCCTCCATGCGCCCCCTATCGCAGCTCAGGAGGCGTGTCCATGCGCCCCCTATCCAGCTGCTCTCATGCGCGCCCCTATCGCAGCTCAGGAGGCGTGTCCATGCGCCCCTATCGCAGCTCAGGAGGCGTGTCCATGCTCTCCCTATCCAGCTCAGGAGGCGTGTCCATGCTCCCTATCGCAGCTCAGGAGGCGTGTCCATGCCCCTCCAGCCAGGGGGTCCATGCCCCCTATCACAGCTCAGGAGGCGTGTCCATGCTCCCCCTATCGCAGCTCAGGAGGCGTGTCCATGCTCTCCCTATCACAGCTCAGGAGGCGTGTCCATGCTCTCCCTATCACAGCTCAGGAGGCAGTTGTAGAATGAAACTGAGCATGTGCGGCCTTCTCAGTGAGCAGGACAAATAAGAAAAAAACAAACAGCAGGTGGCGATATACAAATACATTTTATTAAATAACTCGATGACTATGCAGAATTTTTAATTACATGTAATTACAAAAGTATTCAGATCCAGGTGCTGGTTTAAAAACTGGATTTTTTCATAGCATCCATTGTCGGCTGAGAGAGCTTATTTTTACTACTACAATGCTATGAAATGCAGTAAATACGCCTGTAAGGACCCTTGTGCCGAAACTGGACTCGTGATGTGGTACCACAGTACATGGGCGCCTCCTATTTCTTCCTGCAGAAAGATTGGCCCACATTTACTAATGTGCGTTCACCTCGATTTTGGTGTAAATTGCTCCAAAGTGTGGTGCAAGTTGGTGCATCTAGGTGTAGAGAAATGTATTCCTGCCTGGCCCAAGAAGTAGGCGTGGCTTACTGTACAGAGCATGGCTTTGTCAGAAAGGGGTGTGTCCTAAGATGCGATGTCTTGCGCCACAATTCTGATGTAAAACTCTGTATCAAAGCAAGCCAACTAATAATTGGTACAGAGTTAAAGAAGAACTCCTGACAAAAATTTTATTCCATGTCCTGCTAGAAATGTACATGATATAATCTGTAGTGAATGTCATTTTCTTACCAGTGTCTGAATTTTTGACTTATATCATCCTAAAGTTTCTTATCTGTGTCATGTGACCAGCAATTAGACCCACCAACTCACACATAGACTTATGTGTGGACAGGAAGTCTAATTCTCTATGTATTCCTATGAGACTGAAAGTGAGGCTCCCATAGGAATGAATAGAGCAGTTACTGGCTTCCTGTCCTGGGTCAGTTGGAGGTCAGGGAGTTGGTCACATGACCCAGCTACAATAAGAAGAGAGGTTATTACTCACAGAAACAGTCACTGATAAGAAAATGACAATCACTACAGATTATATCATGCCCCTTTCTAACAGGTCAGAGAATAAACATTTTTGTGGGAGTTCTTCTTTAAGGTCTTCATGTACTTTAGTGACCCGTCGGCTGAACCCGCCATTTTCTTTGTGGAACTTTCCCCCATAAGCATTAGCTAACCATCCAATGTGTATGAAATGCTTTTTTAAATGTTCGTTTAAAATGGTTTTCCAATACTTTAATAATGATGACCTATCCGGAGTATCTGATTGGTGCAGGAGTGGCACCCAGGACCCCGCTGATCACCTGTTTGTGAAGGCACCGGCGATCCTGTGAATACTGAGGGCTTCTTCGTCCTTTAATGTACACTGCAGGTTGGAGTTGTTGAGATTTGATGAGTTCTCAGGAGATCGCGCCATTAGAAACTCGACTGACACATTTCTCAGTGAATGCGTTCTGCAGCTTGCTACGTATTGTAATACATACAGGCCTCTGAGTGAAAACTGTTTAGAATTGTAATAGGAAGCAACTGGGAAGACATTTTTAGCCCAAAATAAATGCAATGAAACTTTGCCCCAAAGGGGGAACATAACCTTTAAAGATTTTTGGATAGGGCCTAGTTTAAGTCTTAGGACAACCAAATTAAAAGGGTTATCCCAAGAAAAATAGTCTACATTTTTCAAACCAGCACCTGTATAGCACCACCTGCTGTTTGTTCTTTTCATCCATTCCTGATGTGGTCACACACGCTCAGTTCTATCCTTTAACTACCACCAGCCTTATCTACCGTTAAAAGCTGTGTCAGTTAGGCCTCATGCACACGACCATGTTTGTGTAATGTCCGTGTCGCATGCGTTTTTGGTTTATTTTTCCTTTCGTGGACGCATCCACTTCACTGGATCTGTGATCTGCATTTGGCGGCTAAGAATGAATCCGTTATATTTTTTAGCAGAACAGACACACGGATGACATCCATGTGCAGCTTTTTTGGGGGGGCCAATAGAAATGAATACGTCTGTGTGCGATCTATGAACAGACACGGATACAAAATACGGTTGTGTGCATGAGGCCTACATGGAAAGAGCTGCCGCAGAAGGGACACACCCCCTGAACGAATCTAGCAGAGCAATGAATGTGGAGATCTGAGGATCCATGTGAGGTACTGGGCTGGTTCTAGCTTTGATAGAAAGAGGCCGTCATAGACTAGATGATGTCTGATTGTCGTTTTTTTACATTAGTTATGGGATAAGCACTTTAAGGTATCTATGTAAAATATTATTGGTATAATATACTGTATATTCCATATTTGTGGTCTGTAGTTGTCTCTAGAAGTAAGGCTTCATTCAGAATGCAAACCAAAGACTGACCCGTCACATGACTGCCACCACCGGCCCGGGGACTGACACCCATTGACTTTAATAGGGTCTCTTGGGTTCTGTCACCATGTCAGTCATCTTACCAGACGTAATGTTGTGGCGTACTGCATTAATGTGCCTGGCAATTGTGACAGAATCTACGATGGAGGCCACAAACTGAGTGCAGGTTTCCTTCATTTTTCTTTTTACCTTTACACTTATACTTTTATATGTACATTATATCCAGGAACGCCTCCATCTGTCAGGCGGCTCACCCAGTGATACAAGGATTGTGTCACATCCCCCATCTATAGGAGCAGACACGAGAAGGGAGGCTCCCGTCCTCCTAAATGAGCAGAAGCGGCCCTTACCCCAGCGACTTGTCATCCATAGTGACTGACTTCTGCCACTTCCTTCCTTCCATTAGTCCATTTATGTGTGAAATGAACTGGTATAATCAAAAATCTGATCGGACCTGTGAACTTGCTTCAGTAGTGGCTGGAAATACTTGGAAGATGTTGGATCACACGGCAGATTTAATAGAAGCCCCGGTCGTCACATACGGCCTTGTCATCCCGAACGACAGCCGCTAGAAAACTGACACCTCCAGTGTGCGGCCGGCTTAAGAGGCTTTTCCCTCGAACATAAATCTGGTTACCTCATCAGAGCCTCATAAAATGTTAATGTCCGTTCAATTAATTATGGAAAATGCGCTGTTCATAGGATACGGTCATACCTGCGCCGCGCGCCCCCATATTATTTAGGAATCCTGTTGCTGGTGGTTATGTCCGCCTGTGACCCTTGCAATCGGTGGTCATGCATATGCAGTGCCCTGTGCCGTCCCTGCTACTGTCAGGTTTCAGCTTTTTCCTGCGCATGCGCTGTGTTGTCTCCTACAGTTCTCCCTGAAGTGTGTGACACTTGTAGCAGCGTGTAGGAGCTCCGGGGCAGTGTGGCAGTCATGTATCTCCGTGTGTGCCCATAATTTTGCACACCACACATGCGCAGCATGCTCTCTGTTCACTGATATAGGAGTGCCGAAAATAGCCGGGAGCATCCCCAGAGGTGGGACCTGCACTTACCTGACATTGATGGCCTATCCTAGTGATATGCAATCAGTATCTGGGATGGGAATATCCCTTTAATGCATTGTGGCAGGACCTGTCAGCTCAACCACTAGATCCTATCTAACCTACCTGGGCTATGGGGGAGGTTTATCATGGGGGGTAATTTTTATATTCAAATTTAGGGTGCCTTCACAATCTACAGAATTTCCTGCGACTGAAAATCGTTTCCATTCACCTTCTCCCCTTAAAGACCAGGCCTATTTTCATTTCTGCATTTTGGATTTTTCCTTCCCACATTCCAAAATCCATAACTTTTTTTTTTTTATTTTTTTAAATTTTTCCCTTCACATAGCCTTTTTGAAGGCTTATTTTTTGCGGGACATGATGGTTTTTTCTAATGCCACCATTTTATTTACCTTTTTTTTTTTTTTACTGGAAAACGAAAAAAAAAGTTCTTTGTTGGGTAAAATTGGGAGAAAAAAAACAGAATTCCGCCAAAGTTTTTGGGGTTTTGACATCGCAGCGTTCACTGTATGCTAGAAATGACCTTGTCCTTATTCTGCGGCGCAGTACAGTTGTGGCCATGCCAAACTTTTTTATTTAATTACTTTTAGAATTTTTCAGGAATTTTTGGATGCGGCGATACCTGATGTTGTTTTTTTTTTTTTTATATATATATATTGGGAAAGGGGACTGATTTAAACTTTTAATATAGTGGTGTTAGTTTTTATTAAAAAAAAATATTTTCCTATTCACCCTAATAGACTTCTATGCCTTATGCATAGTTCAGCTTGGAGATTGCCATGGCAGCCATGAAAGGGTTCAGCAGCGTCCATGCTGCCGTGGCAACAGATCCACTCCCTGCAATTTCACTGCGAGGACTTCGATTGGAAGACAGAGGGAGCCGAATCCTTCTGCTTGACACCACAGGTACCGCGATCAGTGTTGATTGCAGCACTTGAGGGGTTAAATTATGGGGGCGGCGCGATCACCGCTCCCCATCATTGTGGCCGAGTGCCGGCTGTATCATACCTGCCGTGTATGGTGCGGGCTCACTGTACTTCTATTTTTGGCAGGCCAACAGGAACGATTGATGGCAGCCGGACCCGGAACTGCCGGCAACCACTTTGCCGGCTTCATTTTAGAGACACGTGCAGGTCCCAGAGGTGGCACCTGCACCTATCAGACAATAGGGGGCATAACCTAGTGCAGGGATCAGAAACATCCAGCATTGCACCTGTTCTGAAACTACAACTCCCAGAATCCTCCTCTAACACTGGTGCAATCGAAGACTGACTTACTTGTCAGGAGCTGAAAAAAAAAAAAAAAAAGCAGCAGAGAGCTGGATTTTGATTGGTTGCTATGGGCGACTAAGCCAGTTCTCCTTTACACCAGATTTGATAAATCTTCACCAATTTCTGATAAATTTGGTACATCTTTATGTCCAACTCTTTGTCTTGAGAGGTTCCTCCACTTTCTACACCACCCCTTTACTGGAGTAAGATGGCGACAACGTTTTAAACTTTTTCAAAATTAATGTGGATGAAATCAGTTTGACGGGCTGACCACGTCCGCTTTCAAAAACCGTAACAAATGGGGTAAAAGGGCAAAATGTTGCAAAAAAAAAAAAAAAAAAACTGAAAAGCTCTAATCTGTAAATTTTAATCAGAATTCTGGAGTACTGGGTGTGTGTGTGTGTGTGTATATATATATATATATACATATATACACATACATACACATAGTGGGGAAAAAAGTATTGTGTAATGTGATTTTCTGGATTGGTTTTCTCATTTTGTCTCTCATAGTTGAGGTCTACATATGATGTCTATTACAAGCCTCTCTCATCTTTTTAAGTGGGAGAACTTGCACAACTGGTGGCTGACGACTAAATACTTTTTTTTCCCCACTGTGTGTGTGTGTATATGTATGTGTGTGTGTATATGTATGTGTGTGTGTATATGTATGTGTGTGTATATATATATTTTATTTTTTGTTTAACTCAAGATAAAAATAAAAAAAATTAATGAAAAAGGAAATGTTCTTATTAACAGGCAGACTGGATGGACCATGTTGTCTTCTGCTGTCACTCCTTTGTGTTTATAAGCCCATAAATACCTTCTACAAGCTCCTTCTATCTCTGGACAGTCCTTCACGGCATCTTCAGGTCCTGTCTGCTCTGCTTTTTTCCAAGGTCACATGGTTCAATCTTTCTCCGGGAATTAAGAAAATGAAAATACTTAAATATTACTTCATTATAAATACATCCCCAAATACCTTTCATTAGTTATAATGGCTTATTTTGTCTGGGGAACAATCATTAGGAGAAATAAAATGGCCGCTGTCCTATTAGTCCACACAGAACCTGTCCTAATCACACAGGAGGACAAGTTACTTCACAACACTGAGGTAAAGAGCTGTCTCATCCTCCTCTCTGCTCTGCTTGTCAGGGTTTATGATCCTGAATACAGATAGGATCTTAAGCAGATGTGGCTAATAAGCAGCAGCACTTGTGTGCAGTCACCAGTACCACAGTCTGTCCTCTCTGTACTGCATATCTCCTGATGAACTCTATCCCCACAAAGATTCAGCTAAATATCATATTAAATTGTAGTCAGGATCATAATCCCTGACGAGCGGGAGGATGAGGCAGCTCTTTACCTCAGTGTTGTAAAGTAACTTGTCCTCCTGTGTGATTAGGACAGGTTCTGTGTGTACCAATAGGACGGCGGCCATTTTGTTTCTCCTAATGATTGCTCCCCAGACAAAATGAGCCATTATAACTAATGAGAGGTGTTTGGGAATATATTTATAATAAAGTAATATTTGCGTATTTTCATTTTCTTAATTCACGAAGAACCCCTTTAAGGACAACCGTGCAGAAAGAACCCCTTTAAGGACCATGTTCCTAGCGGACGTGTCTGCACTTAAAGGGGGATTCCATTTCTGCAGGCTAGGTGATAAATGGAGGTCCCTCACTAATGAGAATAGGGCCTCGAGTCCCCTGTGTGAATGGAGCGTATGTGCGCTTGTGTAACCACCTATTCTTTTTCATTCACTTGCTTGGGACTGCTGATTACAGCGCTCGGCTATCTCTAGCGGTCACCACTGCCACATCTACATAGGGCACCCATGTTCTAGTGCTCATACATGAGTCCCATGTCCTGTGGATAGAGGATGAATTTTGTTAATTGGAGAACAACTTTAATGGACCATTAAACCGTTCTAATGGACCACGGCTAGTTAGTGGCGCACGTTGCCAGATTTCGGGAGATGTTTTTCCATTTTTCGGCCGCCTTTTCTTTAGCTTGGAGTTGGAAGACTTTGGAGGACTGTGCACACACAGACTGTGAAGTGTCCGGTCTACAAAGAAGCTCCTCAGACAACAATATGACAAATGTTTTTCAAGTACCATCGACAGTCGGCGTGTTAACAGCGGCCCAGGAGAATTGTTGAATGGCTCAATCATTAAATGAGGCAATAAAGCCCAGAGAATACCCCGTACTACCTTCTGTAGAATCCATCGGGCACTCCTTACACTGAAGTCCTTGTAGTGCGTCTCCTACAAGAGTCCATCACGTCTCCGGCTTTTGTTTCCTTTCTGCTTTTAGCTGCTGGAGGGTTTGTAGACCATTGGTTGTCAGAAAAGTCTACACTACATGTTGTTCTTCTAAAGTGGACCGTCTGGAGGGCCCCGCTTATATTGTATATGGTTGGAAACCAGTAAGGGATAGAAGGATGATAAGTCTTTACTCAGAGGCTGCATGGAGGGGAACTTACTGTAATAAATACTCAAACAGGAAGTCCAATGGACGCTCGACCGGAGGCAGCCTGCTCCTTGCCGCCTGGGCTCTAAACGCTGACCCTGGTGTGTCCATGTTGTGGTCCCCAGAGTGTTGACAGCCAGCTTAACATAGGCATGACTATATGCTACGCTGCAGCCAGTGACTGGCTTCAGCAGTGGTGTGGCCACAAGCAGCACGTCACCACTGAAACCAGTCATTTGCTGCAGCAAAGCATGGGAGCATACTGCGAGGACTGGAACATGGAGACACCAGAGGACCAGAGAGGCGAGGTGCAGGTAAGTATGAACCTTCAGCTTAGTGAGGCAAGCTGCAGGCACATGCTAAAATGTCCTTATTCCCAGAAAACCCCTTTAACACAGCAGCCAGTCTAAGCAAGCAAAGCTGCAGTGTAAAGTATGGAAAGGGTGGGACAAATCAGAGTGTAGATAGGAGGTGGGTACAAAAGTCATTGATCATAGCTGATCATTAATGCAGCAGAGCCACAATCAGACAGACCAGCAGAAAATGCAAAAAAATGGTGTCAATTTGTTAGGCCATAGCCATCACGCTAATGTCATTTATCCTCTGCACTGGTTGGTGGAGAGAGTAACAAAAGGGTAGCACAAATTCTAATCCTGGCAATTATAAAATCAGGTATGGTTTTCCTTTGCGTTCTTCATGCATTTAGAATTTTCAACTGTTGAAGAAGGGATGAGGTCTCAGACGGCATCCAGCTGTATCTCTCACTTTTTTTAAATAAAGCTTACCTGAGTTACAAAAAAAAAGGATACATAATGGCTGTGCCAGAGAAGTGCAATCATAACTGTAATGGAACAGTTGTGTTCGGCTTCCTGAATGTTTGTTTCTTTCAGCCTACTTAGTCCCCTCTTTGGCTGCACAGCTAGATGCATTTCTCTCACAAGCAGGGGGCGAAACCACACTGTATACTGTGATGTCCTTTCCCTTACTACCCACTATGTTTTCAGCTCTGGAGCAGAGAACAGATAAGTAGGGATAAATCGCACTAGGCAGGAGGCTCCTGTGACATTCAGAAGCAGTTATTTTATCCAGCTCAGAATCTCAGCTAGCTCTGATACGCTTCTTCTCAGCCGTCTTCTGAGTCCCTTATCAGAGACTGATCTTGCCTGACAACAAGCAGTGGACTGCAAGTTAAGCGGAAGTGAGACCCCAAGTGGTCATGATTTTACAGTTTTTTTTCTGGGTGGATGCAGGCAGATTTTTTTTTTAAATGAGGTGATTTAGAAGTTGAAAGTACTTTGATATTGATGGCTTATCCCTAGAACAGGCCAGCTGTATCAAAACGATGGGGGAGGGGGGGCGCGCTGACTCCTGACACCCCTACAATCTGCACAATAGGACCTTCCATTGGGCATTGTGTGTGACATGCACTGCTCTGTACTTATGTTAGTGACTCTGCCTGGGACTGCTTCTACGCCTCAATGAAGGGAAGGGGACTGAGCTGCAATACCAGGGACAGCCACTGCAAAATGTGCGGCACTGTGCCTGGGGATACAGAACTCAGCTGATTGTGGGGGCGTCGGGAGTCAAACCTATCCTAAGGATCTCGAATACGTCTTCAGTGTGGTTGTCTGGACCTGGCCCTACACTCAGGCTGTATCCTGGCCTGCTAATCTGACTGTGTATTAAGCCGATTGTAAGACTGAGACTCCAGTATACGTCCGTAAACCAGTTAGTATTTACCATTAAGGATTGTATCGAGGGCTGGGATTAGAGCCGGGTCTTTTCAGCGCTGGTTTACAAGCATGGAGGACCCTTGAGAGCAGGAGAAAGCTATTTGAGCCGCCTTCTGGCATTTGTATGGCTCACTGCCCAGATTGCATTCCCCTTGTACCGCGCTGCAGTCGGGTGATTGCTCCTGAGGGCTGCAGAAGGTGCAACTTATTTCTTAACCTTTTATCAGACAACAACAGCGTTATGTAGCGGTGGATCACATGATTCTGCTCATGACTCGGGGCTGATCTTTTTATATTTTTTTCTACTATTTTAGTCATTTCGATACTATTATGTAACTTTGTTCTATGTGTTGATTTGTAAATCGTTGCAAAATTACCAGTTACATATAGACAGTCAGTTCCACAAAATGGCTGATTTCATGCATATAATGTGTGTGTGTGTGTGTGTGTGTGTGTGTGTGTGTGTGTATATATATATATATATATTAGTGTGTCCTTTGTGTAGTCGCCATCCTGAGAGACCACTTTACTGAACCAAGTCTTTTAAACCTGCGCATGACCTACCATATTTTTCGCTTTATAAGACGCACCCCAGATTTTAGAGTAGGTAAATAAGAAAAAAATTCTTCAGACTTCATATCAGACCCCCATATCAGCTCTTCATTTCATACCCCCATCAGACCTCAGATCAGCCCATCAGCCCCATAAGGATAAAATAAAAAACTCTTACCTCTCCTGCGCCGTGGCTCCGCTCTGGGTCCGGCGCTCCTCTGTCCTCTCCGGTGCACTATGACCTGATGCTGTACACGGTCAGGACGGTGCAGCGCCGGCCCGGAGAAGAAAGAGGAGCGCTGGACTCGGAGCGGAGCCGCGGCGCAGGAGACGTAAGAGTTTTTTTATTTTGGTCTGATGGGGGCACAGTGGGCTGATCTGAGGTCTGATATGGGGGCACAGTGGGCTGATCTGAGGTCTGATATGGGGGCACAGTGGGCTGATCTGAGGTCTGATGGGGGCACAGTGGGCTGATCTGAGGTCTGATATGGGGGCACAGTGGGCTGATATGGGGGCACAGTGGGCTGATCTGAGGTCTGATATGGGGGGCACAGTGGGCTGATCTGAGGTCTGATCTGGGGGCACAGTGGGCTGATCTGAGGTCTGATATGGGGGCACAGTGGGCTGATCTGAGGTCTGATATGGGGGCACAGTGGGCTGATCTGAGGTCTGATATGGGGGCACAGTGGGCTGATCTGAGGTCTGATATGGGGGCACAGTGGGCTGATCTGAGGTCTGATATGGGGGCACAGTGGGCTGATCTGAGGTCTGATGGGGGCACAGTGGGCTGATCTGAGGTCTGATATGGGGGCACAGTGGGCTGATCTGAGGTCTGATATGGGGGCACAGTGGGCTGATCTGAGGTCTGATATGGGGGCACAGTGGGCTGATCTGAGGTCTGATATGGGGGCACAGTGGGCTGATCTGAGGTCTGATATGGGGGCACAGTGGGCTGATATGGGGGCACAGTGGGCTGATCTGAGGTCTGATATGGGGGCACAGTGGGGCCTGATATGGGGGCACAGTGGGCTGATCTGAGGTCTGTATGGGGGCACAGTGGGCTGATCTGAGGTCTGATATGGGGGCACAGTGGCTGATCTGAGGTCTGATATGGGGGCACAGTGGGCTGATCTGAGGTCTGATATGGGGGCACAGTGGGCTGATCTGAGGTCTGATATGGGGGCACAGTGGGCTGATCTGAGGTCTGATATGGGGGCACAGTGGGCTGATCTGAGGTCTGATATGGGGGCACAGTGGGCTGATCTGAGGTCTGATATGGGGGCTTGGGCTGATATGGTGGCACAGTGGGCTGATCTGAGGTCTGATATGGGGGCACTGTGGCACCTAATATATACAAGTGAGTGCTTCTATAATGGAAGCGCTCACTTGTATTCGCTTTATAAGACGCATGGCAATTTTCCCCCTACTTTTGGGGGAAAAAAGTGCATCTTATAAAGCGAAAAATACGGTATATTATATATATATACACACCGTATTTTTTTTATATATATGTAATATCGCTAACCTATTCCTTATCGCTGTACAGCTTTTGCCATCCGTTCCTCTAGTAATCTGAAAACACATACACATTAGTTCTCCGAGGAAAACCACACAAACACGGGCAGAACGTATAAGCTCCACACAGATCTTGTCCTTGGTTGGAATTGAACCCAGAACCAGCGGCCGCAGTGCAGTTTATCCGGAAGAATAAAAGCACTCATCTTAGCATTCTTCAGGAGTATTTGCAGCCACCGAGGAGCAAAATAAGACGTTCGGCAGCTGTTTTTTTTTTTTTTTTTTTTTCTTCTTGGCTGTAACTTTTTTTTTTTTTTCTTCTATTGCCGTATGAAGGCTTTCTTTTTGCAGGGAGAATTTATGGGGTGTTTATATCTTACTAACTTTTTTTTCTTACCTTTTTTTTTTTTTTTTTCTTTATTACTTTTACACCGTAGCCGCACATCTAATGTATTTTGCCGCTTTCCAAGAGCCAGAACTCCTTTTTGTGCTGATGTAGCCGTATGTGGCGGGTTTTTTGTGTAGCGAGATGTAGTTTTCATTGGTACCATTTTTTGGGGTGCATGGGGCTTATAGATTAACATTTATTTTTTGTTTGTTTTGTCTTTTTTTACATTCAGGAAACGTTTTAGCTAGCTTATTATGTGGCAAACACAGTATGATATCATGTATGCAAATGTGTTTTGTTTTTGTTTTTTACCACTTTTACAAAATCTAAACGCTTTTAATGGAAAAAAAAAGTGGTTTTACTTTTTTGAAATAAACTTTATTAAAGGGGTTGTCCAGGTTCAGAGCTGAACCCGTACATACCCGGAATTTCACCCAGGCAGCCTCAGAGGATCTCATGTTCTGATGCTCTCCTTTGCGAAGGCATTTTGCCCTCTTCCGGAGATGAACCGGGCTCTGCCAGGCGGAGGATTCCATCCAGCAGTGAGCCCGGTGACGTCACCGGCACTGATGGGCGGGCTTTAGCGCTGCCCTAGCCAGTAAAACGGAAAACGGATATTTTATCATGGAGAAGGACGTTCCAATACGCAAAATGGGGAAGGCACACAGCCGGTATCCGTGTTTTGTGGATCAGCAGTCTGCAGTCTGCAAAAATGGATACGGTCATGTGAATGTGGCCTAAAGGTAATCTGTGACCAGCGACCTCCCTATCCCACTGTCTGCATAGACACGTAGCTGTGGTTCACCTGATTTTTGATCCGCCGCCCCGTTCCTGAGTTATACTTTTTCATAAGATTGATATTTGGCCTTTGGTGCAATGACAGCATTACCATTGCTCTTGTTACACCCAGACCCTCCCATGACTTTTTAAGCCATTCTGACCTCTTGTATGTTGTATGGACGCGGCTCTTCAGTGGATGTACAATCATTTCTCCTTTTTTCCCAGGGACATAGAGCCAGAGACTCAAAAAGAGGAACATTTGATGGAAGAAAAGAAAAAGAAAAAGCAGGAAGAAAAGAAGAAGAAGGAAGGTGCCCAGAAAAAGGTCAGGGTTCACTTCTTTTTGGTCCGTGTATTTGGCACGATTTCCCTCTAATTAAAAAGCCACTTTCTGAGGTAGAGCGTCCCGAACCTGCTGGGAACCTATGGGAAGCGCTCTCCAGACACTGACTGCTCATAGTGGTGGGAAGGAGGCAATTAGCAGAGAAGTGGCCATTGTTTGCCCTCTCCAAGTTGTCCCAAGGAGTCTGTCTCATGCACCTTCGCTTCAGTCTCTCTTCTCTTGTGCTCTCTTTTTAGTTGTGCTCGCTCTTTTCCCACAGTTTCTCTTTTTTTTTTTTTTTTTTTCCCCCTTAGTTGTCTTTTCTCCTTAGTCTCTCTTGTGCTGTCTTTTCCCTCAGTCACTCTCCCTTGGACTTTTCCTCCTCTCTCATGTTCTTTCCTCTTACTTGCACTCTCTTTCCAGTCTCTCTCTTGTGCTTGTCCTTTCTTTTGCTCTCTTTCCTCTCAGTCTCCTTTTTCAGTGTTTTCCCCTCAGACGTGCTCTCTTTCCAGTCTGTCTCTCACTTTCTTTTCCCTTAGTCGCTCCCTTGGGTGCTCTGTTTCTCCATCCATGTCTCTCATGCTCTTTTCCCTCAGTCTTTCTCTTGCTGTCTCTTTCCGATCAGTTGTGCTCTTTCTTTCCAGTCTCCCTCTCCTTTTTTGTTTTCCCCTCAGTCTCTCTCTCTCGTCCTTGCTCTTTCTCTCGGTTGTGCCTTCTCTTTCCTCCTAGTCTCTCTCTCATGCTATCTTTCCTTTCAGTCACTTTCTTGGGTGTGCTCTCTTTCTGGGTGCTCTTCTGACTCTTGATGTCTTGACTTGCTGCCTGTCTCTCTAATGTATTCTCGATGTCGTGTTCTTTTTCTTCTCTCTTGCTCTCTTTTGTATGCCCTGTCTCTCCCTCTCTTCTCTTGCTCTTTTGTATGCCCTGTCTCTCCCTCTCTCTTGCTCTCTTTTGTATGCCCTGTCTCTCCCTCTCTCTTGCTCTCTTTTGTATGCCCTGTCTCTCCCTCTCTCTTTTGTATGCCCTCTCTTCTCTCCCTCTCTCTGGCTCTCTTTTGTATGCCCTGTCTCTCCCCTCTTGGCCCTCTCTCCCCTCTTTTGTATGCCCTCTCTTCTCTCCCGCTCTCTTTGTATGCCCTCTCTTCTCTCCCGCTCTCTTTGTATGCCCTCTCTTCTCTCCCGCTCTCTTTTGTATGCCCTCTCTTCTCTCCCGCTCTCTTTTGTATGCCCTCTCTTCTCTCCCGCTCTCTTTTGTATGCCCTCTCTTCTCTCCCGCTCTCTTTTGTATGCCCTCTCTTCTCTCCCGCTCTCTTTGTATGCCCTCTCTTCTCTCCCGCTCTCTTTTGTATGCCCTCTCTTCTCTCCCGCTCTCTTTTGTATGCCCTCTTCCCCTCTTTTCCTCTCTCTCCCGCTCTCTTTTGTATGCCCTCTCTTCTCTCCCGCTCTCTTTGTATGCCCTCTCTTCTCTCCCCGCTCTCTTTTGTATGCCCTCTCTTCTCTCCCGCTCGCTTTTGTATGCCCTCTCTTCTCTCTTGCTCTCTTTTGTATGCCCTGTCTCTCCCGCTCTCTTTTGTATGCCCTGTCTCTCCCGCTCTCTTTTGTATGCCCTGTCTCTCCCGCTCTCTTTTGTATGCCCTCTCTTCTCTCTTTCTTTTATGCTTTCTTTTTCTTCTCCCTCCTGTACAGTTCTCTTATGCTCTCTAATGTGTTCTCTCTCGGTCTCTCTTCTGTATCGGTTTCTTGTGCTGTCCTATGCTCTCTCTTTCTATAGTTTTTTTTTCTTCTGTCTCGTCTTCCTTCTCTCTTGAGTTGTCTTGTGTTCTTTGTCTGTTTTCATGGTTTTTTTTTTTTCTTTATCTCTTTCATCTTTCTCGTCTTTCCTCTCTTGTGTTCTCTCTTTCTGTCTCGTGTTTTTCTTCTGGTGTCTCATTTTCTCTCACACTTTTTCCCATTGTGGTTTTTGACCTTTAATTAAACACTTTTTCTTTCTTTCTGTTTCAGGCTGCTGAACAAAAAACCAAAGGTTAGTGCTCCTCTGTCTGTTGCAGCATTCGCCTCCATGTCTTGAGCTCCCTAGCTGCTGCGTTTCAATCTTGCTGCCTGCTTGTCTGACACTGCTGAGAGTGGGGTCCCTGCCCTGATTGAAATTCAGTGCCAGTACGCGGATGGTGAGGGAGCCTGCAGCCTTCATGCTTGTGTGGCTGCCATTTTCTGCTGTATCGAGCCATCCATCTTCCTACCCGGTTCACTCACAGTGAACTTCAGCCCTGTGCGGGCCTTGTGTTTACCGGGGACTAAGATGCAGAGCATCTGTCTCCATCTACAGGAACCATCGGCTGGAAAATTAATTCTGTTATCCCCTATCCCCTGGATGGGGATAACAAGCTGAGGGGACCTCCACCAATCTTGAGAAGGGGTCTCGTTCGGACGATCGGATGGAGCAGGGGTCATGTATGCGCACTGCCACTCCATTCATTCTCTAAGCTGCACTCAGCTGTCCCATAGAGAATCAGATTGGGGGATCAAAACCCCCTTTCTCGTGTTTGGTGGGGGTCCCAGTGGTCGCACCCCAAGCAATCAGCTAGTTCTCCCTATCCATTTGATAGGGGATAACTTAAAAACCTCCTGTAGTAACCTCCTCATCCCTGCACGTTGCTACTTTTGCTTATGTTGGAAATTCATAAGTAAATTCACAATGAAAATGATTTTATCCTTATTTTTTAAATATCTCAGGGGTCACTTATTAAGATCGGGGCTTTAGACTCCGGTCTTAATAACGCCTATACCTGGCGGTCGATCCTCCGTAGTTATGAAGAGCCGCAGCTTCCTAGCTGTCTTACACTTAGACACTTTTCTACGCTTAAGGCCTCATGTACACATCCGTGGTCCATGGTCCGTGGAAACCCGTCCTGCTGAGTGCACGAGCGCACGGTGTCATTGGTTGCTATGACGCTGTGCACTCAGCAGGACGGGCTTTCACGCACTGTGGTGCACGGATGTGTGCATGAGGCCTAAAACAGGCGTGGTAAATGAGACGAGCCTGCCGACCTTTGGTCTGCAATCTACCCCAGAAATACACCTAATTTAGGCTTATTTCTGTTTAATAAATGCCCCCCTCAGTGTTTATTTCATCGGTGTAGATTTTTCACAGGAGAATGCAATGATGCAATGAAAGATGTTAATAGGACTCTCATGTGTGTGCTTAGTCTCAGGCCCTGCTGCAGAGGTCCGCTTTTCATTTCATCTTGATAAATAAATTCATCTCTTAAAGAAGAACTCCTGCAAAAATTTTTATTCTCTGACCTGTTAGAAAGGTGCATGATATAATCTGTAGTGATTGTCATTTTCTTATCAGTGACTGTTTCTGTGAGTAAAAACCTCTCTTCTTATTGTAGCTGGGTCATGTGACCAACTCCCTGACCTCCAACTGACCCAGGACAGGAAGCCAGTAACTGCTCTATTCATTCCTATGGGAGCCTCACTTTCAGTCTCATAGGAATACATAGAGAATTAGACTTCCTGTCCACACATAAGGTGCTGTGTGAGTTGGTGGGTCTAATTGCTGGTCACATGACACAGATAAGAAACGTCAGGATGATAGAAGTCAAAAATTCAGGCACTGGTAAGAAAATGACATTCACTACAGATTACATCATGTACATATCTAGCAGGACATGGAATAAAATTTGTCGGGAGTTCTTCTTTAAAGGGAAAATGCTAGTAGATTTCTCTTTATTATATAGTAACACTTTCACCAGCTGATTTTGCAAGGCAAAGCTTCGCCAGTCAAACAATGCACTATTACATGATGGCTGGTGCTCATACAGAGCTGCTGTCTGTTTTGGCTCATGGGGGGCGTCTGTGACCTCTATATGCTCTAATATGGCTTCAGACAACCCCTATAAAACAATCCTGTCTGAACATTTATAGCATATCCACATAATATGTCATAAATGGCCCATGGTACCCACTTCTCACATCTCAAGACCAGGACCCCATAACGTGCCACAGTGAATGGAGAGGCTGCTGCAGATGCCACACCTATTGGATATTCATGGACTATCCTGTGGATGCCAGAAATGCCCAGATGGAACAAACCCTTTAAACTTGAGCTGAATTAAAGGTGTCATGCCCTCTCAAGATGGCGGCGGTCATGTAATATACCCATGTGATCGGGTGCGTCCTGCCTCTGACAGTGGCTTAAAGTGTCCTGCAGATAAAGGCAGCAGGATCCCCTGTACATGAGCGTGCACTGATTGTTCACTCCATGCGCAGAGCTATATCCATAATAAACCATCTCTTTTTGTGGTTAATTATGATTGTGGCAGTTCCAAATATGTATCTTGTTATGATGATCTGATATAGCTTAAAGGGGGTATTCCAGAATTTTAATCAGTAGTGGATGGAGCTGCAGCGTCGCCCCATTCACTTCAGTGGGAGCAGCACTGCAGTCACCAGCTCTGTCCAATGCACAATAGATGGCAGTTCATTGCTCCAAATCTACTCTGACACATCTGATCATGGGGGAGGGGGGTACAGACCAGATATTGGTGGCCTATCCCGAGGATAGCCATTAATATTAAAATCCTGGACAACCCCTGTAACTTAAAGGAGTTGTCTCACTTCATCAAGTGGCATTAATCATGTAGAGAAAGTTAATACAAGGCACTTACTAATGTATTGTGATTCTCCATATTGCTTCCTTTGCTGGCTGGATTCATTTTTCCATCATATTATATATCACACATTATAATATTGTTTCCAGGGTTCAGCGCGACCTCTGCAGCGCAGACATGACGAGGCCAAGACGTAATCTGCTTCACATGCATGCCTGTGTGCGCTCCCCTGGTTTTGGCGGAGGGGCCTGCGCTTTTTCCTATCGTGTGCAAGCACGACCACCACTGCTGGATTGTAGGGTGGTCATAACCCCTGGAAATGACACACCAGCATAACAATCCCTCAATCCAGTGCATGCGGCTCCCTCTACTTGGACTGTGGTTGGTGGCACCATATATTGTAGGAATGCTATTTTACCTTTTCCTCCTCCAGTCATTGCAGTGGAGGATCACTTTTACACTACTGATGAGACATTGATTTTTGGCGGACAGCTCTGTAATTTTGATGTTTGTTCCCTATCAGGTGATTTGTTGCCCCATCTGAGATCAGGATATGACCGAGGAAGAGGAGCTCGGCACTGGGATGTGTAGGTTTATATGATTTGGAGTAGAGTAAGTCCTGCCAGGACTCCTAGGAGAGACACTGAGAGTCCTGATTAGTGTGCTCAAACGGGAAGATTGACAGCTTTCTGTGTATACACACTGATACAGGGAGAGCTGTCAATCATTGTGTGTGGGCGGGGTTAATCAGGACTCTCACTTCTAGGAGTCCTGCTCCAAATCACATAATCGTAGACCGGTTCGGCTTATAGTGTGAACCATCACTTCTACATTGATCGAAGACTCTCTAGTGCTAAAGGGGTTTTGCATTTTTCCATCACATTATACACTGCTTGTTACGATGGTTACGACCACCCTGCAATCCATCAGCGGTGGTCGTGCTTGCACAATATAGGAAAAGGCACCGGCCTCTCTGGTGTCTGGGACCATGGGACTGCATATAAGCTGGTGCTTTTTTCCTATAGTGTGCAAGCACGACCACCACTGATGGATTGCAGGGTGGTCATAACCATGGAAACGAGCAGTGTATAATGTGATGGGGGAAAATGAATCCAGCCAGCAAAGGAGGCAATATGGATAATCACAATACATTAGTAAGTGTCTTGTAATAACTTTCTCTACATGATAAATGCCATCTGATGAGGTGTCGCAACCCCTTTAAGAGAGTCTTCAGTATGTTAATGGGGGTGCACAAAAGGAAAATGAAGCCAAAAATCATACGCTAATCCGTAGTGTTGTATGCTGAATTTTATGTGTTCTTCTAGACTTTTTTGTTCCATTTAGTAAATTGCAGTAATGTGATGGCTTCTGTGCCACCCGATAGCGGTAATGGAAACATACCATAGGAACATGGCGCCCTTCTCTGATTATTTCCATGGTGACAGATCCTTGCCGCAGAAGGTCAGCTCTCCATCTGTGAATTATAGCAGCGCTATACACAGGTCTGCCAACCTTGGTGTTTTTTCTCTGAAAAGCTGGACCCAGAATAACATATGAGCTTGTTTTCTTAGGCGGTTTTATGCCTTTCCACTTTTGTTAGAGGGGTTCACTACATCCATCCACACAAGCACCCCTTAAACACCATCATTTCAAAGTCCGTTCACGTGACTCTCTGCAGTTGGTTTTTAGAGCTTCCTATGATGTTGCTCAGTCCATCCATTTCCTTATTTTGGGGAGAAAAAAATTCCTTCCCGACTCCAATCATATGGATCAACGACCCTTCTCCAGAAATGGTGCAGAAGGTCAGAGGGGAGGCCAGACCAAATGGAAGGGCTCAGTGACCTCCTGTGCATGTGCAGGCAAAGAAAGCTTGAGGGCAGCGTGCTGGGCAGTTTTTGGGCTGGCGGGGAGGGGGACGCAGTGCAATTTGGGAAGTGTAGTAAGAACCCACAGCCGACGTGTCTCCTGTAAGCAGTCGTGTAGCTGTGGATTCTGAAAAGCCAAAATCATAGGTACAGTATCTTAAATAGCCGGGGAGACCATATGAATGTGTATCATCAAACCCCCTTTAAATACACAGACATGCTCCCTTATGGCAGGGGAACAACCCCAGCTGACCTCTGGCTTATCTCCTTTGGGATCAAAAGGATCAGGCGTTTGGAAATCCAGCATGCTGACCCAGACAATGTCCTACTGTGTTTGGCCAGTTTAATTTGTAAAAAAAAAAAAAAGGGGTTGTCTCATGATGGGCAATGGGGGCATATCACTAGGATGAATGTTCGAAATGAATGTATGGAGGGTGGCTGTGCATGTGCAGTGCATCCTCCTTCACTTTGGGGGCTCCGTTCTGGATATAGGTGCGGGTCCGAGCGGTGGGACCGGCACCTATAAGACAATGAAGGCTTATCCTACCGATATGCCCTCATTGTCTGTCATGAGACAACCCCTTTAATTTCCACTATAGCCGTGCTGCAGGGATACTTTGTAATCAGCTTATTATTAGCGAGCCCTTCTAACAAGGTGAACTATTCCTTTAAAGGACATCTATCATCAGATTTGTACCTATGACACTGGCTGACCTTACATGTGCACTTGGCAGCTGAAGACATCTGTGTTGGTCCCATGTTTATATGTGCCCGCATTGCTGAGAAAAATGATGTTTTATTATATGCAAATGAGCCTCTAAGAGCAACGGGGGCGTTACCATTACACCTAGAGGCTCTGCTCTCTGCAACTGCCGATTGGTCAGAGATCTGATTGGTTGCTTTTAGCCACAAGCCCAGTATTGATCTACGTGGCTGTAATCTACTATATAGGTGGTAATAATAGGCGCTGCTGGGTGGATGGAGTCAGACTCTAGTTATAGGGGGACAGCGAAGCCTGTGAAATAATGGAAGAAGTAATAACTGTTACTCAGCATCATGTGTCACCTCCTTTTTAATTAATTTCCTTTAACCGTGGTCCTAACGAAGTGTGATGGACTGGGAGCGGCATTTCATTAGTGGAATTCAATTTGGCGCGGTGTCCGCACCAGACATTCCTGCAGAAGATGACCCCTCTCCCCGCCATTCCTCATTGGCAACCCGCAGTAAGTTCATTTAGCTTTGCTTCTGCCGAGACGCTTGTGAGTGGCGGCTTAGAGGTTTCCATGGCGACCGGCTGACGAACGAGAGCCGTCATGCAAGGCAGCAAATGCTGGAGCATAGCTGAGCGCACGGAGGGGACGCCCGTCACTCCACAAACACTGACAGATGGGGCTTGTTTGTCAGACGTCTGTATGCCAGGCCGCACCGCCTGTCGTGAACCTGTCATTGAGATTCATAGGGCACCTGATCTGATGCCCGCCCGTGATCTGCACCTATTTATGTTCTTACCCCAAATCAATTCTTCTTATGATACGTTGTGGGATTTGTAGTTGAGCTGTAACATCTTGAAGTTATGTACGTCTGCTGGGAATGTCTATATTCTGGCGTGGAATGTATTACATGGACGCCTACACATACATGTAGCCGATTCCCCTTGTAACACTTAAATGTGTGTGTATATGTATGTGTATATATACTGTATGTATGTGTGTGTGTGTGTGTGTATATATATATATATATATATATAATTATAATATTTTTTTTATTTTTTTGCAGCGTTTTATGGAGATTAAAGGTTTTCTGTCACCAGAAAATAGCCCATATAAGTGGCTGTAATTTCCCATGTGCCCATGACAGGTGACACCATATATGTAACTAAAAATCCCCCTACTGCAGCCGTTATCTCAAAAAAGTGATTTTTATAATATGTAAATGAGCGTTCGCACAGGGTTACCGCCCCCTGCACCTAGTATCGTCTTTAGCCCACCTCTAACCACACCTTCCTTCTTCAGATTGACAGGGCCAGGCAGCTTCTTCTCTCCGCTGCCGGCCCTGTCCGTAGCTGAAATCCCGTGCCTGTGCCGTGCGCTTTACATTTGGCGCAGGAGCAGTAACTGCCGATGCCTGCCAAGTACTGGCAAACCGAATGTAAAGCGCACGGCGCAGGCGCGGGATTTCAGTTACGGACAGGGCCGGCAGCGGAGAGAAGAATCTGCCTGGCCCTGTCAATCTGAAGATGGAAGGCGTGGTTAGAGGTGGGCTAAAGACGATACTAGGTACAGGGTTACCGCCCCCTGCACCTAGCGAATGCTCATTTACATATTATAAAAATCACTTTTTTGAGATCACGGCTGCAGTAGGGGGATTTTTAGTTACATATATGGTGTCACCTGTCATGGGGACATGGGAAATTACAGCCACTTATATGGGCTATTTTCTGGTGACAGAAACCCTTTAAGGAATCTCTTGTGTGTAGCCTTTTTAAAGGACATCTGTCCCTATGACACTGGCTGACCTGTTACATGTGCTCTTGGCAGCTGAAGGCATCTGTGTTGGTCCCATGTTCATATGTGTCCTCATTGCTGAGAAAAATGATGTTTTATTATATGCAAATGAGCCTCTAGGAGCAATGGGGGCGTTACCATTACTCCTAGAGTCTCTGTTCTCTTCAACTGCCGCCTCCTCTACATCTTGATTGGCATCACCAGGCAGTGTAAACATCATCTCGCCTGGCCCTGTCAATCAGAGGGCAGAGCAGATCCTCCGAGTGTAATGGTGACGCCCCCGTTGCTCCTAGAGGCTCATTTGCTTATATTAAAACATAATATTTCTCAGCAAAGCGGGCACATATGAACATGGGACTAAGGGCTCACTCAGGCAGCCATATGCTGTCCGCAAAAATGATTATCCTTTTTTTTTTTTTTTTTTGCTGACAGTTCAGCATAGACTTCGATGGGGTCACGTCCTGACAAATATAGGACATGTTTTGTTTATTTTGCGGAGAACAGAAGAAACGGCTCTGCATTTTTGCGGACCTCATACGGCCACCCTAACACGGATGCCTTCAGCTGCCAAGAGCACATGTAACAGGTCAGCCAGTGTCCTAGCCTCAAAACTGCTAACAGATGGCCTTGAAGGACTCCCATACACATTCAGAATGGAGGCCAAAAGCCTAAAGTGAGGAGAACTGAGGTTTTAATTTTTTTATTTTTAATCGACATCAGGTTTTGGCTTCAGAAATGACGTCAAAGTATGGCCACACACAGCAACGTGCAGCAGATTTTCCACAGCGGAATTTTAGGATTCCTTATGATTGCAATACAAGTTCAAGGAGAGGAGGATATTGAGGGATAATAATATATATATATATATTACACACACACACACACTGTATATAATATATAAAATCTGGCCTTCCTCACTATTGGATCCTAGAAGAGAATTGTCACCAAATCAGTGGTGAATGTCCACTGGTTTATGAACTTCATGGATTGGCGCACCACTCCTACCAATATAGTCTGCCTCCTGATGGATGTGAAGCGTGTGTGTTTATATGTGTGTGTGTGTGTGTGTGTATGTATTATATATATATATATATATATATATATATATGTATATGTATGTTAATTCTACATTAAACCAGGGCTGTGGAGTCGGTAAGCCAAAGCCCCGACTACAACTCCTACTCCTCAATTTCCCATGACTCCCACTCCCTCATACATGGAGCATGTTTAAGTGATAACTTTAAACAAACTTTGCATAAATCAATAGTACAGATATGTCATGACCAAAAAAAGTTTGTAATATATGTTTTACTAGATATCTTTACTCTGAACTTCCAGTATCAGGTTTTTCTCTGGGTACAGCTCACTAAGGGCCTGATGTATGAACACTGTCTAGGTCTAAGACTTTCTTTGTTGTCCATAGCAACCAATCAGAGCCCCTCTTTCATTTCTCCAGAGCACTATATGAAATGAAAGGGGAGCTCTGATTGGTTTCTATGGGCAACAAAGAAACTTCTACACCTAGACAGTTTTCATACATAAGGCCCTAGGTGTTTTACATCAGAGGAAAAGCAAACTAAAACATAAAGCAGAGAGAACATGCACTGGACAAGTGATTTGTACACAGTTTATTGAAAGATTAGATATACTATAAAGGACTTGCCTTAAAGGGGGTTTCTCAGCACATGGATTCATTGGCTGACAGGCAGTTTGCACTCACTCTGTCTCATCAGGGTGTGGGGGGGTCTCCAGCAGTTATTAGCATATATTAACTTACTCTGACAGAGCAGGAGATTGTGATCTCTAACACAATTACAGGTAAAGCCATCCTTCTCAGTCCTCACAACACATTTTGCTTACTCCTGGTAATCTCACTCAGAGCTCAGTCCAATCATTCCGTGAGGTGAGGTCACTCCTGCTCTCAGCCAATCAGATAAGTCTTTCTGGTCTGCAGGTTACCATAGAAACCTGTGTACAGTGAGAGACCTGCTGAACTATCTATAGTTAATGACTGACCACTGTATTTAGAAAATATATCTTCTTTTAACTGTCCCTTTATGTTGAAAGCTAATCCTTGTAACTAGAGAAAACCTCTTTAATCCCGTTTTCTCTAGTAGATCTGAGATGAGTGCAGCCATTCCTTCCCAGTGCCTTTTTCCTCTAATCTGTAGCGGAGGAGCTTCACTATTGAGCATCTACATAAAGGGCAGCACACAGTCATCTCAACTAAAGCCTAGATCCTTAGATCAGGAATAGAACAGACATTTCATCATGTTCCCAAATTCTTATGAAAATATATTCAGCACATACTGCATTGAACTAACTGTACCAATCTATTATTTTAGGAGTCGGAGTCGGTCCATTTTATACTGCGTCCGACTCCACCAAAATGGACACCGACTCCAACCCCATTCCAGCTCCCCCGGTTAGGGCCCCTATGTCAGTAGATGTAGAGGGTA
Source organism: Rhinella marina (assembly GCA_900303285.1). Lineage (NCBI taxonomy): Eukaryota > Metazoa > Chordata > Amphibia > Anura > Bufonidae > Rhinella > Rhinella marina. The sequence goes on along the minus strand of ONZH01020058.1, from coordinate 430,658 downwards.
TAGTATGGAATCAGTAGACGACTCCAGTACTGTACAGAATATTGTCTGTACATTGATTACATGAGGGCTCCGTGCCATTACTGCGTCTTGTGAGCAACCTCAGCATTTCCGTGTTTTGACCATGGCACAGTCATTGTGATGGTCTTGTGACAACCCCCTGTATAGTGAAGTTTTGGGGTTGGACAGAACCTGCATTTTCTATGAAGGTTTGTTATGTCAGACAATCTGCACTTCTGATCCGGTAGTGTTAGTACAAGTCACGGCGATGGTGGCCGCATATCCCCGGATACAGGGATTGATGGAGCACCACTGCCTCTCGGTGGCCATCTACATACATCAGTACAAATTTGCATTTGTTGTGTCAGGCTGAAAATAATTTCTAGAAACTGGTGGTGGATTATCTGGCCGTGTCTCATGCGGCCATCCCCTCCTCAGTGTGGGAGACGGTGACTAAACACCGAGCACGTGATTCTTACAGTGTCTTAATGTTTCTCACATAAGAGACACCTCAGGGTACGTTCACACGAGCATACACTTGTTCACCTGCAAAATTCACAGTGTGTTAAGTTTTTTTTTGTTTGCACTTTTGTTTTTTTGTTTTTTTTTAACCAGTGGGTGTGTACTTCAATACAAAACTGAATTTTTAGCTTGTGGTTTTGTCTTAGAACCCCACCAAAAACATACAGACACGTGCAAAGTGTTTTTTTTTTTGTTTTTTGTTTTTTTATGTTTCCCGTTCATTTCAATGGGAGATTCAGGGCGGATTCTGCCCTAAGATGGGACACGCTGCTTCATTTTTCCTCGTGGGGGGAAAAAAACTCCCAAAGCTAATGCTGTTTCCCACTAAATTGAATAGGTGGCTGTTTTGAGGTGTGTTTTTTTTTTTTTTTTTTTTAAGCTGATTTTGAGGTAAAAATGTGCCAATATCCATGCAAAAACACTTGTGATTAATAATATGTAATACATTATGAGGGAACATCCCATCCTGCTACAGTCTGCAAACGCTGTGTTCTCTGCCTGCACATCACAGGGGCACAGTGCTCAGAGGCATGTTCTAGTGTTCCATGGGGCCCCAAGGTACATACAGTCATGGCCAAAAGTTTTGAGAATGAAACAAATATTAATTTTTACAAAGTCTACTGCTTCAGTTTTTATAATGGCAATTTGCATATACTCCAGAATGTTATAAAGAGTGATCAGCTTAACAGCAATTACTTGCAAAGTCAATATTTGCCTAGAAAATGAACTTTATCCCCCAAAACACATTTCAACATCATTGCAGCCCTGCCTTAAAAGGACAGCTAACATTGTTTCAGTGATTGCTCCATTAACACAGGTGTGGGTGTTGATGAGGACAGGGCTGGAGATCAATCTGTCATGATTAAGTAAGAATAACACCACTGGACACTTTAAAAGGAGGCTGGTGCTTGGCATCATTGTTTTCTTCTGTTAACCATGGTTATCTCTAAAGAAACACGTGCAGTCATCATTGCACTGCACAAAAATGGCCTAACAGGGAAGAGTATCACAGCTAGAAAGATTGCACCTCAGTCAACAATCTATCGCATCATCAAGAACTTCAAGGAGAGAGGTTCCATTGTTGCCAAAAAGGCTCCAGGGCGCCCAAGAAAGACCAGCAAGCGCCAGGACCGTCTCTTAAAAGTGTTTCAGCTGCGGGATCGGGCTACCAGCAGTGCAGAGCTTGCTCAGGAATGGCAGCAGGCAGGTGAGTGCATCTGCACGCACTGTGAGGCGGAGACTCTTGGAGCAAGTCCTGGTCTCAAGGAGGGCAGCAAAGAAGCCACTTCTCTCCAGAAAAAAACATCAGGGACAGACTGATATTCTGCAAAAGGTACAGGGAGTGGACTGCTGAGGACTGGGGTAAAGTCATTTTCTCTGATGAATCCCCTTTTCGATTGTTTGGGACATCTGGAAAACAGCTTATTCGGAGAAGACGAGGTGAGCGCTACCACCAGTCTTGTCTCATGCCAGCTGTAAAGCATCCTGAAACCATTCATGTGTGGGGTTGCTTCTCAGCCAAGGGAATCGGCTCTCTCACAGTCTTGCCTAAAAACACAGCCATGAATAAAGAATGGTACCAGAATGTCCTCCGAGAGCAACTTCTCCCAACCGTCCAAGAGCAGTTTGGCGATCAGCAATGCCTTTTCCAGCATGATGGAGCACCTTGCCATAAAGCAAAGGTGATAACTAAATGGCTCAGGGAACAAAACATAGAGATTTTGGGTCCATGGCCTGGAAACTCCCCAGATCTTAATCCCATTGAGAACTTGTGGTCAATCATCAAGAGACGGGTGGACAAACAAAAACCTACAAATTCTGACAAAATGCAAGCATTGATTGTGCAAGAATGGACTGCTATCAGTCAGGATTTGGTCCAGAAGTTGATTGAGAGCATGCCAGGGAGAATTGCAGAGGTCCTGAAGAAGAAGGGTCAACACTGCAAATATTGACTTGCTGCATTAACTCATTCTAACTGTCAATATAAGCTTTTGTTACTCATAATATGATTGCAATTATATTTCTGTATGTGATAAAAACATCTGACAAACACACATAAAAACCAGAGGGCAGCAGATCATGTGAAAGTATAATATTTGTGTCATTCTCAAAACTTTTGGCCATGACTGTACATACCACCTAATGCCGTCTGAGCTAATGTTGAAGCTTCTCTTTATGGAAAAAATAGAAATGAATGGCTAGGGACACCTTTATCATGGAAAAAATAATTTTTACATATGTAGGTGAGTGTCAGACAGCAGTCTTCATTCCTCTGTTCATCTTTAGGCCTTTAGTTGCATGTGTGGTCTGTGTGCATGGCTCTTGTGTTTGGATGCTTTCCCCCTTCTCCACACTCTGATCTGCAGTGCCACTCTCTGACACAAAGGCTTCATTCACACGACTGTATTTTGTTTCCGTGTCCGTTCCGTTTTTTTGGTTTTTTTTGCGGACCGTATGCGGAATCGTTCATTTCAATGGGTCCGCAAAAAAACGGAAGGTACTCCGTGTGCATTCTGTTTCCGTATTTCCGTTACGCAAAAAGAACATGTCCTATTCTTGTCCATTTTGCTGAAAAGGATAGGCATTGTTAGGCTCCATTCACACATACTGTTTTTCTTTCCTGATTTGATCCTGATCCTGATCTGGATCCATTCATTTCAATGGGTCCTGAAAAAATCAGGATCGAATCAGGAAAGAAAAACAGGACGTGTGAATGGAGCCTTATAATGGATCCGCAAAAAAATGGAAACACGGATGCCATACGGAACGTCTTCCGTTTTTTTTTTTTTTTTTTTTTTTTCAATTTGCGGACTGCAAAACGCATACGGACGTGTGAATGAAGCCTAAGAGAAAGGAGAGCAGAGAGAACTGACATAGCCAGGAGTAAAGCTCTGATGGAATTCATGTCAGATTCAGCAGCACCGACAACTAGATGGAGGACTTGCACACACTCTGCAGGATGAACGTAGGAGGGAACTATTTAGAAAGCTGCTTGATTTTGCATTACAATAAAATAGTGCAAGATTTCCATAATGGTAAACGTAAACCAGATATAATCTTGATCACTCTTTGCTACTACAGAATTCTTACAGCATTCCGACTGGAAGTTATCCAATAGGCGGGGGTGGGTTTAACCTCCTGTGTGTCCTATTGCAGACAGAGCAGCGATGGCGAATCTTTGTACAATCTGTCTCAGGATTGTGAGGACGCTAAATGGCAGATCTCTGATTTTATTATTTTTTACTTTGCAATATGTGCCAAAATGGGGTCAAAGGAGAGGAGGAATTAAGGGACAACCTTCCTCACCCCAACTTTACCCTGGGGGGGGGTACAGGTGTGATAGACTCCCAACACTTTACCTGTAATTTGAATATGTTTTGTACACTCTTTTACACCATTAAAGGGGATGTCCAGGACTTAAATATTGATGACCTATGAGGACAGGTCGTCATTATCTGAGCGGTGGGGGTCCGGCTGAAGCACCCCTGCCCCTCAGCTGTTGGAGGGGGCCACAGCCTCGTCCTTGGCCTGTGATGTCATGTCTGTCGATCACCTAACATAATGTACAGCTCAGTAGTGAATTGGGCTGAGCTGCAATACAAAGCACAGCCACTATACAATGTACGGCGCTGTGCTTGATTTACTATGAAGGTCATAGCACTGTGGACCCTTCCAACGGCTGATCAGTAGGGGTGCAGGGAGTCGGACCCGTCCTGAGGATACGCCATCCATATTTAATTCTATTCTTTCTAAATGAGGAAAGTGAAGGTTCAGCCGCTGTAAGATAGGATAAGGGATGAATCTGCCCAGAAGCTGGACCTAATAATATCGCATTCATTCTCCGTACAGTGCACTTCATGCATTCATACTACAGGTACTCGCGTATTGCATTGTTCATCCATCACATAAGGCCTTGGGACCTGAGCTTTTAGAGGTGAATGACTGAGCGCGTGCCTGTAATACAGAGCCTGGAGGTGGCTCATTTCACGACAGGTTGGCTTGTAATGAGTTTCAGCAAGTACCTCTCAATCATCATTGATTTGTTGGCTTTCTTTAAAAATGTGTGACCATCTAACCATATCTACGTAAAAGGGCAGTGACTGGATAATGGGAATACCTCAGGCCAAAAAAAGTGTGCTTTTTAATGAATAAAGCCATAACCAGTGCTGTTTGTGTGGGAGTTCAGGTTCCTCTGTTATTTCTACTAGAATTTTATGAATGAATCACCACCTGGCTATTACCAGTAGGTGGTGTGTCCTTGTACCGTCTGTCACTGGCAGCAACGATTAGACAGTTATACATTGCGCAGGAACACCCCATCCCCCTCCAACTGGTGATTTGATTTGTAAACTTTTGCTTGGAATAATAGAGGAAAAATGTTACATAGAGTCAAGAGTAGATGCTCCAGAACAGTCATTTAAAGGAGTTATCCCATGATTAATGTAAAAAATTAAAATCATATAGGGCAAGGCAGTCTCCTTCTAACAAAGCTAGAACCAGCCCTGTACCTCACATGGATCCAGAGATCTCCACATTCATTGCTCTGCTGGATTTATCTCAAATTGGCAGAAAAGGAGGCGTGTCCTTTTTGCTGCAGCTTTCTCCCTATCACAGCTCAGGAGGCAGTTGAAGGATGGAACTGAGCATGTGCGTCCATCTCAGTGAGCAGGACAAAGAAATAAGAAAAGAACAAACAGCAGGTGGCGCTATACAGATAGATTTCAGTGAATACGGTAACTTGCCGACAAAACTGAATTTTTAATTACATGCAATTACAAAAGTATTTGGATCCACATGCTGGTTTGAAAACTGCAGAATATTTTTCATGGTACACCTTTTAATGTGAAATACAATTATTTACTAAAATAGACATGTCAGGAGAGGTGACGGGCCCTCTTTAAAGGGGAGGGAAACCTTTTTCTATAAAAAAAAAAGTTTAAAAACTTTGTAAAATAGTATAATTTTATATGGCGCCAACATATTCCCTCAGTGCTGTATAGCGATGTTCACCAGTCACATTGGTCCTTGTCCTCATTGGGACTCGGTCTAAATAAGTTATTCTCGCCGTACCGATCCCTCCACCCGTCCTGTTCTAAGCGCCGATTGGCTGGCTAAACTTGAGATATGACTTGTTCTGCAGGGGGCGCTAACGAGCATGCGTGTAGCCAGCCAGTCAGTAAGCTTTCATCTGATAAGGTACTAGAGGACTGTGCCTATGACAGACCCGTACACTGAGCCACAAAGGCTCATGGGTGGTGCGCATAATGGGCGATCGGTAAAACCTTGCTAATGAAAGTCAATGGCAAAATTGGACATTTGTACCTGTTTCTTCAATTTAAGGTTTTTTTTAGACTGGTTGGAGGTTTCAATATACGAATGAATGTATTGTAGAAATAGGTCATGTGCCTGTCAGTGTCATGATGTGCGGAGCAATACTAATACCCTTCTTTTGTCTTTAGTGCCAGAACCAATCAAGATCAGTTCCAACCAGCCCCAGTCTGCTGCTCCCAGTACTTCCACCAGCACTGTCCAAAACAGCAATGGCAAGCGAGCACCTGCCAACGGCCAGCAAACCGCGGCCTCCCGTTACCTGCCACGTGAGGTACCTCCTCGCTTCCGCCAGCAAGAACAGAAGCAATTATTAAAAAGAGGACAGCCACTGCCAACTGGGACACTGACCAGTGCGAATACAGGACAGGATACTGGACAAACTGGGGCAAGCCCACCTCCACAGCAGGGGGCTGGTGGAGCTCACCACCCTGCAAAGACGCACTCTGGTAAGAATGCCATGTTTTCCTCTGTGGGTACATGCAAAAACATCTGGAGCTTCCTTCATATTCCATATGGCAATAAAGATGCCCTTTAAAGTGGGTTATAATGTATGACACTGGCTGATCTGTTCCATGTGCACTTGGCAGCTGAAGACATCTGTGTTGGTCCCATGTTCATATGTGCCTGTATTGCTGAGAAAAATGAGGTTTTAATATATGCAAATGAGCCTCTAGGAGCAACGGGGGCGTTACCATTACACTTAGAGGCTCAGTTCTCTCTGCTGCACCTTCTGCACTTTGACAGAACCAGGCAGTGAAAACATAATCGCGCCTGGTCCTGTGAAGTGCGGAGGGTGCAGCAGAGAGAGCAGAGCCTCTAGGTGTAACGACAACGCCCCCATTGCTCCTAGAGGCTCATTTGCATATATTAAAACCTCATTTTTCTCAGCAATGCGGGCACATATGAACATGGAACCAACACAGATGTCTTCAGCTGCCAAGTGCACATGTAACAGGTCAGCCAGTGTCATAGGTACAAAACTGCTGACAGATGCCCTTGAAAGATATCAAAGAATTGCATAAATAGCAGTTGTCTTATGTGATATTATAGCAATACTCGGGTTACTAAAAAACATGTTTATATTTTCCTAATAAATTCTTCAGCCCCTTTTGAATTTAGAGACATGTATCCCATATTTTCCAGGCTATAAGATGCACCAGTAATTAGAAGCATAAAAAAGGAACAAACTTGCATAATGTGTTTTATTAAAGGAAGCGCCAAAAATAAATAATTTTTTAATGTGCACTTCCTATAGGTACTATCCAGTCATTATGGTACAGACACAGTAATGTATGACTGTCGCAGTGCCTCATCACTGGTAGTACCGGATTTACATCTCAGGAGTTATTAGTTGCAGATTCTCCATCATCCGTCTTGTACTGCTTTAAAATATTTGTCGGCTCTTAAAGGGGTTTTCCGGGATTTAACTACTGATGATCTAACCTCAGGATAGGTGATCAGTATCTGATCGGTGGGGTTCCGATACCTGTTAGGAAAAGCTAAGAGAAGGGCGCAGCGCTCACGGGAGCTCCGGTGCCTTCTCCAACAGCTGATCGGCGGGGGTCCTGGGTGTCCGATCCCCACTGATAAGATACTGATGCCCTATTCTGAGGATAGCTCACCAGTAGTTAACTCCTGGAAAACCCCTTTAAAGCAGGGATCAGCAACCTCCGGCCCACCAGCTGTTGTGAAACCACATCTCCTAGAATCCTCCTTTCACTTTAATGAGTAAGTGTGCATGCTGGGAGTTGTAGTTTCACAACAGCTGGAGTGCCAAACATTGCAGATCCCTGGCTTATAGGGTTTATCCGCGACTTTATGTTGATGACCTATCCTGTGGTCCCGGGCGTCAGACCCCTGCTGACCGGCTGTTAGAAGAGGCCATGTGATGTCACCGTACATCGGTCACATGACCTAGTTGCAGCTCCGCCCCATTATAGTCAGTGAGGCTGAGCTGCATTACCAAGCACAACCACTATACTATGTACGGCGCTGTGCTTGGTGGCGTGATTGACGGCGGTGCTGGGACTGAGACCTCCACTTATCCTGAGAACTTCATTATCGATTTCTGGATAACCCCTTTAAATCAGAATCACAGTGTATCACATTGCGCTGTGTGTGTTCGGTCTGTTAGATTTATTGATAGAATTGATTGATAATTGGCTATATTTGACACTAATAGGTGTTGGCTCCGTATGAAGACCATTATTACCTCCCTGAGCAGCCGTAGTAGTAAACTTACCTGACAAAGTGGAAAAACAGTGGATGAGATTCCCTTCATGTTATAATTAATGCCATATATTATCATTTATAATTGGCCGACTATTTCCTCCCCGCTTATTTAATAAGTGGTAAGAGTGGAAGGAAGAATGCTCCTCGAGTATGGTTTGCACAAAAATTTGGGCTTTTTATGCCAGAAAACTGGTGAAAATGGACTGGTCTGTTCCCTGCATAGCCTGCATTTTGTAGACGTCTCCCCATTGTATTAAAGGAGAACTCCCGCAAAAAATTTTATTCCATGTCCTGCTAGAAATGTACATGATGTAATCTGTAGTGAATGTCATTTTCTTACCAGTAGCTGAATTTTTGAGTTATATCATCCTGAAGTTTCTTATCTGTGTCATGTGACCAGCAATTAGACCCACCAACTCACACAGACTTATGTGTGGACAGGAAGTCTAATTCTCTATGTATTCCTATGAGACTGAAAGTGAGGCTCCCATAGGAATGAATAGAGAAGTGACTGGCTTTCTGTCCTGGGTCAGTTGGAGGTCAGGGAGTTGGTCACATGACCCAGCTACAATAAGAAGAGAGTGGAAACTCTCAATTTCAGCCTCTGATAAGAAAATGACAATCACTACAGATTATATCATGCACCTTTCTAACAGGTCAGAGAATAAAATTTTTTGCGGGAGTTCTTCTTTAATATATAAACTGTGGAGCTATAGATACAGATAGATACACATACATAATACCGCCAATCACTACTACCTGCAGTCTTTTCTGAAGGAGGCTACCATCCAGCTGTCCCTGACACTTTAGCTGTAGTGTCATAAGGTAGGACGCAGCATATGAGCAGCAGCTGTCTGCACGGATCAAAGCTATCAGGAACCAGCACGTGACCAGTGAGACCAGTGTAGGGCTCTGTATTGGTCTTATGGCTGTGGAGCCTATAAATGAAGGAAGTTGTTGGAGGGGTCACGCTCCTGCTATCCTGTATGTACTATGTTCACCTTAAAGGCGTTCTCCATGAGTATAAAATTTCCCCCCCACAGGTAATATACTTAGCCCACTCCCTGCGCTGCTTCTGGTCTGGGCACCGCTGCTGCTTCTCCCTGCACGCGGATGAAAAACGTCTGTTTTTTTGTAGGGAAAGGTGGGGGGGTGCTTGGGAGCAGCAGGCGGGAATGGGGACGAGCCTCCCTAGCATCTCGGGTAACGCTAGGGAGGCTCGTCCCCATCCACGCCTGCCATTGGCTGCTCCCCCCCCCCCCCCCCCGACACCGGATAATTTCACCGCAGCGGCGGTGCCCAGACCAGGAGCGGCGCGGAGAGTGGGTTAAGTATATTCCATGTGGGGGGCCCGGCACACAGGGGGGACACAGGGATTTATCAGACACAGGCGTTTTATGCCCGTCTTTGAAATCTCCTGGCGGACACATCCACCGGCTGTCTGTCTTATAGAGTTCTATGAAGTCTATAGAGCTGCCATACATTTCTGTATGTTCTGAAAACAGCCGCAAATGAAGATAAATATGGCTGACCTTACCACAACCCCTTTTTAGAAAGTGGAGAGGGCAGCGCAGAAACGGCACTTGTGCCAAAATTTGCCGCAAGTGGCATTTAAAAAGTCACACAAAAATGAGGCGCAGGAAGATGAGAAATCTCCTCCATAGTTTCCATTTTAATTCCACATAAGTATATTCCCAGACTACCTCCTGCTGGCTTGGCTGATCCCGTCAGCTGTATGTATCACTATTAGGCTCTTTTACGTCCTAGAGCTTTAAAGAGCCCCGTCCCCAGCTTAATCTGCAGTGCAGGGGTTAATATTGAGGAGCATGGGAGGGGGCTCCGCGGCTTGTGAAGTCTCTAACTGCTGATGTTGGTGAAATAGAAGCCTGTAGCCGGGGACTGGGGCTTTGCCAGGATACGGCCTGACATTTTGTCAACTTATCCTGTTTTATAGAGCGGTATTATAACTTATTCTACTGACCACATATATAATTATTAACAAGGTTCTAAAAAACAAGAACAAAACGTGTTAAAATCACTAAAATCTAGATGCACAACACAAGTTACCAGTGGCACTTTTCATTATGGGTTTTTCTGTTAATTAAAGAGGTATTCCAATCCGAGGCATTAATGGCACCACCATAGACCCCCTTCCCCCAACGCCATGTCCTGGGGCAGACTGATACTAGAGGTGGTCGCACATGTGCACGGCTCTCTACATTCTTTTCTGATGGAGTCATGGAAGCAGCTCGGCACGCTTGGGTGGCTAACCCCCATAAATGTGAATGGAGAGGGTTGTGCGCCCGTGTCTGTATTCATTCTCCGCTTGGATGTGGCAGCTACCTCCCCAGGGATGATGGTAGACCCATCGCAGAGGCGGAAGCCGCATCTGTCAGATGTTTATGGTATATCCCTTGGATACCCTTTCACTAGATGGTAGTGGAGACCTTCCTTGCCTGCTCTGACTTCAACCAAATGACCCGACTTTACAGTTAATGTCCACTTTTATCACGTCTATTTTTAGAGTTTTACTGATATATGCTCATTAGAGCAGCCAGAGCTCCAGCTTCTGCCACAGAACTCAGATTTCCTGCACGGACATATATTTGAAAGATGCTACCTGGAGCCACCACTAGAGGGAGCTCACTGCATACTGTGTTGTAAAAACAGTACACTATATGTTCTCAAGCTCCCTCTAGTGATGGCTGTAGGATGCCAGCTACACCGATGTTGTTTTTTTTTTTTTTTTTTTTTTTTTTTTTATTACATGCCATTACAAATGTATTCAAGTGCTGGTTTGAAAAATGTTGAATATTTTTCATGGACAACCCCTTTAAGGTTCAATATTCTATTTAAGGCAAGGCCACCACAGAGCAACCAGTTCACACTGCCCTTGGGCAGCTTATGGCCCTGGGAGTCAGGGCACAGGCATAGTGTCAGGATAACAGGGAAACTTTTCTGTTTTGTCGGGTAGAATTACCTAATGCTTTAAAAATGCTTTAAAAAAACACTCTGGGGGTCATTTATAAACCTGATATGCACCTACAGTGGGGAAAAAGTATTTAGTCAGCCACCAATTGTGCAAGTTATCCCACTTAAAAACATGAGAGCGGCCTGTAATTGACATCATAGGTAGACCTCAACTATGAGAGACAAAATGAGATGACAAATCCAGAAAATCACATTGTCTGATTTTTAAAGAATTTATTTGCAAATTATGGTGGAAAATAAGTATTTGGTCAATAACAAAAGTTCATCTCAATACTTTGTTATATATCCTTTGTTGGTCAAACATTTTCTGTAAGTCTTCACAAGGTTGGCACACACTATTGCTGGTATGTTGGCCAATTCCTCCATGCAGATCTCCTCTAGATCAGTGATGTTTTGGGGCTGTCGCTGGGCAACACGGACTTTCAACTCCCTCCAAAGGTTTTCTATGTGGTTGCGATCTGGAGCCTGGCTAGGCCACTCCAGGACATTGAAATGCTTCTTACGAAGCCACTCTTCTTATGTTGCCCTGGCGGTGTGCTTGGGATCATTGTCATGCTGAAAGACTTAGCCACGTTTCATCTTCAATGCCCTTGCTGATGGAAGGAGGTTTGCACTCAAAATCTCATGATACATGGCCTCATTCATTCTTTCATGTACACGGATCAGTCGTCCTGGTCATCTTGCAGAGAAACAACCCCAAAGCATGATGTTGCCTCCCCCATGCTTCACAGTAGGTATGGTGTTCTTTGGATGCAACTCAGCATTTACTCTCCTCCAAACACGACGAGTTGTATTTCTACCAAACAGTTCTACTTTGGTTTCATCTGACCATATGACATTCTCCCAATACTCTTCTGGAACATCCAAATGCTCTCTAGCAAACTTCAGACCGGCCCGGATATGTACTGGCTTAAGCAGGAAGACACGTATGGCACTATAGGATCTGAGTCCCTGGCGGCGTAGTGTGTTACTGATGGTAGCCTTTGTTATGTTGGTCCCAGCTTTCTGCAGGTCATTCACTAGGTCCCCCCGTGTGGTTCTGGGATTTTTGCTCACAGTTCGTGTGATCATTTTGTCCCCAGAGGGTGAGATCTTGCGCGGAGCCCCTGATCGAGGGAGATAGAGTCGTCTTGTATGTCTTCCATTTTCTAATTATTGCTCCCACAGTTGATTTCATCACACCAAGCTGCTTGCCTATTGCAGATTCAGTCTTCCCAGCCTGGTGCAGGTCTACAATTTTGTTTCTGGTGTTCTACGACAGCTCTTTGGTCTTCACCATAGTGGAGTTTGGAGTGTGACTGTTTGAGGTTGTGGCCAGGTGTCTTTTATACTGATAACAAGTTCAAACAGGTGCCATTACTACAGGTAATGAGTGGAGGACAGAGAAGCCCCTTAGGCTACTGTCACACTAGCGGCAGGCCTGATCCGGCAGGTGAAGGGGGCTGCCGGATCAGGACTGCCGCAGCGACGTGTGGAGCCGGAACTGCACTCCGGCCCCACACATGTCACACAGTACAGTCATGGCCAAAAGTTTTGAGAATGATACAAATATTAATTTTTACAAAGTCTACTGCTTCAGTTTTTATAATGGCAATTTGCATATACTCCAGAATGTTATAAAGAGTGATCAGCTTAACAGCAATTATCTGCAAAGTCAATATTTGCCTAGAAAATGAACTTTATCCCCCAAAACACATTTCAACATCATTGCAGCCCTGCCTTAAAAGGACCAGCTAACATCGTTTCAGTGATTGCTCCATTAACACAGGTGTGGGTGTTGATGAGGACAGGGCTGGAGATCAATCTGTCATGATTAAGTAAGAATGACACCACTGGACACTTTAAAAGGAGGCTGGTGCTTGGCATCATTGTTTCTCTTCTGTTAACCATGGTTATCTCTAAAGAAACACGTGCAGTCATCATTGCACTGCACAAAAATGGCCTAACAGGGAAGAGTATCGCAGCTAGAAAGATTGCACCTCAGTCAACAATCTATCGCATCATCAAGAACTTCAAGGAGAGAGGTTCCATTGTGGGCAGCAAAGAAGCCACTTCTCTCCAGAAAAAAACATCAGGGACAGACTGATATTCTGCAAAAGGTACAGGGAGTGGACTGCTGAGGACTGGGGTAAAGTCATTTTCTCTGATGAATCCCCTTTTCGATTGTTTGGGACATCTGGAAAACAGCTTATTCGGAGAAGACGAGGTGAGCGCTACCACCAGTCTTGTCTCATGCCAACTGTAAAGCATCCTGAAACCATTCATGTGTGGGGTTGCTTCTCAGCCAAGGGAATCGGCTCTCTCACAGTCTTGCCTAAAAACACAGCCATGAATAAAGAATGGTACCAGAATGTCCTCCGAGAGCAACTTCTCCCAACCGTCAAAGAGCAGTTTGGCGATCAACAATGCCTTTTCCAGCATGATGGAGCACCTTGCCATAAAGCAAAGGTGATAACTAAATGGCTCAGGGAACAAAACATAGAGATTTTGGGTCCATGGCCTGGAAACTCCCCAGATCTTAATCCCATTGAGAACTTGTGGTCAATCATCAAGAGACGGGTGGACAAACAAAAACCTACAAATTCTGACAAAATGCAAGCATTGATTGTGCAAGAATGGACTGCTATCAGTCAGGATTTGGTCCAGAAGCTGATTGAGAGCATGCCAGGGAGAATTGCAGAGGTCCTGAAGAAGAAGGGTCAACACTGCAAATATTGACTTGCTGCATTAACTCATTCTAACTGTCAATATAAGCTTTTGTTACTCATAATATGATTGCAATTATATTTCTGTATGTGATAAAAACATCTGACAAACACACATAAAAACCAGAGGGCAGCAGACCATGTGAAAATATAATATTTGTGTCATTCTCAAAACTTTTGGCCATGACTGTACATACATACATACACACACATATACACAGACAAATACACATACATACTTACATGCTCCCGGCAAGTCTTCGGAGCGCCGGAGATGCAGGACGGCTCGCACAGGTGACGATTCCCCACAGCCCCCTCTGCTGGGCGCCTGGTGGAATCGTCATCTGTGTGCGCCGACCTGTCCCTCCGGCGCTCTGAAGACCTGCCGGGAGCATGTAAGTATGTATGTGTATTTGTATGTGTATATGTATGTTTATGTGTATGTCTATGTGTGTATTGTGTGTGTGTGTGTGTGTGTGTGTGTGTGTATGTATGTGGTGACGGATCCATCATGAACTCCATTGAAAGTCAATGGAGGGCGGATCCGGTTACCATTGTGGTCACACCAGACGGATCCACCCCCATTGACTTGCATTGGGGGTCATTCCGGATCCGTCTTGGTGCGGATCCCTGGACCGGAGAGCAAACCGCAGCATGCTGCGGTTTGTTCTCCGGTCTCAAGACGGAACGGAATGCTTTCAGGAGCATTCCGTTGTCTTCAGTTCAGTTTTGTCCCCATTGACAATGAATGGGGACAAAACTGAAGCGTTTTATTCCGGTATTGAGCCCCTATGACGGAACTCAATACCGGAATTTTAAAACGCTAGTGTGAAAGTAGCCCTAAAGAAGAAGTTACAGGTCTGTGAGAGCCAGAAATCTTTCTTGTTTGTAGGTGACCAAATACTTATTTTCCACCATAATTTGCAAATAAATTCTTTAAAAATCAGACAATGTGATTTTCTGGATTTTTTTTCTCATTTTGTCTCTCATAGTTGAGGTCTACCTATGATGTCTATTACAGGCCTCTCTCATCTTTTTAAGTGGGAGAACTTGCACAACTGGTGGCTGACTAAATACTTTCCCCCCCCCCACTGTATATCACGATGGCTAGTTGTGCTGCAATCTATGACTTCTCCTTGCTCACGCTAGGTCTAAAAAAGTGGAGGGAAAGGGGACGGGCCTGCAGGCTTGTCTTATTTACCGTTGTTTACGACTGTTTCAGGTGTAGAAAAAGGTCTAAATGTAACACAGCAAGGAAGTGGTGGTGGATCTCCCAAAGTTATTAGGAGGCCGGCGCTGCTTCATAACTCCGGCGGATCCACCACCAGGTTTTTAATAAATGTGCCCCTCTGTCTTTATACTTTCGATTGAAGTGGTTGATAATGTTGGCCACAGTCCTGTGAGTGTTTCCTTTTAGTGACTTGGCGAGGAAATGTCATCTCACACGTAAATTTGGAAACATAGCCCAGCATTGAGAAAGTGGGAGGGCTAAGGAAACCGGGACTTTGTGTTACCAATCACAATAGTAAGGACTGGAAGCGGCTTCTGAAAGCTTGGGCTTGGATACAAAGCAACCTTGTCCATCCTGTTGTGGCGAGGTGGTATTAAAGGGATATTTCAGTTCCAGAAAGTCATCCCCTACCCACGAGATAGGGGAGAACTATTAGATTGGTGGGGGTCTTACCGCTCATTACAGCTCTGGGCTATCTCCGGCGCTTCCATAGAAATGAATGAAGTGGTGGCACACGTCTGACCAGCTGCTCCGTCCATTTCAGGTGGGTGTCATGGGGTACAGGGCCACCATTCTTGTGATTGGTGGGGGTCGCAGCTGTCAGATTGGGGATAACTTTCTCTAATTGTAATACCCCTTTAATGTTCTGTTACTGCATGCACCCGAAAGGTTGTCACCGAGACAGGAAGTGATGCTGTTGCTAGGCACCCTAAACTAACATGGGTGAAAAATGTAATAAAATGTGTGGAGATTGTGTAATACTGAAGTAGCCGCCTGTATTATATGTGTCACAGACAAAGGCTGGCAAACAGGGCAGCGGTTCCTATTGAGGGCCTGTCGACGTCCTTTCTGGACCCCCTTCTTATTAAGCCACTATGTCTTTAGCCCCTTATTTCATCTTCACTAAAATAAGTGCCAAAGCCCAACAATGGCGTTCAGCCATGAAGGGGCTCCGAAAATGCACCTCCAGCTCTCATTTGGCACCGAACCTGCCACTTTTATCCCGTTCGCAAGGCTATTATTATTTGAGGAAATAGCTGACTTTCTGAAGAGGCAAAAACAAGATGGAAATTCTGACAGGGCTGCAAATAAAAAGGCCAAGGCAAACAAAGAGAGCGGCGGCGAGGGTTTTTATTAGAAGGTCTCGCTCCAGCAACCGAGCAGAAAGGAAGGCAGAGGCTGGCCTGCAGCAACCGAGCAGTCTGGAGGCCGACACTCTCACTCCCAACATCTCTCAGATATTAATAGGACGAGGGGATGTGTTGGTGAGGAGGGGGCGGCGGAGGCCGGCAGGGTCTCAGGTTTTCATTTCCACTTCATTGACTATTATTTCCACACAGTGATAATGTGGATAAGGTGCAAATATAAAAACCCATTAAAAGATGCAGTGACTAAATACAACAGTAACTGTGGACGACAAATATTTTATATGTATCCTCAGAATTCAGTCAACGACAGCGCCCCCACCTGTGGGGAGGAACTATAGCACTGTTCTTCCTGAGCTTACCTGTTCATGAAATATAGTAGTGCTTACACGGTAACAAGCTGGGTGACCCTAATGGCCGCCGTCAGTGGGGATTGGAAATCCAGCCTCTGGGAGAAAAGCCTGACGTAGAAGAATTCATATGAAAAAAATATTTTTTATCGTGCAGAATTTTATTTATTTTTTTTTTTTTCATTCTGAAAAAAAAAACTTGATTATATTTCTGACAACATAGTTGTATATGTAAATAACCCGTCAGATGCTGCGGTAAATGGCAACTGAGTTTAGACATACGGAGGGGGCTCCTTCTTCCAAATACAGTTGTACCCCCCTGGTAAAATCACAGGGTCCTGATGGATTACTATGTCAGCCAAGGGCTAAATGACGTAACTGCATTCTGATTTCCTTTTTTCTATTTTTTTTCTTTTTTTTGTTACCTTGACACCCCCCCCCCCCCCCAAAAAAAGAAATTGAATGGAAAGTGAACAAAAAAACCTCTGTACCCCCAAGATGGTATCAATACAAATTACTCACAAAAATAAACCCTCCCACAGCTCTGTAGAAGGAAATTTATGGATGTCTGAATACAGAATTTTTTTTTTTACTGGTTTATCTGAATAAATTGCAACCTCCTAACATTATGTATGCCTGCTTATTACTTGTTTGGATTACTGCTAATTTCGTCTATGGCAGTGGTGGACCTCTCGCTCTTTGCTTCACAGGGAGGTCCCATCGATCGGATCATTTAGCACAGCTAATAGGCGGGACTACGAGGCTTCTACCTATTATTAAGTATTTTCTACACCCTGGACTGTGCACGTTACATGTTGTTAAGGGCTCATGCACACATTTTCTTTCCATGTCCGTTCCAGTTTTTCACAGACTATATGCAGTACCATTTATTTCAATGGGTCTGCAAAAAAAAAAACAACAAAAAAACGGAAGTTACTCCATGTGCATTCAGGTTCCGTAAAAAAATAGAACATGTCCTATTATTGTCCGTATAGCGGACAAGGACAGGACTCTCCTACTAGTGGCCAGATGTTCCGTACGGAATGCACACAGACGTCATCTGTATTTTTTGCAGATCCGTGTTTAGCAGACCGCAAAATACATACGGTCATGTGCATGAGCCCTAAAGGGATTTTTTTTAACTGCTTTCCTGTCCTTTGGTAATCGATATCTTATCAGTGGGGGTCCGACACCTGAAGGCACCGGCGATCACTGTAGCGCCACAACCTTCTCTCTGCTCACCCTCTGTACGTTACAGCAGCTGTGCTTAGTATCACAGCTCAGCCCCAGTCAATTCTATGGGGCTGAGCTGCGCCTAGGTCATGTGACCAATGAACGTGACATCACTGGCCTAGGGAAAGCTGAGAGAAGGCTGCAGTGCTAACAGCTGATCGGCAAGAGTCCCGGGTGTCGGACCCCACCGATCAGTCACTGATATGCTACAGGATAGGCCAGCAGGTAAAAAATCTCAGAAATCTCCTTTAAAAGTTGCACATAAGGCCCCTTTCACACGACCGAGACATAGTCCATGAGCGGGCCATATGTCCCGAGCGGCATTGATCGTGCGCACAGGAGCGCACAGCATCATAGATTACAATGATGCTGTGCACGTCGGCCGCCCGCGGGACTATTGTCCTGTACTCATAAGATCATATGGGGGCAGAACAATAGTCCCGCAGGCGGCCCAGCGTGCACAGTATCATTATAATCGATGATGCTGGCGCTCCTGTGCGCACGGTCAATGCCGCTCCAGAACATATGGCCCACTCACGGACTCTATGTCTCGGAGGGCATACGGTCGTGTGAAAGGGGCCTAAGGTTGAGAACATTTGCATTGGTTTATTTATGTAATGCCAATTTAAACTGATGATTCTCTTCTCCATTCACCTCCCAAGCTGCATTTATAACGGTGCTGGATTATTGGGCTGTATCTTCTTGTAGTCAGTGTCTATACAGAAAATGCTCCGCTGCGGTACGTTGTAGTGTTAGCATCAGAAAGCATAATGAATACAGCCTTCTGCTTCTCGGCCGTGGCGTTAGACGTGTGCTGTCCGATTCTTGGTGGCAGCGGCCATAATTTTGACTACAGCTTTGAATGCGAATAGAGCGACTAAACGTTGTCACACCGCATCACCATAAGTAAAGCAAAGAGATTTTACCTGTGAGCTCATTGGAAATGAAGCCTTAGATTTAGGTGTCGAATAAAGAAATAGATGGGGAGAGGTCACTGAATATAAAATTATTACTGTATATTTTATCAGGCTGAGGGCTGTTAGATTCCTTTACATGGAATATATCTATATTCACTCTATAGTTTACGTATTGTAGAGAATACATATGGTATGCCATTTACATTTTCAGAGTTATGCAGCATTTCCCCTTAAAATAGAAAAAAACAAATTTTCTGATCTTTAAAAATTCTTTGCAGTGGTTTCTTGGGTAACTCTGGATCTGGTTACAGCTTCCACAGCATTTGCACCCAGTCTCCTGGATGTTAAATCGCTCAGTTTTACTGTAAAACTTCTTTCAGGTATCACAATATCACACGTGGGGTATCAAGGGTTTATACCGAGTTTTTCAGACTATAAGATGCACCCAAGTTTAGACAACAGAACATAAGAAAGCTATTTCTAAGTAAGACTGTTCTGGTGGCCTAGGACAGTGTAGTGGTTAATGTCTGATTCCTTGGTGGTCTAGGGTAGTGAAGGAGGTTAAAAGGGTTTTCTGGGCTACGGATATTGATGACCTATTCTTAGGGCTGGTCATCAATATTGGATCAGTGAGGGTCTGACAACAGGCGCCCCCCACAGATCAGCTGTTCACAGCAGCCACCAAAACAAAAAAAAAACAGGCTCTATTCTCTGTGGCTGAAAGCCGGCATGTACGCCGGTTACAGTGACCAGATTACAGTCCTGGAGTTCACAACCCAACCTTAGTCAGCAGCTCTTGAATATTGAGGACTCCACAGTGTGAGGACTGGATTGCAAGGACTCCAGCCACAGTCATTTTGTAGTACGGCAAGAAGAGTGATTGACCCAGCACTGGATTTATGGTCTCCTTACTACTTTATGCCTTCAGATAGGGCAGCATAAGCCTGATGACAGACTCTTTAATATTTGATGTCCCCTGGTGATCTAGGTTAAATTTCCTTCTGTAGTGGTGGTCTTGGTAGAAAATGGGGTTATTTCCCTGGTGGCCTAGGGTAGACAAGAGGGTTAATAGTTAATTATATTTGATCAAGAGTAATGAATGGTAAGGTAAATTATTGATTCCCTGGTGGTCTAGAGTAATGAATGAGGTAAATTATTGATTCCCTGGTGGTCTAGAGTAATGAATGAGGTAAATTATTCATTCCCTGATGGTCTAGAGTAATAAATGAGGTAAATTATTTATTCATTCCCTGGTGGTCTACAGTAATGAATGAGGTAAATTATTTATTCATTCCCTGGTGGTCTAGAGTAATGAATGAGGTAAATTATTCATTCCCTGGTGGTCTAGAGTAATGAATGAGGTAAATTATGTATTCATTCCCTGGTGGTCTAGAGTAATGAATGAGGTAAAATATTTATTCATTCCCTGATGGTCTAGAGTAATGAATTAGGTAAATTATTTATTCATTCCCTGGTGGTCTAGAGTAATAAATGAGGTAAATTATTCATTCATTCCCTGGTGGTCTAGAGTAATGAATGAGGTAAATTATTTATTCATTCCCTGGTGGTCTACAGTAATGAATGAGGTAAATTATTTATTCATTCCCTGGTGGTCTAGAGTAATGAATGAGGTAAAGTATTCATTCCCTGATGGTCTAGAGTAATGAATGAGGTAAATTATTCATTCCCTGGTGGTCTAGAGTAATGAATGAGGTGAATTATTGATTCCCTGGTGGTCTAGAGTAATGAAGGGAATTATTGATTCCCTGGTTGGTCTAAAGTAATGAATAAAATTAAATATTGATTCCCTGGTGGTCTAGAGTAATGAATGGGGTGAATTATTGATTCCCTGGTTGGTGTAGAGTAATGAATGAGGTGATTTTATGGATTCCCTGGTGGTCTAGGGTAATGAATGAGGTGAATTGATTCCCTGGTGGTCTAGAGTAATGAATGAGGTGAATAATTGATTCCCTGGTGGTCTAGGGTAATGAATGAGGTAAATTATTAATTCCCTGGTGGTCTAGAGTAATGAATGGGGTGAATTATTGATTCCCTGGTGGTCTAGGGTAATGAATGAGGTGAATTATTGATCCCCTGGTGGTCTAGGGTAATGAATGAGGTGAATTATTGATCCCCTGGTGGTCTAGGGTAGAGACTGTGGTTAAAATTGTATTTCTTGGTGTTATAGGGTAGAGAAGTGAGTTAATACCCTCTCTTAATTGCTTATCCATGGGGTTCAGAGAGAAGATGAACAGTGACTTTGCAAATTTGTTAAAGTGTACTATGTACATAGTTTTGAATCTGCGCTCACATGTAAAAAGGTTGTTGACCTATTTAGGCTCTGTTCACATCTGAGTTGTGGTTTTTGCACCTGATCCCTTTGCACCCCATTATAAGTTAATCGGGTCTGTCAGGTGAGGGTGGTATCCACCGTATGAATCGTCCAGCGCTCCTGTTCTAAATGTTGGTGCCTCCAACAGGTGTGAACACAGTCTTGTGTAGTGATAGTCAGTTACTGTGCAGTTATAGGGGATATCTCATGATTAATGTGAAAAAGAAAATCAGACTCCACATAGTACTTGACAATCTCTAACAAAGCCAGAACCAGCCCTGTACCTCACACGGAGCTTTCCCCATTCAGTGCTCCAATTGCTCTGCTAGATTTATATCCAACTGGCAGCTCAGGGGGCGTGTCCTTTCTGTGGCAGCTCAGGGGGCGTGTCCTTCTGTGGCAGCTCAGGGGGCGTGTCCTTTTCTGTGGCAGCTCAGGGGGCGTGTCCTTTCTGTGGCAGCTCAGGGGGCGTGTCCTTTCTGTGGCAGCTCAGGGGGCGTGTCCTTTCTGCGGCAGCTCAGGGGGCGTGTCCTTTCTGCGGCAGCTCAGGGGGGCGTGTCCTTTCTGCTGGAGCTCTCTTCAGTTCAGGATGGAACTGAGCATGTGCATCCACCTCAGTCAGTTGGACAGAGAAATAGGAAAAAGAACAAACAGCAGGTGGCGCTATACATTTACATTTTATTGAATAACTCAGTGGCTATACTAATTATTTAATTACATCCTATTACTAATGTACTCAGATACAGGTGCTAGTTTGAAAACTACAGCATATTTTTTGTTTGATTACCCCTTGAATGTAGATGGCGGTATTGGCGGCCTTCTCTCAGTAACTGTGGTTACACGTCCGTATTTTGTATCCGTGTGCAGATTATAGAACGTGTCCTTGTATTGTCCATATTTCTAGTAATGGGAGTAAGAAAAACGTGGATTGCATACAGAAGTAATTTTGCAGATCTGTGATTTGCAGACCGCAATTACGGACACGGTCGTGTGCATGAGGCCTTATAGCTGCACGTGATTTGCGTGCGCCCTAGTTGACCCGTACATTCATTGCTGTGAAGATGTCGTTATGATTGACACTAATGAACACAGAGAGGGATCGCTTTAGTACTGGGTTTTGATGGCGGCCGGCGACATATTGCGGTCGGATGCCATTGTACTTTTGCAGCCCCCGTCGTTGGGGCGCGCGGGCGAGCGGCCGTGCATTGTTCAGACGCCTCTGTGCTGCACATGTATAAACAACCCCGGCTTTGATTAATGCCCTCGTGTTGTGCTGCTCCAGACTTGGGAGATGGAGGCTGGGAAGTCATTAAAGCGGCTGGCACGCCGCCAGCGTGCGTCTACATGTGGCTCTCGTTCCGAATGTTAAAGCTAAGAATTGCTGCGTTTGACTCTGGGGCTGCGTGCAGGGAAGCCTCTGAGGGCGGGGGGCACCGTAGAGGGGAAGCTGAGCGAGCAGCATGTTAGCAGGACGCCAGTCGCCAACATACCTCTCTTGTTTTGGCTGACTTTCAAAGTGGCGGTGGGGGGCGTGCAACTCGGAGTTAATTGTAACGGGGTCCTGAAGTGAGAACGTTTTGTGACACATGAGAGAATTCAGAAGGAAGGAAGACGGGTTTAGTGTCAGATGCAATTACATAATCGAAGCCTAAAGAGTCTGAGGCTGTTGATACCTTCACCCAATCTGGGCGAGGGGGGGGTGGGGGGGAGTGACCGTGTGTTGTGTGTGTGCGAGAGAGCAAGGGGGAGCGAGAGGGAACCTCCCTGTAAGGGCATTTCCAAATCCAGTGCAGCGAAGGCCCAAATGAGCTTGCAGGTTGTCCGGTCGCAGGCTTGCACGGAGGTCTTCTCGGTAGAGCTACAGGATGAGGCTTACGTGCACCAGCGACATATTGGAGCCGAGAGCCCGGTGGCAGCGAGAGGCGGCTCTGCACACAATGTAACGTCTCCTAGGATGGTTGGGCGTCACCTTTCCTCAGGTATTTCACTCGCTGTCAGCCCTCCCCAGCCACCCCTCCCTTCCTCTGCCCCCGAGGCCACGGAAATATTGCTTGAAATCTGTATATTACATAACGTCTGTGCGAGGCAGCAGCGTTCAGAGCTTTTTTTTTTTTTTTTGGCTCCGGTTCAGGTTGGAGAAAATGGCGTCTTCACAAGCTTGAGCTGCTTTCCTCTCGTACGCAGGGGGGAAAAAAAAAACCCTGAAAATAACCCGGAGAGATTACGTGCCGCCTTCCTTAATAAGCCGGTGCTGATTTAATTGGTTATGGCTTTCACCGTCCTTTCCCCTATAACCACGAACGCCAGCGTCATATTTGTTTACTCAGCCTCCAGGCTTTGTGACAGGGGAAAGCCAATGTTTATTTCCTTCAGCTCCGAAACGTGTGCGTCTGCTGGGGCGCCGGGGGTTAACATTCACTTCTCCGTATAGCCGCCTGCATATCTGTCATACTTTATTTTATTTTTTTTCTTTCCCCCCTTTGAAAGCTCCCACCGTTCGTGAGTTGCGCCTATGTCGCTACCCTGTGTACGGGACGCGATGTCATTAGGGTCGAGGAAGCAATTAGCGTCAGACATTTATTTTGCCGTCTGGTTATGTGCATGATTTATCGCCTCAGGATGCATTTTATTAACCTTTTAGTTGATGTAAAAATGATTAGACGATTCGTTTCAATGGTTAATTGATTTATGGACTTGAGGGATTTTTTTATAATTTTTAATGCATTTTAGCTCTTCAGGACTGTGGTTACTGCCCTTGGAGGTCCCAGTTTCCAGTCTAAGTCCCAGTCTAGTGCAGGTCCCTGTATACTTTGGTGCTCAGAGAAGGAAAAAAAAAAAACATGCAAACCCTCGGAGGAGGGTACGGTTACCTGCTTAGTATCTGGACCCTCGCAGGACCGTCAGTTTTAACTCTGACACATCCATGTATTTTATCTAAATATGCCTGATCATCGGAAGTCAGACTGATCACAGGAGAGTACGCGGTCTGTAAGGGCATGTTCACATGGGATAGCCAATCCACTGCATGCTGCAGTAAAAGCAAAGTGGATGAGATTTCACCAATTCCCAACCACACGCTGCAGAAAAAAGTCTCTGCCCCCCCCCCCCCAATAAACAGTATATACCTCATTCCCATCAGTGGCTTTTTCCTATTTAAAGGGGTGTCCCTAAAAAAAAAATTCTACATTTTTCAAACCAGCGTATGGATCTAAATACTTTTGTAGTTGTACGCAATTAACCATGTAGTATAGCCACCAAGTTCAATTAGATGTATCTGTATAGCGCCACCTGCTGTTTGTTCTTTTCCTCATTTCTCTGTCCAACTGACTGAGGTGGATGCACATGCTCAGTTCCATCCTGAACTGAAGAGAGCTGCAGCAGAAAGGACACGCTCCCTGTGCTGCCAGCTGGATATAAATCTAGCGGAGCAATTGGAGCACTGAATGGGGAAAGCTCTGTGTGAGGTACAGGGTCCACATTGAGGTGGACACATATGCTCAGCTCTATCTATCAGTTTGTCACCAGCTGGATCTACTGTTAGAAGCTGTGACAGTTATAGGGGGGAGAGATGCAGCAGAAAGGACATGCATCCCCCCCCTCCTCCCGAAACCGTGGTACGACAAGAACAGCAGCAGAAAGGACATATCACATGAACTGTTAAAGGAAGGGAGCTGAGAAACAACACAACCCCTGAAGAGCTGCAGCGTAAATGACACGCCCCCTTATAACGAACACAATCCAGACCTCTGAAAAGGAGAGAGCTGTAGCAGAAAGGACACCCCCCCTGCACTTTGAAAGGGAGAGAGTGACAGCGGAAAGGGCATGCCCCCTCCACTATCAGCTTGAAATAAATCTAGCAGAACAATGAATGGGGGGGCGCTCTGGATCCATGTGAGGTACAGGGCTGGTCCTGTACTATATGATGTCTGATTTAAATTTTTTGCACTAATTATGGGATAACCTCTTTAACTTGCGTCTCGAGTGGATGTACCCTGCAGGCTCGCATAAAAGTCCTTGTATTCCTTCCATATGATTTAGGAATAGACGCTCCACCAGACGCCCCATTAAATCCATGTAGGATCAGCTGTCCATGGACTGAGCAGGTTCAGGTAATAGTAAAGGCTGTGTATCAGAGGTTTGCTGGACACCATAGCGCAGCATGCAGCACTATTTCCCTCTGGTAAAATGACGGACCCCATTCTCAGTCAGGCTTTGTTACTGACAGATCTTCAGCCTGATTTACATTTTTCTACAGAACAGAAGCACGAAATTCCTAATGCAGATGTGAAGCTAGCCAAACGTGGTGCAGATCCCTGGGATGGGAACCTATCCTGTACTTTCAGTGCTACGGCGAGCAGCGGGTTATAGAGCAGGAGGAGTAGAACGTATTCATTCATTTACATCTCTGCTCTTTCTTGACTCTCGCTACGTAGTGACTTTGAGCCTGCCTTGTACTACGGTGCTCACCTGATCTTAAAGGGCACTCATTTATTTTGCAAGCAGCTGCTTTTTGGGGCTGTCGCTCACCCTCCTCAATTAGCAGGTTCTGTTAGTAAGGAGTCGATTGTTTATCGTGAGTGCCGCCACACTGCAAAGTCTGCGACGGGCACCATTCCCCCGCCAACTAGTGCTTCTCTGTGGTGCGGATAAACCATTGGAGCCTGGAACTAGGTCTATAAATCGCACCCCCCTTTCGTCAATGGCTCCCTAGGTGACTGCCAACTCCACCAACCATGCCGCTGGGATGGATTTCTGTTTCTCGGCACAGCTCATTATGCTGTGTACATGAATGGTTTAGACCATGGATGCTCAACCTGCGGCCCTCCAGCTGTTGTAAAACTACAACTCCCATCATGCCCTGCTGTAGGCTGTCTGGGCATGCTGGGAGTTGGGCATCCCTGGTGTAGACTTGTGAACAGTGTAATTTAAAGAGGTATTCCGGTTTTATTCTATCCAAAGGATAGGGGATAACTATTAGATCGCTGGGGCCCTACCGCAGGGACCCCCACCGATAACGAGGGTTCAGTACCCTGTAGAGCTCCCCGAAATAAACCTAGCAGGCACTCGTTCATTTGTTTCGGAGCTCTGGAGATAGCCAAGTACATGCCTGACTTTGGACGCCCTTCATTTCAGGGGTCTCAACAGGTTACGGGGCTCAATCTAATAGTCATCACCTTGGGGATAAACTTACTATCTTTAATGCAAAATTTTCTCTCCCTCCCCCCCCCCCCCATTTCAAATAAGTTCAAAATATCATTGAAATGACTTTGTGCGAGTGTCGTGCAGAGCGCTGCGGCGTCTACCTGCGTGGTGAAGCTGAGAACGGAAGAGACAACAATAGCGTGGCTTTCTGCCAAGTTGTATTGTAGCGCAGTGAGATGTGAGGGGCTCCAGAAGATGCAGGTGTGGCCTTCTAGAACCTCTTAGATGTCTACAGAGCTGTCATTTGTTCAGACAAACCTTTTAATACAGTTGTCCAACTTAAAGGGGTTTTCCAAGACTTATGTACTGATGATCTATCCTGGATAGGTCATCAGTATCTGATCGATGGGGGTCTGACTCCCTGGACCCCGAGCCGATCAGCCTTTTGAGAAGGCACCAGCGCCCACAGTAGCACCGTGGCCTTCTCTCAGCTTTCCCTAGGCCTTAGCGCAGCTCGGCCCCATAGAAGTCAATGGGGCTGAGCACAATACCAAGCACAGCCACTATACTGTACAATGTACGACGCTGTGCTTGGTGAGCATGGAGAAGGCCATGGCACTCACAAGAATGCCGGTGCCATCTCCAACAGTTGATTGTGGGAGGTCCCGGGTGTCAGACCACCACTGATCAGATACGGATGACCTATCCAGAGGGTAGGTCATCAGTGTATAAGTCTCAAAAAACCCTTTTAATGTCACTCCAGTACACACCAATAGCCTATTGCACACACAAATCTGAAGATCCTTACCATGTACCATCCAGACCGTACCCTCTTGGCATGTGCCAGTGTAGAAAGTGCTTCGGAACGGGGTAGAGAAGACATTCACATCCCTGCAAAGCGTGTCACTATGTATGGGCAAAAAACTTGGTGTCACTGTGCTTTCAAAAAACTTTTGACATATAAACTATATCTGACATATCAGATGTTTTGATCAGTGGGGTCTGAGTGCTGAGACCACTAACGATGACTAGAACGAGGAGAAACACTGAATGGAGACTTCCCAATAGACTCCTGTCGCAAGGAGAGTTAGCGGTATGTGAACACTTCTCTCTCCTCATTCTAGCGATCGGTGGGGGTCTCAGTACTCAGACCCCCACTGATCATAACCTTTGATATATCTCTATTAAAAGATTTTGAAAGCTCAGTGACCCATTAACCCCCTAACTGCCAGAGTGGAGCTCCAGCAGTGGGAAAAGTAGCTAACTGGAGGGGGGTGGGCTGCTTTAGATGCTGCTACCTCCTGAATGGTAGCAGCTAGAAACATGTAACTGATCTTGTTTGAAAGCAGACATTCCAAGCTCTTGGACAATACCAAAATGACAGCAATATGTTCAGGACAGAGGAAGATATCACTGATAGAAATCGGGATTTTGTGAATGCAGCCGAAAATTAAAGTAAAAACTCACGATTATTCCTGACTTGATTTCTAACAGTGATTTCTCCTCTGTTGCTTGGACTTTAGCTGTATTTTAGTATTGTATGGACGCCTGGACTGTCAGCTTTCAGACAAGACCAGTTGCATGTTTCTAGTTGCTACCATTGAGGAGATATCACCATCTAAAGCAGCCCTCCCCCCTCCAGTTAGCCACTTTTCACACTGCCCGAGCTGGACTCTGGCAAAACAGTTAGGTGGTTAAAGGAGAACTACCAGGAGTCACATAAGGGTCATTAGAACTGTAAGGGTAGGAAATATCCGTACGTGGCATTACCAGTCTTTGCCCATGGCTTTGTGCAATTTTCACTTATATTATTCTGTTTTTTTCCCCTCTTTTGTACCTTTTCTGACATTTTTCCTTTTCTCCCTTTCAGATCTCGGTCACAGTGGTCTTGGAGACCATTATGAAAATTCCCATTGGGGACCGCAGCCTACACTCAGAGGTGAAACCAGTTATAGCTGGGATAAAGTGATAATAGACAGGACTGACAAGGAAGCGTGGCCTTCCATTACAGGAACTGAGACTGAATCTGCCTCAGAATGTACTACAGACACTGACTCTGCCTCCAACTGTGGCTCAGAGAAAAGTAGCATGGCTACAACGAGTGCCCAAGGCAACTTCACTGGACATACAAAGAAATCAAATGGCAATAATGGCGCCAATGGAGCACTCATCCAAAGCACTTCTAACCAGAGTGCCATTGGAGCTGGTGGAGCCAATGGGAACGGGAACTTGGCAAGGGTTTGGGGTTCAGCGTCTGGCTCCAACGCTGGCATTACACACTGCTCCTCCGGTGGTGGGGAAGGAAAGGTGGACAGCATGATTGGAGAGGGTAGGAGTCAGAACTGCTGGGGTTCTTCCAACTCAAATACCGGCATTAATCTTAACCTTAACCCTAATGCCAATCCAGCTGCCTGGCCTGTGCTTGGACATGAAGGAACTTTAAGCGGAGGTAACCCTTCCAATATTTGCAGTCCAGTCAGTGCCATAGGTCAGAATATCAGCAACCAGAATGGAAACGCTTGGAGAAATTTGCAGTCACAAGAGAGCACAGAACCACAAACGTCCACTTCTCAGAATGTGTCTTTCAGCATACAACCTCAGAACCTTAACACTGATGGACCAAATAACACTAACCCCATGAATTCTTCACCAAACCCCATTAATGCAATGCAGACGAATGGACTGCCCAACTGGGGAATGGCCGTCGGAATGGGGAGCATCATCCCACCACACCTGCAAAGCCTTCCTGGTGCTAATGGTTCAGTTTCTCAAGTCGGCGGGGTTGGTGGGGACAGCACAGGCGGTTCAGTCTGGGGTCTATCACCAGGCGTCCCTTCTTCTGGAAACTGCAGTTCTGGGTTCAATCAGGAAACTGGAGATACCGCTAGTACAGCGGTAAACGCTAAACAGAACGGATCTGGGTGTGCGGCTCAGAAAGATGGCACAGGGGTTAGTGCATGGGATTCAGGACCACCTACCAGCCCAGGAGTACTGGCATGGGGCAGAGGGAGAAGCAATGGAAATATGCATTCTGGACCTTGGGGTCAACCAAACCGTGGCACAAGCAGCAACATGAATGGCGAATGGGTTAAGGCTCCAAACCAGCATTCCAGTAATGACATCAATGGAAAAGGATCAACAGGGTGGGACAGTATTACCATTCAGAGTCCTCCTCAGCAGGGATGTGATCAAATGAACTCAAGGGCCAAATCCGTCTCATCGGGGACGTCGTCGAATGACAGTACTGGAAATCCAAATGAAGGAAAGGTGGGAGAATCTCAGCGAGGAGACAAGGGTTTGCCAGATCAGGGGCAGATACAGTTGCCAAGACAAGACCTTGATCCAAGGGTCCTCTCCAACACAGGCTGGGGGCAGGTCCCGGTTAAGCAAAATATCGCATGGGAATTTGATGAATTTCAGCGGCCTGACAAGAAGACTATCGGGACTGAAGCTTGGGGCTGTACAAACGCACAGCCCTCAAACTCAGGGGGGAAGAGCGAAGGGTCCATCATGAACAGTACAAATACCTCTTCAGTATCAGGATGGGTCGGCCCCCAACCTATATCTGCTCCTGTCAATGCAAGTTGGGTGGAAAACAAAGCGCCAAATGGTCCAGGGGGGTGGGGAGAACCTGCGAGCTCTACTGTCGTCAATGCTGCTGCCAAAAGTGGTCACGCTTGGGGCGGGTCCACTAATCAAGAGGACAAGTCTCCTACTTGGAGTGAGCCTCACAAGTCCAAACCCCAAGGCTGGGGAGATGGGCAGAAATCCAATCCCAGCTGGCCAGCTGGTGGGGGAGACTGGAATGATGCGCCGCCCGTTCCGACACACATGACTGATGGAAAGAAAAATGCAGCCGGGTGGGAAGCCGATGGAAAGGCTGGACCGGGGTGGAGTGAAAATTCCCGGTCTGGGACCAGTGGGTGGGGAAATGGCACAAGCACTAAGGCAAATCCGGGTACAGGCTGGGGGGAACCCATGAAGACTCCTCAGCAAAACTGGGGCAACAAACCCCAAGACAACAATGTGAGTGGTTGGGGAGGAGCTGCATCTGTAAAACAGACTGGATCTGGGTGGGTTGGCGGACCAGTGCCATCACCACCTACAGCCAAGCAAAAGGATGCAAACGCCGAGCCCAGTGGCTGGGAAGAGCCTTCACCACCGTCCATACGCCGTAAAATGGAAATCGATGATGGTACCTCAGCTTGGGGAGACCCCAGCAATTACAACAGTAAAACTGTAAATATGTGGGATAGAAATAACACCGTGGTTCAGACTGTCCAGTCCCCCAACCCCACCCCAATCTCCCCTCCAACTACTAGTTTGGTTGAACCACAGCCACCTCATCAGTCAAGTGCCCAGCAAAACCGATCCCCTTTACTAGGTCCAGGTTAGTGTCTTTCTATTTTTTTGTGTTTTTATCCACTTTTACACTTTATGCAAATTAGCTGAAGGCGGGCCTGAGCCCCTCCATGCATCCTAGCTCCGCTCCGTTGCTTTGCAAGTCCCTCCCTCTATAGGCTGATTGACAGGACCAGACTGTGGAATCGCGCATTGCCCTGTAGAGCCTTTTTGTCTCAACCTCGGCGCATGCGCAGTACAGAACTTTGTCCCTGCCGGGCAAAAAAGAACTGTACTGCAGGTTGAAATGAGTGGCACAGGCCGTCTCACATGTCCCTGTAATCTTGTGCAATGCTACAGCCTGGTCTTGTTAATCAGGTACGGAGCTAGTGTGCACCGAGGGGCTCAGACCTGCCCCAGGTGCACTTAAAGGAGTATACCATACCACTATATATTCCTAGCTGCACAGTCCAACCCCAGTGTAAATGAATGGAGGCCGCTGATGGACTTAACCCTCCATCAGTGGCCATTTTCTGAGCTCAGAATTGGCAAGCAGGTGAGCGGATCTGTGTGCAAACTCAAATTATGCATATTAAGATATCGGACATCAGTGCTGATGGTTTAAAGAGGTTGTCTGGGCTTTTTCTATTGGTGACCTATCTTCATGTCTGTGTCGGACCCCCGCCGGTATTCCTGTCCACTGCTGCTGTCTATGGCAAGGCAGCAGAGAGAAGGAAGGCGGTGTGTGCACCATCTCTTCATACAGCTGATCGGCGGGGGTGCCGGGTGTCAGACCCCCAGGCGATCTGATATTGATGACTTATCCCGAGGATAAGTCATCGATAGAAAAAGCCTGGACAACCCCTTAATAATGTTTTTTTTTTCTCTGCCAAGAAACATGTCATCTAATGGAAGGTACAGTTTTATACAGATGAGCAAGCCCTACGAGGCCATGTGCCGGATTCAACACTTGACTCGCTTTAAAGGGCGTTCCAGCCAATATACTCTTAAAGGGGATGTCTCACTTCAGTAAGTGGCATTTATCATGTAGAGGATGTTAATACAAGGCATGTACTAATGTATTGTGATTGTCTATATTGCCTTCTTTGCTGGCTGGATTCATTTTTCCATCACATTATACACTACTTGTTTTCAGTGGTTACAAACACCCTGTAATCCATCTGCAGTGGTCGTGCTTGCACACTATAGGAAAAAGCGTCAGCCTCTCTGGTGGCCCGGACTGTGGGAGCGCACATAGGCCTGAGGTTTTTCCATAGTGTGCAAGCACGACCACCACTGATGGATTGCAGAGGGGTCATAACCCCTGGAAACGAGCCGTGTATAATGTGATAGAAAAATGAATCCAGCCAGCAAAGGAAGCAATATGGACAATAACAACACATTAGTAAGTGCCTTGTATTAACTTTTTCTACATGATAAATGCCATTTGCTGGTCAGACAACACATGCACGAAGACCTAGTATCTTTATTTTAATAAATGCATGTATTCCCCATGAAACATTTCTAGAGCATCTTTTCCCATAACCCTTGTAGCGTTACTATGGTATTCCTCCTAGAAAAGTATAAATAAATGGATAGCTGGGTGTTATCATTCTCCTTGTGGAAAGCGTGTGACCTTGCAGAGTCTACTCTTAGGTGGAGAGTCCCAGAGTGGCTAGGGACACCCCCCCCCCCCCTCAACCAGCATCACCTAGTTGTCAATCATCTGTTTCTAAGAGGAATAACACAGGAACGGTACTGCACAGAGTTCTGCTACAAGATGCTCCAGAATTGTCCACATGTCGGGAGAAGTAGCAGGTCTCCTTAAAGAAGAACTCCCGCAAAAAATTTTATTCCATGTCCTGCTAGAAATGTACATGATGTAATCTGTAGTGAATGTCATTTTCTTACCAGTAGCTGAATTTTTTACTTATATCATCCTGAAGTTTCTTATCTGTGTCATGTGACTAGGAATTAGACCCACCAACTCACACAGAGACTTGTGTGGACAGGAAGTCTAATTCTCTATGCATTCCTATGGGAGCCTCACTTTCAGTCTCATAGGAATGAATAGAGCAGTTACTGGCTTTCTGTCCTGGGTCAGTTGGAGGTCAGGGAGTTGGTCACATGACCCAGCTACAATAAGAAGAAAGTGGAAACTCTCAATTTCAGCCACTGATAAGAAAATGACAATCACTACAGATTATATCATGCACCTTTCCAACAGGTCAGAGAATAAACATTTTTGCAGGAGTTCTTCTTTAAGATGGATCCACATAGCAGATCTTGGTAAAATCTAGAGGTCCTCAATACCCGCAGTATGTACTGTCTCTGGTGGGTGTGAGATTAAATGCACCACTGCGGGAGGTTGGAATACCCCTTTAATTAAAATATTTCCCTTTAAACTGTCCAATTGTAAGAGCTGTGAGCTACGTAATGGCTCCGAAGAGTAAAGGGCCATAGAGGAAATCAGTCCGGAGGGAAAGGGAAAGCGACTTTGCTGCCGTTTCAGGCGGAGGAGAGGCGGCCGCAGTTTGCTTTGTTTGGATTACTTCTCAGGAAGTCTGTAGGAAAGTCTCTCTCCACAGACGCGGCGTTCTGACATGTTTCCAGTTTAATACGTTCCTCCAACGTCTAGAATTCTACTCACATTGTGGAAAATGTTACAGCACCTTGCGGCTTCAGCGTTTAGAGGCTCCAGAAATATTCAGTGCGGTTGAAAGATGGAGTTGTACCAATGTGATATGTCATTTGTGGCGGGATCGCTGATTGAATAAACCTCCTCAGGTTGGGCTCAGGCTCCCTTAGTCTTTATCCCATATTTAACGTATACACGAAGGATGGCACATAGGGCTCCATTGTAAAAAAGCAGCTTTTTTTTTTTTTTTTTTTTTTTTTTTTTTTTTTAACCAGGCTCTACTACACTTTTGCATCTTTTTTTTCCTCAATATATGTTATACACATGTGTGGTTAACAGCCCCAAAAGCTGCCCATACACATCTGTCTGACAGCTATTCCCCTGGACTCCCCATCCACTTGCACACTTGGCGTGGCTGAGCTTGCATGTGTTCTAAATGGATAGAGGGAAAAAGGCTGAAATTTTGGTAGATGCCTTATCACCCCCCCCTGCCCCCCAAAAAACAAAAAGGATCAGTCAGTGTGCCCAATTCTTCTTTCCCCCGATATGATCTGTCAGAGGGGGAGAGTCTGGACACCACCATAGACATCGAAATCTGTAGTGTGTTGTCCTCATCTTTTTGGGTCCAATAGAAGTGAATGGGTCCGCATCCAATCCGCAAAATTGTGGATCAGATGTTGAAAGCAACATACGGCCCGCTGAATGAGCCCTTAGGCCCCATTCACACGACCATATGTACATTTCCGCATCTTATCCACATTTTTGCGGATAAGATGCGGAACCATACAGACCTATTCATTTTTCCATAGGAGAAAAAAAATCTCCCCTGCAAAAAAAATAAAACATGTCCTATACTTGGCCACAAAATCACATCCGTAGCCCCATTAAAGTCAATGGGTCCGCAAAATTGCGGAAGACTTTCCACATGTCTTCCGTTCCGTTTTTATACGGATCACGGAATACATATGGTCGTGAGAATGAGCCCTTAGGCCCCATTCAGACGACCGTGTTTCACAGCCGTATACGGGCCATGAAAGCCCAGCCTGTGCTGCCCCAGAGGACGGAAACGCACGGCGTCATTGGTTACTATGATGCCGTGCGCTTCCTGAGGCCACCGCCGTACAGTGAAACACGGTCGTCTGAATGGGGCCTAATACTGAGGTTTCTACTCATGGAAAAACAGCATATAATCAGCAATGTGTGCAAGTAGCCTAAAGGGGGGTATTCCCATCCCGGGGATTACAGAAGTGGCGTACCTTGCTGTGTCACACATGGCCACTATGGGAGCTTACTGTGGTTATTACCGTACCTCACCAATATGAGAATTACCCGATAATCTAATGTGTATGGGCATTATTGAGGTGTTACTCTCCCCTAGAACAGGGATCAGCAACCTTCAGCGCTCTGTAAAACTACAACCACCAGTATGCACACTTACTCTGCTGTTCTAAGTGTAAGGAGGATCCTGGGAGTTGTAGTTTCAGAACAGCTGGAGTCCTCCGGAGGTATGTGGCAGCAGATCATCTTCCTGTCAATATAAACCTGCATGTCCGGCTGCTTCAGGCGTGCATGTTTATGAAGGAGGGGGGGGGGGCAGGAAAAGTTGCCCCTAGATATTGAAGAATTCACAGTAAAGGTGACCTAGATCAGCCGCTAATAACCGCACATCTGTAATTAGAGCTTCCAATAGGGCGCAGAGCCTTCTATAGAGAGAATGTGGATCTGTATTCTCATGACGGCCAGTGGGGCCTAAAATACACCCGTGTAATACAACTCCAGTGACATCTATGATGAAAGTGCAGATCGGTATTTTTAGATCCCCATTGACTTCTGTGCAGAGGATATGGATCTGTAGGGCCCGTTACACTGTTTATTTCGTGCAAATTTCATTTATCCTTGAATCTTTGTTTGATCTGAAGAGGTTGTTTTTTTTTTACGTTGGGCGGCATGGAGCGCAAATAAACCGATGAACCCCCTACCAAAACCACGAGCGTGACCAAGGATGGAAGAGGGAGTGCCAACCTTTCTATTTTACCTTTTTGTCTTACAAATACCAAAATTTTCCAGCGTGAAAGTGACCAAAAGGTGATGAGAAAGATGTTTCGGGGTTACCAGACCTGAGGAAACGGCTTAGTTCTTTTAATTGTCCTACAAGACGAGCCGTAGCCCTTCACAGCAGGTTGTCCATAAGTTGGTGATGTGTAGGTGGCCAGCGTATCAATGTCACCTCCATAGTGACAGGCCCCGGCCGTCTGTTCTCTTCACAAAGCACTGGTGGGATTAGAGAAAGGTAGATCTGCTTATTAAGACGCCACCTCATTGTTCTGAGCCGGCTTACGTGTCCTTCCCAAGCTGTCTAAAATTGTCTTTTAAAATCGGTCTCCACATCCATACTGATCTGGTCCCTTAACCTAGGTGCTGCTCAACCCCTGGACCATACCCTGTTCTGATTTTCCACAAATGCACACAACCCAAATGTTGTCCCAGTAGAGCCGACCAAAACCCGCAGCGTTCACTCCTCTCTGTCTGGTCCTGTACAGACAGTGGGGACAACACACAGGCCCTCCAGCCACGGCGGGCTCACAATGAAACTGCTGGCGAGCCACACTCTTTCCCCAGGTAGGTCATCAATATGAGATTGGCTGTATGAAGAAGCCGCTGCCCTCCGTGAGCACTTAGGCCTCTTCCCAGGCTTTGTGATGCCACATTCAGCAGTCACATAGCCAAGGCGCAGGTCAATCCCATTCATGACAACTGCGATACCAAGCACAGCCAGTATCAAATGGATGGCGCTGTGCATGGTAAGTGGCGAGGAGGCCGCGGAGTTCAGACAGCTGATTGGTGGGGGTCCGACTTCTGGGACCCTCACCAAACTCATTATGATGATAGGTCATCAATATAATATTCCAAGAAAACTTCTTTAATATGAAAGGGTAGCTGTCATTTCTTTTAAACCACATGCTCTGGTAAGGATGAGCCTCTGCTCCCATGGGTGGTCAGTTTGCAGATATGGAGCAAAATTTAAGAAGCACCTATCTGTATACAAGTACAATATGTGCAAACACTTCCCTGCCCTTCCCTTCTTTCCTTATTCCTACTAGTTTTCTTACACTAAGGTTCTGTTCACATTACTATTTTTCCGTTACATCAGGTTTCCAATGTTCTTGACTGCAAATATAGTCTATCAATAACACTGAGGTTTGTCTTTTTAATCCCTTAAAGGGGTTATCCCATGAGTAATGTAAAAAAATTAAAATCAGACATCATACAGTACATGACAACCTCTTTCTATTAAAGCTAGAACCAGCCCAGTAC
The DNA here is from genome assembly GCA_900303285.1 of Rhinella marina. NCBI lineage: Eukaryota > Metazoa > Chordata > Amphibia > Anura > Bufonidae > Rhinella > Rhinella marina. The sequence goes on along the minus strand of ONZH01020058.1, from coordinate 394,236 downwards.
CTCACATGGATCCAGAGATCTTCTCATTCATTGCTCTGCTAGATTTATATCAAGCTGACAGCTCAGTAGGCGTGTCTTTTCTGCTGCTGCTCAGGGGGCGTGTCTCAGCGCTACCTATCACAGCTCAGGAGGCAGCGGAAGGATGAAACTGAGCATGTGCGGCCTTCTCAGTGAGCAGGACAATGAAGTAAGAAAAAAACAAGCAGCAGGTGGAGCTATACAGATAGATTTTATTGGCTATGCTAAATTTTTAATTAGATGCGATTACAAGTATTCAGATAAGTGTCTGATGGCATTGACTACTGGGGCTTTTGCCGATCACAAGTAGGAGGGCCCGTATACATGGAGTGGTGGGGGTACTGCCAGAGATAGCTCATGGCTTGTCTTCTGCTATTTCTATATAGGGCAGCAATGTGTATATGTGACCACCTCTCCAGTCAAACGGGAACACGGGGCCCCAGCAGTCGGACCCCCAGACATTTATCTCCTAGGGGGATACCTGTTTGTCTTGGGACAGCCCCTTAAAGCGAGCCCCTCTTCTGATAAAAAACACTTGACATTATGTAGGGGACGCTTAGTAAAGTACCTGGTGTCCTCCTTTTCATTCATGGCCCCTCTCCTTTCCCCTAACAGGACCACAGCTCTTCTCTGACTACCTGATACATGTTGTGTTCGTGTAGTCAGAGACAGTGCCGTTGCTCTGATTGGTCGGTGCTATTCATGTGAGGGGAGTGTCTCTTATCACACAAGTGCAATATACATCAGGTAGTCAGAGACACCCCCTTGTCCTTGGAATGGCCATCATTGCTCACATGACTGGCACCAGCCAATCGGAGAGCAAGGGGAAAATCTTAGACTACACAAACACAGTATGTATCAGGTAGAAAAGAACCTGTGGCCATGTTGGAGGGTAGAGGAGAGGAGCCTTCGACAGCTTACTGACAAGACAACACTGGGGTTCTAGTTCTGGCTGCAGAGGGGTCCCTCAGTCTCTGAACAGGTCACCCGGAAACCCAGTGACCCGTTTGTAGAGGGGAGGTCCCTTGATCATGCCGCAGTCACGGACCGCTGAGATGAAAGGGTTAAACAGCAGGATTGGAGCTCCACTCGGTCCCAGTTGTAGAGCAGGAGGCTGCACTAAGGACCTGGGGCAGCTGGTAACATCTTAGAGCAGAAGAGCTGCAGCGACGCTGAATGACGACCCGCCAAGACGGTCTGTATTTGTTCACATCAGAGCAATTGCGTATTGTTTCCTTCTGGAGGATAGCATACTGGATCAGTGGTTAAGAGGGGGCCTTGGGCCAGCGTGGATGGAAATTTGTCAGCAAAGGTCAATTCCTTTCAGTGCGGCTCGTGAGCAGCAGATGGCATAAAGAAGGAAATGTGAGTGTGCGGAGGTGATTAGAGGGTTGGAGAGAAGGTCACACGCAGAGCACAGGTTGTGTGCCATCTGAAGATTAGTGACCGCCTTCAGGACCTGAGTGGCACGTGGTTCTGTAGGTCGAGCTGCCCATACACATGCAGAAGAACAAACATCCATTGTTTGAGACTAGGGATGAGCGAACTTGTGTTTTCAAGTTCGGCGTACAAGGTTCTGATTAAGAATTCCGTTATGGATTCAGTTACGGTCCATGGTAGCGGAATCCATAACGGAATTTAACCTGAACCTTGTACGCCGAACTTGAAAACAGAAGTTCGCTCATCTGTATTTGAGACTGATCCTTGCTGCCCTTTCCTCCCATATTATCGCTGTCTAGACGTCCTGTAGGACACTTCCAATTGGATTTATGTGGTGAAAGTATCTCCTGATGTATAGGTCCAACAAAAGGCGCCTACTGATGCCGCTGCTTGGGCACATAGTGACATACGGCACCCCCTAAGCTCCCACATATACAAAGCAAGAGGATAGGATACTTGAGGCATCCACCTGATAAGTGGGATTCTATGGATACTGCTCATTGTGGACCAATATCTGCTGCTAAATCATCTGAAACATCTGGTTTAGAAGTTGAGTCCAAATTTATATTCCACTGTGCCTTGCTCAGAGAGGGCGGTGGCTTAGCGAGAAAAAGGGGAGCGTGTTTTACAGGGAAGGGGCGTGGCTTGAGATGTGACATCGTACACCAAGATTCTGGCACAGAATGATGGTGGTAAAGTTAGCATCAGCCACAGCAATAAATCTGGAGCATCTCTAGACTTCCTTAGTTTACGCAGGACTAATGTAGACAGAGCTTAAAGGGGTTATCCCACAAATAATGTAAAAAATAAAACTTAGACATCATATAGTACAGGACAGTATCTTTTTAACAAAGCTAGAACCAGCCCTGTACCTCACATGGATCCAGAGATCTCCTGTTCATTGTTCTGCTAGATTTATATCAAGCTGACAGCTCAAGGGGAGTGTCTTTTCTGCTGCAGCTGAAGGGGTGTGTCTCGGCTCTGCCTATCAAAGCTCAGGAGGCAGTTGAAGGATGAAACTGAGCATGTGCGGCCTTCTCAGTGAGCAGGTCAAAGAAATAAGAAATTAAGTGGCACTATACAGATACTTTTTATTGAATAACTCTAGCTATAATAATTTTTTAATTACATGCAATTACAAAAGTAATCAGATCCAGGTGCTGGTTTAAAAACTGTAGAATATTTTTCGTGGGACAACCCCCTTTAAGTATAATCCTAAAGCACAGCGGACTCCCAGCTACATTGATCATACATGTGTTAAAGGGGTTGACCAGCCATGTAAAAAGTAAAACATGCTTATATGATAAAAGAAGAAATACTTACCTTTCTGATCCCCCGTCTCTTCCTAATCCTCTGCCGATCTCTGTACTTCCTGCTTCAGCAATCACTTCCTGTTTTGGACGTGTGACCGCTGCAGCTAATCAGAGGTCATCAGTGATTGGCTGCAGCTGTCACATGTTGGGACGTCATCACTGGAGCAAGAAGGGCAGAGACTGGCAGAAGACCACGGAAGGGGGAGAATCGGTAAAATATAAACTTTTTTTTTTTATTATTTTATAAAGTGTTTTTGTTTGTTTTTTTTGTTTTGTTTTTTTTATTACATTTATTATATTATGCGGCCTGAAAACCGCTTTAAGGCCCCATTCACACGACCGTATGTTTCTTTCCGCATCTCTCCGCATTTTTGCGGATCGATGCGGAAAGGTACAGACCCCATTAATTTCCCCATAGGAGAAAAAAATGCGGAATGCACACCGTGTGCATTCCACAGCCGTATCTCACGGCGGTTTGGCCGCAAAAAAAAATGAAACATGTCCTATACTTTGCCGCAAAAAGATGTCCGTCACCCCATTCAAGTCAATGGGTCCGCAAAAATGCGGAACGCTGCGGAAGACTTTCTGTATGTCTTCCGTATTTTTGCGGATCCATGTCCGTATACATTATATGCATATATTCATATTGGGCTCTAAGGTGACAGTTTTAAAACGCTTTTTTTTTTTTCTATTTTTTCAATTCACAGTCAAAATCTTTATGTAAAATAATTTCAAAGACACCTTCCATATTTTTGCAGATCCGCAAAAATACGGAAGACTTTTGATGCTTCCGTATCTGTATTTTTGCACTTCCGTGCCGTATTTCTACGGAGCTAGGAACACATACGGTCGTGTGAATGGGGGCTAAGAGTGAAATGTTTGCATTATACACACGACCCGTATATCTGGTCTGCATCCAATCCAGACCCGTTCATTTCTCCGTGTGCTGTCTGTATCCGTATTCTTGTCCGTTTTGCAGACAAGGATAAGACTTTTCTATTGAAGGAAAAAGAAAATGGAAGCGTGCTGCCTACGGTCATGTACGTGAGCCCTAAGATGTCTGACCAGATGTATTGTAACTACGAGAGTTGTGTTTTTTTTGTGCATTTTTTTTTTTTTTTCATTTTTGTGGTGTAATTTTGACGACTGCAGGCTTCCTGAGAATATGTGAACCAAACTGAAGCATGATTAATCTGGAATTTATGGTTGAAAAACGTAGCTGAACCCGAGCTTAGATCGCTTTCCTCCATTGTTGTGATTGTTGTGTCTGGGAATATCCTGCCAAAATTCTATGTCTAAGAGGCTCTGCTGGTTCTTCTGGGTGCACCTACCAACGTGGCGTAATAATTATTTTCTGGATGCTCAAGTAGCACAGACCCATGTCCCTGAATACAGAAGGAAAATCGTTTTAAAAATAAAAAAAATGAATAAATATATAAAAATATTTTGTTTGATTTGCAGGCTGGGGAGACATACCCCCCGTCCATACAAAGACTGAAGCCTCTTGGGGGGAACCTCCTTCTCCGTCTGCTGCAGTCGACAATGGGACTTCAGCATGGGGCAAGCCTTCTAACAGTGGTTCTGGTTGGGTAGATGGCTCCGCAGAATCTCCTGGATCCTACGGAAGGACAAGTGCTCAGACTGCTGCCCCAGTGCTGTGCAAACCAGGTGCGCAAGTCTGATTTTTGGATTCTGGGCCTATTTCAATGAGCTTGTCTAACCACTTGGCACAAGCCGTGTGCAGGGGCACGGTGCCTATAGGCTTGCTATGTCTGCATGGTGTTCTGACTTCTGACAGTAGTATCTTTCTAATCCTAGAGTAAAGGTCCTGACGGGGACCAATGATCTGGCAGTGTGTTTCAGTAACTACTTGCACTCTCCACATTCTGTAGCGTCTACTTTTATGGCTCTATCTTGTACTGTTCCTTTATTAATCATTCTCTAAATTATGAAGGAATTACTAGCCGTTTACAGTAAAGGTCCAGCTGGGAGTTACCAGTTGGGGGTGTGTCTCTGCACAGTCTGACACTATCCAATCACTGCTGCCAGTGTTAGAATGTGCAGGGACACGCCCCAAACTGGTAACACCCAGCTGGACCTTTATTGCAAACTTCTAGTAATTCATTCATAACTTCTAGTAGAAATAATACAGGAATGGCACAATACGCAGACATAAGAATAGATGCTCCAGGATTGTTAGTACGTGGGGAATGCAAGTAATCACTAAAACACATGTCGAGGAGTGACAGGTCCAATTTAAAGCAGGTAATGCCCACTATTTGTAGTTTAGCTCACCACCCTAAACCACCACCATGCTATAAGACATACCCTGACGGTCTTTCTGAACTTGCCTCAGTCATAAAATACATCCCTCAAATGCTGCACACTGTATACTGATAACCTGTGAAGAGCCACTTACACGTCCTTGCTGTACATCGTCCTGCTGTCCGGTTTCCACCCCCGCCCTTCCCAGTCTTGATTGCCACTGCAGTCGCCACCATGCGCAGTTACCTTTTACCCACTGAGCATGTGCAGTACAGCAAGGGCGTACCGTGCCCGACTTCATCACCACACCTGACTGCACTGCGCATGCGGAAGACTTGGAGGCGCCTGGTGGGAGGTCAGTCCTGACTGGAGCGGACAGCGTGACTATTCACAGCATGTATGTTTGCTTCACTTTTTGCAGGTCATTAGCATACATAGCACAGCGTTTAAAAAAAGGGACGTGTCAGGTCTTTTTATTACAGCATGGTGGAATCGGCTGGAGTTAGCTCTGGTTTTTCTACAGTTGTTGTGAATAGCCGTTGTGTTTTAAAGGGATTGTCCAGGAATGCACTATTGACGGCCTATACTCAGAATATCATTAATCATCATCCGATTCTCTTCAGTATCCAGCTTCATCACAGTAAATGGACTTGTGTGGTTTCGGTGCCGGAGCTACTCATGATCAGCTGATTCACAGAGTATCAAACAGATTCTGATGGCTCATTCTGAGGATAAGCCGTCAATAGTAAATTCCTGGACTACCCCTTTAAGGACGTTGGAATTCAGCGTTACCTGATTGGTTCTGGTTTTCCAATTTTAGCTCCAAAATCTATGCAAGAAAGCTGGGGAAGTGGAGGAGAGGAAGTGGGCCTCAGCCAGTGGGAGGATGAGGACAGTGATATGTGGAATAATGCTGCTTCCCAAGACAGTAACTCCTCCTGCAATTCCTGGGGCAACGGCCCCAAGAAAGGACTTTCCAAGGTAGGTGTCCGAGAAGTTAGAGATGATACTACACACTAATCTTTTTTTTTTCTACAATAAATTTTTATTGATTTTAAATAAGTTATAAAGTAATCTCTGGTGGATTTTTTTTTAACTTTTTCCACTTATAATAAAACAGGGCATGAAGACCCCAAATAAGTCTGATGAGGCCTGGATTATGACCCGATTGACTAAACAGCTTACTGACATGGGCTTTCCGGTGAGTTTTGCCAGAAGTTGAAAATGTGAAAGTTGCAAACATCGCACACGTGCATGTGCAGCCTCATATCTGTTCAATGCTATGGGGATTTGTGAAAATAACCCAGACAGCTTTTGGGGCCCTGTTCTTGACATAACAGCGGGTCCCAGAGTTGAGACCTACACTTTTTGGACATTTATGGCATGTCCTGTTGCTATGCCTTAAATGTTCAGATGGGACAACAACCCCTTTAATGATCAGTAGAGGTCCAATCACTGACGCCTACACTGATATTAACAATGAAGTGCCCACAATACTACTTTAGCCCTGTACAGCTGAGTGGCCTGGAGTGCTGCCGTGAGAAATTTGAGGGGACACAGATTAAAGCTGTTTGTGGCCTCCTTCATTCCCAGTATAAAGTGGTGGCTAAAAATCGTTAAAGGGATTATCCCATGATGGCCTGGGGGGTGTGTCCTTTCTGTTGCAGCTCTCTCCGTGTTACAGCCCAGGGGTGTGTCCTTTCTGCTGCAGCTCTCTGCCTGTAACTATCAGTTTCTAACAGTAGATATATCCGGTGGCAGTTTGGGGTGGAAATGAGCATGTGCGACCACCTCATCGATATTACTGAGGCGGATAGACAAATTAGGAAAAGAACAGGTGCTGCTATGCAGATACATTTTATTGAATAAGTCCTTGGCTATACTACATTTTTAGTTACCTGGAAAAGTTTTCAGATCCACGTGCTGATGTGAAAAGTGTGGAATATTTTTTCATAGGACAACCCGTTTAACTCCCATGTTTTAATAAAAAGCAAAAACATTTTTATATTTATTTTAAAAGGCTAATGTTTAAAATGAGAAAACTTGTCTCTTCAAGTGTCTTTAATGGCTGCCTAATAAAAAACCTAACGTAAGACTTTTTTATTTATTTTTTTTTATTATTTTTTTTTTGCCTTGATGAAATAGTTTGACGTTTTTGTGCTTATTCACTGCTGACATTTAGTGTCTTCTCCACAGAAAGAGCCTGCGGAAGAGGCCTTGAAGAGTAACAACATGAACCTGGACCAGGCCATGAGTGAGTATTCATGAATGAACAGCAAGGTGAGGTGATATAAGCCGTCAGGAGGATTGATCTCTCCCAGCTAAGAATGACTATACAGATCTGCGATACAACCATGTAAATTAGCTAAAGGTTGTCATACATATTGTACTTTTGTTGTCGCCGAGGACATCTAGTTTGGCCGTCGCACTAATATGTGTGAGGAGCTTTTGACTCTCCTCTGACAGATGATGTCGAGGGAGACAAGAATCGGGCAAAATTATTATTTTCGCCCATTCCTTTTGTTCTCTGGTGACATAAACTTCGGCCAGCAAATTTCTCTGCTCTCCCCAAAGCATACACCTACATGTTTGGCCGAGCTGAATGTGTATGGGGAAGGCAGAAAGGAGAAGAGAGAGAGAGCTGGCCATTATACAGAGAGAGGAGAAAGCCACCACTAGACACCTCCATTGATGGCTGATCTACCCGAGAACAAAAAGATCTGCCATTAAGAGACAGTCAGGAGGCCCCCATACACATCAAAATTGGTGGTATTTCATGTATATGGTATGAGCTATAGTCTAATGTAGAGGGAAATAGATTCAGTCTCTAGGGGGAGATTTCTCATAGCTCGGCTGTGTACTCCGGCCTATGATACCCAGTTGCAGCATCTGGCAGTCTGTGCGCCTCAACTGAAATCTACGTCAGCCAGGGGCCTGGATTTCAATGATAAATGTGGCGTGGCCCAGCACCTCCACGCCCCTTTTTTGGGAAAATGTCGAGGCTGACGAACGCCACTTGCAGATAGAAATTTGCTCAAATGGCATTGAAACAATCACAGTTTGTGCATATCTCAATGGTACATCAGACCCATTATATTTAAACCTAACGCTGGAACAAGTAACATTTTGAGGTCTTACACCCGTTGTGACAGCTGCTCTCTGTATCCATTACTTTGCAGGTGCTCTCCTGGAAAAGAAGGTGGAAATGGACAAGCGTGGATTGGGAATGGCTGACTATAACGCTATGGTCGCCAAGCCCCTGAGCTGCCGCCCACCACCGATCTCCAAAGAGTCTTCCATGGACCGCCCCACTTTCCTAGATAAGGTAGTTGGAAAAAAGAGGTTTTAGAACATTTTTGTATTATACGTTTTTTAGATTGGTGTTGATTTTCTTTCTAGTGGATGTAGAAATGTTTTCTTTAAAGGGGTTGTCCGAGTTATGGAAAAAAAATATAGCACTGTAAATCTAATGGGCAGCAATATGTGACTAAGTTCAGCAAGTTTTAGGCAAAAAAAAAATCTCTATTTCCTCGTTTCCCTGGTTCTCTTCTGGCCTTTGTTTACCTGCAGTAATAACAATCTCTGCCCCTCCCCCTGCTCTGTAAAGGCAGTGAATACAAGAGCTGAGTGACATGTCTGCCTGCTGGAATACTCAGTAGCATGTTGTATGTGTAGGACTACAAGTCCCAGCTGTACAATGACAATGCTGATACATACAGGAACTTCCCCCTACCTGTTCTTGTGCAATACAATTCCTCTGTCAGCTCCTGTGCTCAGCATTTGTCTCCTCGCTGCCTGTAGCTACTGCTGTAAAGCCTTGAGCCCTCAGTGTGTTCTGGCTGAAGGGGTTAATGTTTTATCTGAAGGAATCCAGGGAGAGAGCAGATGGCAAAGAAAGGGGGCGTGGCCAGTGACGTCTCGTGTACAGACTGTTATCTGAACTCTGAGGCTTGTGCACAAAACATCACAGAGCAGGGAGATAAGCTGACATCACAGGTCATGTGACCCTCAGTGAAATCTGAGAAACCAGCAGCTTTAGAAGCAGAAAGTGTATGGGAAAGTTGTTATACCTGACAAGTTAGTAACATACAAAAAAAAAAATAACTCGGACAACCCCTTTAATGCATCAAACTGATATATAGCGGGCGTCTGCTGTAAATGCCGCACTACATGGCGTTTTCTTGTGCTGCATTCTGTACGAGTGGCAGCCGGGGATATTATAGGCTGGTGCTGTTTGTGCATTTGGCGGTGTCACAGATACTTGAGTTGGCTTCACACTCTGACAAGACTTGACGTCTGCCGTCCTGCAGAATCTAGGTTGTGGGGGTGAAGCAGCGGATTAATGTTCTGCGCAGTGAACAGCTGAGCAGTAGAAAAACACAGACTTCTGGCCATGTGCTTGTCTTCTCCTAAATGTCAGCAGAGCTATTAGGTCATGAGAAATCCCTGGTAACGGAGCGCTGCTGACTTCCCGAGATGCAGTTAACGCTTTCTTCTCAGGGATGAGCCTGAAGATTGCAATGAAAGAATATGGCGGCTGTCGATCATATGTAGTCTGAAATGAAAAATTCTGGTTAAGGATATTCTAAACATTACTATAAAGGCCATCCAGAAACGTGAAGGGCCCTTGATACATAGATTTCTAAGTATGTTATTAGACACGATATGTCCTAGCCAAAGGATAAGAGATAACTATTAGATCGGTATTGGTGTGACCGCTAGGACACCCACAGATCACAAGACCGGGGGACGCTTTACCGCTGCCGTCATTCTGTATGGGACTGCTGGAGATAGCCATACAGATGAGTGGAGTGTTAGTGTGCTTACTCGTCCTGTCGTTCCCTTCATTTAGAGGGCACAGGCCCTCCATACTCGTGATCGATGTGGGTCCCAGCAGTTAGACCCCTACCAGTATACATGTACAGTACTCTAGTCTACATTTCAGGTACCCTAACAGCTCGGCATTACATTGACACCAGGCTGCATGTTGCTTTTGCTACTGTGAGCAACCTGCATGGCCTAAAAGTGCCAACATGGCCTGTAGCATCTCCAGACCTGTCTCCTATCGCGCACATTGTTGACATCGGCAAGTGCAACGAGAGCTGTCAGCAGCGGATTTTGATGATTTGCGACACCAAGTGCATTCAGCGTGGCAGAACGTTCCTCAGACAACCATTAATAACCTCATTGATACAAAAATGGAATGGTATTATTACTAATTAATGGTATTATTATTAATGGTATCATTACCATGTATCAATCATGTGAACTTCCGTAATTCCACGGCTTTTTTTGACATTTAAGATGTGTAAAAAAAAATATAAATATATATATATATATATATATATATATATATATATTAATATATATATATATACACACACAGGGTGGGCCATTTATATGGATACACCTAAATAAAATGGGAATGGCTGGTGATATTAACTTCCTGTTTGTGGCGCATTATTATATGGGAGGGGAGAAACTTTTCAAGATGGGTGGTGACCATGGCGGCCATTTTGAAGTCGGACATTTTGGATCCAACTTTAGTTTTTTCAATGGGAAGTGGGTCATGTGACACATCAAACTTATTGAGAATTTCACAAGAAATGCAATGGTGTGCTTGGTTTTAACGTTACTTTATTCTTTCATGAATTATTTACAAGTTTCTGACCACTTATAAAATGTGTTCAAAGTGCTGCCCATTGTGTTGGATTGTCAATGCAACCCTCTTCTCCCACTCTTCACACACTGATAGCAACACCACAGAAGGAATGCTAGCACAGGCTTCCAGTATCCATAGTTTCTGGTGCTGCACATCTCGTATCTTCACAGCATAGACAATTGCCTTCAGATGACCCCAAAGATAAAAGTCTAAGGGGGTCAGATTGGGAGACCTTGGGGGCCATTCAACTGGCCCACGACGACCAATCCACTTTCCAGGAAACTGTTCATCTAGGAATTCTCGGACCTGACACCCATAATGTGGTGGTGCACCATCTTGCTGGAAAAACTCAGGGAACGTGCCAGCTTCAGTGCATAAAGAGGGAAACACATCATCATGTAGCAGTTGAATGGCCCCCAAGGTCTCCCGATCTGACCCCCTTAGACTTTTATCTTTGGGGTCATCTGAAGGCAATTGTCTATGCTGCGAAGATACGAGATGTGCAGCACCTGAAACTACGGATACTGGACGCCTGTGCTAGCATTTCTTCTGTGGTGTTGCTATCAGTGTGTGAAGAGTGGGAGAAGTGGGTTGCATTGACAATCCAACACAATGGGCAGCACTTTGAACACATTTTATAAGTGGTCAGAAACTTGTAAATAACTCATGAAAGAATACAGTTACGTTAAAACCAAGCACACCATTGTTTTTCTTGTGAAATTCTCAATAAGTTTGATGTGTCACATGACCCTCTTCCCATTGAAAAAACTAAAGTGGGATCCAAAATGGCCGCCATGGTCACCACCCATCTTGAAAAGTTTCCCCCCTCCCATATAATAATGTGCCACAAACAGGAAGTTAATATCACCAGCCATTCCCATTTTATTTAGGTGTATCCATATAAATGGCCCACCCTGTATGTATGTGTGTATATATATATTTACATTTTATATTTTTTTGCATTACATGTTATTAGGATCTTATCTTTCCCTTTTCATGTCCAGAAAATCTGCCATTTAAAAGCTAGAAGGATTTTCCCTAGCTATAACTACTATGAGTGTCATGAAGCCTAGTCTTCGATCTTTGTCAGTCTCTGTCTTGCTGTTCATCCCACTAATTTCATTTTGCCTCCTCTCTCTGGTGCTGATGGACCATCTCCAGCTCACCATCTCTCTCTCCAATCAGGATGGCGGCCTAATGGAAGAGCCCTCTACTTCACCATTTTTGCCTTCACCAAGCCTGAAGCTCCCCCATCCAAATAGCGCACTCCCTAACCAGGCCATTGGTGGCATGACACCAGGCCTAAACATGCAGAACTTGAATTCCTCTAGACAGGTAACATTTATCTGCGGATCTTCCTTGTTACATTACTTTTTTTTTCCCTTCATGTTGCAAGAAATTAGAGTTTATGGAGCAGCCGATTGTTGGGAAGGGAGCGTTCCTTGCTGACAGTCGTCTGCTCGTTCAGTGAAGGAGACCACTGTATTTACATGCAGCGATCTCCTTCACTGTATGAGGATGGGGGATCACTATTGCGATCCCTCGTCCCTATACAGAACCATTGTTTCTGGGCAGCAGATCGCTTTTTAGACAGCACAATCTGCTGCCCAGAAAAGCTGATTGGTATGCCTGCACGAACGACAGGATCACCCGATGACTGAGGGTTTTGCTCGTTCATCAGGTGATCGGCGTCACATCTAGACGGGCAGATTGTCGGGAGCGAGTGTTCGCAGGAACGGTTGTTCCCAATAATCTGGACGATTATTAGTACGTCTAAATCCACCTTTACCTATCAGGTGGAATAGATGTGTATGATATAATTATCTGTGCATACAATGGTGACATCTTACTAACCTTTTTAAACCATGTAGATACCGAGTGGCAATCTGGGCATGTTTGGCAATAGCGGAGCAGCACAAGCCAGGTCCATGCAACAGCCACAGCAGCCACCAGTGCAACCTCTCAACTCATCCCAGCCTAGTCTTCGTGCTCAAGTGCCTCAGTTTTTATCCCCTCAGGTTAGTTTATGCCATTTTTATTATACTTTTTTCATATTTATAGGTATCTTTATGATTTGCTCATCAGTAGGCTACGGGTAATAGGACGTATTATGGATAGTAAAGTGGCCATTAGCAAATGCTGGTCAGTTTCAGCAGGATCGGCCGACTATCCAAGGTGCATAGTGGTCGCCAAACTCCTCCCCAGTGGGAAATGTTCTGGGAAACGGGTACGATGAAATGGCGGGATCCTTTGTTACCATGGGGCATTTGATTCTGCTGAAGGGGAATTGTCCCCTTTCTCCCTATTAAAAATAGAGGCATCCCTGGCCAAGCATGAGTATGTATGGGAGTTCAGGAGGAACAGTTGTCGGCAGAACAAGGTGTCAGCAGACGGCTTTTCTGGTTATAATTGGATATCAAGTAGTGCCCCCTGCCTGCCTTCTGAAAAAGAAGATTCATAATTACGCCCTGGTCCTCGGAGAGAGATGCCTCCATCTTCTGGTCTGCACAATGTTTTCTTCTGCTTGTACATGGACATGATCACGTGCAAAGCTTCAGTGATGATGTGGCCACAAGCAGTCATTGGCTGGGGAGGTGCATGTGATCATGTCCATAGCCAGCCGGATGTAAACACTGCGTGGGACTGGAACATGGACACGCAGGAGGCAGCGCAGAGGACCACAGTGATGTGAAACATGTAAGGCTGGGGGCATTGCTTAAAATACAATTCTAACTGGAAACCCCCTTTAAGAGGACAGGGCACCAGAGAGAAAAACTTCAGCTTTGCCAACCTTAGGTTGTTGGCATATGTTTACAGAAGTCAAATAAGTCTACGGCCGTCTTGAGCCACCATCAGAAAACCTGAATGTCCAGCACAAAAATAAGTCTGCTAATGTCCACTGACCCAAAATGAGCAATTAATCTTCTAGGCATTCAGAAATAGGGCATCATTTACTGTGCCCCCTGCTCCAGAAGCTGGTCTTAAAAAAGTCAAAAACCTTTTAAATGTCGTTGTCACCTCCTGTAAAGAGGACATGGCCCACGTGCTGAATGAGATCTGCGCCAGTTATGAGCTGTCATGGGTTTTATTACTGTTACTTCATTTATGGTGAGGCTGGTGCGCATCCTCCCACCAGCACGCAGGATATCAAGACTGGCATATGAAATCATCCCCATAGACGGTGCAAGGGGGACGTCCAGAATAATCTCCATTACACTCTTAACTCAAGCACTAAACCTATTGCTGCTGTTTTATAGTCGGTCCTCACTGATAATGTATAGTTATGCACAGTGAATACTGCTAATAAACCTGTGGGTGTTACTGGAAGCAACAAGCTTAACACTTATTAATTTCCCTTGGAGCTGAGAATTGACATTGTTCTGAGCATATGAAAGTAACAAGTGGCATTCATTTACATGACTAAAGTAAATAAAGTGTCTGTGTCTTCTCATCCCGCAGGTTCAAGCACAGCTTTTGCAGTTTGCAGCAAAAAACATTGGTCTCAACCCTGCACTATTAACCTCGCCAATTAATCCTCAGCATATGACCATGTTGAACCAGCTCTACCAGCTGCAGCTGGTGAGTACTTATCATTAGAACCGTCTTATGTTGCCTGCAAAATATCTCCGAGCACACTGTGCATGTCTCATATCAGTGTTCACATTTGCCGTGCCCTCATGTGTGACACTCCAGAACTTGATCTCCCCAGGCCACATGGAAGCATGCAGGCACAAGGCTCCTTGTGTATGGTTACGGGGTTACTTCTAAGGCAGGGATCAGCAACCTTCGGCACTCCAGCTGTTGTGAAACTACAATTCCCAGCATGCTCCTTCCACTTGTGTGGGAGTTTAGAGAAAAGCCTAGCAAGTTTGCATGATGGGAGATGTAGTTTCACAGCACCTGGAGTGCTGGAGGTTGCTAACCCCTGATCTAAGGCCTCATGCACACAGCCGTATTGTGGCCCGCTTACAGACCATAATTTGTGGTCCGCAGCATGGCCGGCACACATTCATGTGCATGAGGCCTAAGGGTGGGTTCACATCACGTTTTTGCCATCCGTTAAAGTATGTGTTGGGGGAAAAAAAAAAGATGGGAAGCACACCACATTTTTCTATGCCACAGAGTTCTTTTATAAAAAAGAACATACCGTATTTTTCGCCCTTTAAGACGCACCGGCCCATAAGACGCACCTAGGTTTTAGAGTAGGAAAATAAGAAAAAAATATTTTTCATCAGATCCTCTTATCAGACTGCCCATAAATTTCAGGACACCATATCAGCCCTCCATGTCAGAACTCCATCAGCCCTCCATGTCAGACCCCCAACAGACCTCAGATCAGCCCACTATGGCCCCATATCAGCCCACTGTGCCCCCATCAGACCTCAGATCAGCAGAATGTGCCCCAAACAGACCTCAGATCAGCAGAATGTTCCCCCATCAGACCTCAGATCAGCATATTGTGCCCCCATCAGACCTCAGATCAGCAGAATGTGCCCCCAACAGACCTCAGATCAGCAGAATGTGCCCCCATCAGACCTCAGATTACAACAGTATGTGCCCCCATCAGACCTCAGATTACACTAGTATGTGGCCCCCATCAGATCTCAGATCAGCGTCTTGTGCCCCCGTCAGACCTCAGAATCAGCGTCTTGTGCCCCCCATCAGACCTCAGATTACACTAGTATGTGCCCCCATCAGACCTCAGATCAGCATCTTGTGCCCCCGTCAGACCTCAGATCAGCAGAATGTGCCCCCAACAGACCTCAGATCAGCAGAATGTGCCCCCATCAGACCTCAGATTACAACAGTATGTGCCCCCATCAGACCTCAGATTACACTAGTATGTGCCCCCATCAGACCTCAGATCAGCGTCTTGTGCCCCATCAGACCTCAGATTACACTAGTATGTGCCCCCATCAGACCTCAGATCAGCGTCTTGTGCCCCCCATCAGACCTCAGATCAGCATCTTGTGCCCCCGTCAGACCTCAGATCAGCGTCTTGTGCCCCCATCAGACCTCAGATCAGCCCACCCAGCCACTTATAAAAAACCTTACTTACCTGTCCTGCGCTGCCGCTGCCCTCCGGTCCCGCACTCCACTCTCTTCCCTGCCGGCGCGCACTGCAGCGTCAGGTCATAGTGCTTGCCGGCAGGGAAAAGAGTGGAGCGCGGGACCGGAGGGCAGCGGCAGCGCATGACAGGTAAGTAAGGTTTCTATAAGTGGCTGGGTGGGCTGATCTGAGGTCTGATGGGGGTCCCTACGTACAAGTGAGCACTTCCTTATGGAAGCGCTCATTTGTATTCGCCCTATAAGACGCACTGCATTTTTACTTCTACTTTTGGGGGGGAAGTGCGTCTTATAGGGCGAAAAATACGGTACTTTTTTGTTTGTTTTTTGTTTTTTTTTTCACAATAGAACTCCTTAGTGAACGGATACGGTTTTTGTATATGTTAAACGTATGCCAAAAACGTGTTGTGAACCCTCCACCCTCCCTGGATGCTGTAGTCAGTATCCAGGTTGTGCCACTTATTTTTGGTTATTGGCTGATTTCTGAAGATTAATGGCCGGCGTGGTTTACACGTCCAGTATTTTCTGTGTTTTCTTCACTCTCTGACCCATTTCTCGTGCACCTGCAGGCGTATCAGCGTTTACAACTCCAGCAGCAGATGTTACAGGCTCAGCGTAATGTTTCCGGACCCATGAGACAACAGGAGCAGCAAGTAGGTCAAACCTCCTTATCTCTGCCCAGCTCTGTCTGTAAACTTCAGCGTTAGTGGTGATCGCCTGTAGCTGCAGATGTCTGGCTCGGCTCCGTCGTTGCCTCGGGTAGCAATTATTTATTTCCAGTAAAATGTTCTTGCTACCTCGTTTTCATAAACTTGCCAAGTGGAAAACAGACTTGTTAGAAATAGGAGATAAATAGATCTTCTTCACTGTGGAAGTGCCTGCCGTTTCTGTCTGTTGGAAGTCAGCCGCTGGCAGAAGGAGGATTTTGCTGACACGTCTCCTGACTCCCTCAGTATAAATGTACATCTGGATCCGCCTCAAGGTTGCGTGCCTGTTGTTATAGGGGATAAGAGAGGAGGGTGCCAGACACCACCTCCTCGCCCCTTCTATCTCCTGGGAACGCAGGATTGAGCATGACTTATCCCCCCACCCCCATATATATCAGATTGTGAGCGGATCCTACCACTATGAAGATCTCTGGCCACTGACATACATTATCTTACCCAGTCCTTACACTTCGTTAGCACTCCTTTTCAACTTTTCTTAAAGGGATTTTCCAGTTTCAGAAAAAAATATAGTTTTTCTCCCCTGTATACAGGGATTTACTTATTCATGTCGATTTTTGCTGTGCCCCATCCATTTTGTTTGCATCCCAGAGCTTGATTTGATGAGATGTCCGTAGTGTCTGCGTCATACTACAATTCCCAGCATACACTTGTAGGCTCTTGCTGGGTTTCACTGCCCGCCCCCAGTTACTTACGGTTTTATTATCTTCCTCTTTGTCCCGAGCCTGTCCCAGCCATCGTACCCCAGGCAGTGACCCAGTGCCCCTCCATCGTGGTAGTATAAATGCAATAGCTTCCAGTGCGCATGCATTGATCCCGCTCATGCGCGTTACTCAGCACACAAAATAATCACCTGAACCAGTACATCATTGCTGACATTCTGCTGACAGGGCAGTGTAAGTGAGGCTTTACACCACCAGACCTGTCAGTGTAATGTCAGCAGGCCAGGAGACAAACAGCGCTTTGGGTGTCAGCAGTCAGCCGGTGAAGGCACCAAAGGGGCCATTTTTGTTAGTGGAAGGTCAGTAGGTGTTGCAGCTTGTGGGACAGGAGGTTGACTATAAAATGAAGGCCCAATCCCAGAATATCCCTTTTCCCATCAAGTGAATAGTGCTGTGGCTGCACGTCTGATGGCCAGGGGCGCTACTGTGCTGGGAAAACAGTGAAGAGGACACAGTACTGTGGCCGCTTCATTCTCAGAAAAGCATGTCGTAACACTATGACTGGAACCAGTGGTAACTTATCCAAGTAATTTGACATCACTTTTTGTGATGAGAATAGCCATTTAACCATCTAACTGTTTTGCCCGAGTCCAGCTCAGGCAGTGTGAAAAGTAGCTAACTGGAGGGGGGAGGGCTGCTTTAGATGGTGATATCTCCTCAATGGTAGAAGCTAGAAACATGCAACTGGTCTTGTTTGAAAGCTGACAGTCCAAGCTTTCATACAAAACAAAATGACAGCTGAAGTCCAAGCAGCAGAGGAGAAATTACTGTTAGAAATCAAGTCGGGAATAATCGCAGGTAAAACCTGTTTTTACTTTCACTTTCAGCTTCATTCACAGCGTCCCCATTTTGTATCAGTGATCTCTTTCTCTGTCCTGAACGTATTGCTGTCATCCTGGTATTGTCTGAAAGCTTGGAATGTCAAGGAATTTCAAACAAGACCAGTTGCATGTTTCTAGCTGCTACCCTTTAGGAGGTAGCAGCATCTAAACCCTCTAGGTAGCTACTTTTCCCACTGCTGAAGCTGGGCTCTGGCAAAACAGTTATTTGGTTAACGGGATTGTCCTACCATAGACGACTTTATTAAAAGGGTTATCATCTCAAACATTGGTGTCATATTGTTAGGATATGCCACCAATGTCTGAGAGCTGCAGGTCCCTTCTGGGACCCGCAGCTATTTCTAAGAGGGAGTGCGCAAAGCGAAAGAGTGTGGATGCTGCCCTGCATTCATTTCTATGCGTGTGCGCAAAGTTGCAGAACGCAGGTATGGCTATTTCCTTCAGCCCCATAGAAATGAATAGCGTGGTGGCCACTGTTGCGCAGTACGATTCCCATGCGATTTCTATAGGACTTCCGAAAATGTTGACACTCCCGTAGAAAGTGTGGAGAACGGCAACCCATGTGCGGTCTGCTCTTCTTCACTTTGTGGACTCGTTTTAGAGAGAGCTGTGGGTCCCAGAAGTGACACATTCTAGCAATAGGCCACCAATGCTGGAGATGACGCAACCCCCTTTTTGAGAGGAGGAAATGAAGTCGTACATGGTGGCCATTCAGATGACTGTCCATGTAATACACTGATGCCTCAATCTGATCCACCCGATCAACAGCCACTGCTTGTTAGGCACTCTCCAGAAAAATGGAGGATTTCTGCTTGTCGTAGCAGCTTACTCTTTATGAACCCATCGCATTGCAGACTTTGCTCATCTCAGGATATATATTAGTATAGGATTGTATATGGATTACTCTCTTTGCTTCATTCGATGTCTTGTCCATCTCCTTCTCTTGCTCCTTTGTTGCAGGTTGCACGTACAATCAATAACATGCAGCAGCAGATACAGCAACATCAGCGCCAGCTAGCCCAGGCCCTGCTTATGAAGCAGCAGCCTCCCCATCCTCATCCGCCATTACATCCTCCCGCAGGCAAGTCAGCACTGGACGGCTTCTCCCCCCACCCTGCTGGGTCAAGCCTGACTGACCTGCACACCAAAGAACAGCAGCCTTCTTCTAATACCTTCTCTCCATACCCAGTTGGTATGTATGAATCCGCTCTTTTATATAGAGAGCTGGGTATGTGTAATTCCCCGCATGGTGTGTCCAGGACCGGGAAAGCAGATCTCTTCTTCTTGGTTCATCAGAAGCTAGTTTTCAACCCCTCTTTGATAATTAGTTATTAGAACAGTTTGATGAGTTTACTTTTAATGCCAGCAAAAAAAATCTCAATCTGTTAAGATGATAAAAAAAAATAGTGTGATCCTTAAAGAGTCGTCAGCATTCTTAACATTTCTATTAAATGCTTATATGCCCTTGGAAATAACAATTCTGGAGCATCTTTTCTTGTAACGTTGCATTGTGCTGTTCCTCTGTTCTTCCTCCTAGAAGAAACGGACAACTGGATGTTACCATCCTCATTGTATGTCCCTACACAGCCTGACACTGTCAGCACAGATTGAATGGTATTAAACTGAAACCTGGTAACACCCAGTTGTCTATTTATTCACATTTCCAGTAAGAATGACAGAGGGAACAGCACAGTGATAAGAAAAGATGTTCTAGAAGTGTTATTTTATGGGAAGTACAATTGTAGACTAAAACACACGTCAGCAGAGCCGACCAGTCTACTTTAAGATCTTAAAAGTTAGATGGATCTTAAAAGAGATCTTAAAAGTTAGATGGATAAAAGTTATAAAAGTTAAATGGATCTTAAAAGTTAGGTGGAGCTTCATTTTTTTCTGATAGAAGGCGTCAAAGCCTACGAATAAATAGATATTTAAAGGGTCTGTCCACTCTATAGATAATCTGTCACATCCAGATGGAGGGGACGTCCGTAAAATGACTGCTGTCTGTCTGGGAATGCGAACATCTTCTACCATGGGGCTTTAACCACCATAGGGCTGTATTAAGAAAGCAAAGTAGACATTTGACCCAATGATAAAATAGTCAGTACATTTAAAGGGGTTGGCCACCTTTTTGACAAACCTCCCTCACAGCCAGACCTGCAGAAGTGAAGCATACTGGTCTGCTCGCCGCTGCTGGGTCCTGGCTCTTTCACTCCCCGGCCTCGGCTGTTCACTCGAGTCCCCGCTGTAAACATCCGATTTGACACCACTGCAGCGGTGACCTGATCCCCTTACGTCATGCCAATTGGTCATGTGATGGAATGGCGTCAGGTCAGTTTTGCTGCAGTGTCAAAGCGGATGTCTACATTGGAAGACCAAAGAAGCCGGGACCAGCGGCGGGGAGCAGGTATGTAAATATGCCTGCCTTTTGCACATCTGACCAGGAGGTGGGTGTCCCAAATAAAAAGATGGCCAACCCATTTAAAGTGAATTTCTGCCTTATAGTGGAAGTATACCGCCTAATATACAAACCTATTCCTTCTTTTCAGTTCCTGGATTAAATCCCACCATGAATGTAAGCAGTATGGACATGACTGGCAGTCTGTCAGTGAAGGACACATCCCAATCTCAGTCTCGTCTGCCTCAGTGGACTCACCCCAACTCCATAGACAGCCTGGCAAACTCTTCTTCACCTCTCGACCCTAGTCCTGGCAAACCAAGTAAGACTAAATCCATAAGATCCAGTCACAGTTCAGATATATAGTGGTTCCTCAGATTACAATATTAATTGGTTCTGGGACAACCATTGTATATTGTAATCATTGTAAGTTGAGTCCATAGCTCTATGAAAAATCAGTCATTGGTCCCGAAGCCCCAAAATGAAAATGAAGATTTAAAGGGAACCTGTCAGCTCTGAAACACCCTCCAAACTAGAGTAAGTGGTGTATAGTGTAAGTGACGTGGAGTCCGGTTATGTAAGTTTTATCTTCATACTCACTTCCATTCTGACTCTGTGCTCCCACAAACTTGCAGTAAAATGCACTGAGAGGACTCCAGTGCTCACTCACATAATGGAGAGGACTCAAAGAAGAGTCCTCTCAATGCATTTTACTGCAGGTTTGTGGGAGCACAGCGTCAGAATGGAAGTGAGTATGAAGCTAAAACTTACATATTCGGATTCAGCATCATTTACACTATACAACACTTACTGTAGTTCAGGGGGTGTTTCGGAGCTGACAGGTTCCCTTTAAAGAACTCCCGCAAAAATTTTTATTCCATGTCCTGCTAGAAATGTACATGATATAATCTGTAGTGAATGTAATTTTCTTACCAGTAGCTGAATTTTTGAGTTATATCATCCTGAAGTTTCTTATCTGTGTCATGTGACCAGCAATTAGACCCACCAACTCACACAGCATCTTATGTGTGGACA
Source organism: Rhinella marina (assembly GCA_900303285.1). Lineage (NCBI taxonomy): Eukaryota > Metazoa > Chordata > Amphibia > Anura > Bufonidae > Rhinella > Rhinella marina. The sequence continues at coordinate 372,755 of ONZH01020058.1, read as the reverse complement.
GGAAGTCTAATTCTCAGTGCATTCCTATGGGAGCCTCACTTTCAGTCTCATAGGAATGAATAGAGCAGTTACTGGCTTTCTGTCCTGGGTCAGTTGGAGGTCAGGGAGTTGGTCACATGACCCAGCTACAATAAGAAGAGAGTGGAAACTCTCAATTTCAGCCTCTGATAAGAAAATGACAATCACTACAGATTATATCATGCACCTTTCTAACAGGTCAGAGAATAAAACTTTTTGCGGGAGTTCTTCTTTAAGGAAAATATGTAGATAACAAAGATAAAGGAAGTCCTGATATATAACAGACCGGAATAGATGCTGGAAGCTGTAAATCAGTTTCTGCGGTGAGGACAGGAGCTTCTTCAGGGTCCCAGAAAAATAACTTAGAGCTGCCCTCACCTGGTGTCCAAAGGAGCAGTTCATCCTGTCACAGACAGAGGGCAGTACAGGACATGTAGTACCGCACAGTACTGCAAGGAGGAGCCGCTAGACAACGAATACAGAGGTTTTACCAGAGAAATGATCATGTTAATTGGTTGGACCTGCGTCATTGCATATTAAGTCTAGTTTCTTACAGTTGCCTAGGAAAGACCATTGTAAGTTGAAATGTTGTATCCTGAGGATCTTGAAGGACCGCTGTATATAATCAGGCTTGAGTAAATCGAGCTTTGGATCTTAGATCTGAAGTCGATTCATTCAAACACTTGTCTGGAGACCTTTCTCTGTACAGCATAAAAATATATGGTGTCCGTGGAGGCAAAGTATGTTTCTTTGGTGTATCAATTCGGTATTCATTTCTGCATCTTTACAAACATGTACAATTAGGAATCCGAAGTCGGGTTTAGCAAACCGGACTTCGAATTCATAATGTTAAATGTTTCTTTTTTTTTTTTTTATTGTAGTTTTCAATTATAATCAGAACATTATTTTTACAAGCTTTTTTATAATTGTAGTCCCTTGTTGGTTTTTTTTTTCTTTTAAATAAATGTTTTTAAAGATGCAGAATTGAATACTGAAGTCTTCTACGACGGAGATGGGATTAAAATGTAAGTGTTTGACCGAATTGACTTCGGATCTGTGATCTGAAGCTTGATTCGCACAACAATATATATATACTATATAATATCACATATAGAGTTCATTATGTATATATATATATTTCTTGTGTTAGAGATTAGTCTTATCCATCTCCTTGCAAGAAAGTTTAATTCCTTGGAATACCAGACATCATTTACAGTATCTGCATCTTGTCAGTGGTCATGGGGAGACTTGGCCAAGTAGTTAAAGGGGTTTTCCAGGACTTGGATATTGATGACCTGTCCACAGGATAGATTATTAATATCTGATCGTGCCGGCCGACAGGCAGCACGCCCACCAATCCGCTGTTTCAGACAGCCTCCACCACTAGAAACTATACAGAAGATGGATCTGGACACACAAGGCTTCACTGTGCTGTTTCGAGAGCCACATATTGCATTTCAGCTCCCATTCACTTGAACTGAAGATGAGCTGCAGTACCCCACCATGGCCACAACACAGGGTGGAGCCTTCTGATTCTGGCTGAAACAGCTGATCAGTGGAGGTGCCTGGTGTCGGACCACCACCAATCTAATAATTATTACCTATCCTGAGGATTGGCCAGTCCTGGAAAACCCATTTAAAGAGGTTATCTTACCAAGACAACCCCTTTGCAGGTTGAGTATAATATATTTGGATGTAAATCTGGTTTTCCTATGTTAATCTCAGGTAACCTGCCCGGGAACCTAAGCATTGGCCCTCCTGTAAAGCCATCTATAGAGGACTCCTACAGCCGGTACGATCTTCTCCCAAGCAGTGAATCCCCAACAAGTCCCCCTGTTGCTGTTCCTGATAGCTGGTCACGTGCCAAATCTGAAAATGAGAAAATCTCCAATGGATCCAGTATTAACTGGCCTCCTGGTAGGTGTCCAGTGCCACAATACCAGTGCATTGAAATATTGTGTCAAAGAAACCTCGGTGTATGTTGTGGTGAGCTGAAACCTGAATGTATCTACAGAATTTCATCCAGGAGTGCCTTGGAAAGGACTGCAAAATATCGACCCTGAGAATGATCCCGATGTGACCCCTGGAAGTGTCCCTACTGGACCCACCATTAACACCACCATCCAGGATGTAAACCGCTATCTGCTGAAGAGTGGAGGTATCGCAGTCTTTATGTGATCAAGCCTTTATGTGTGTGTCACACTGCTCTGGGTTTAAGGTTTAAAGTGAAAGCCTTTTCTTCCATAGCAAAACTGTCTGATATAAAGTCCTCGTGGTCATCAAGTCCCATCTCTCACAATCAAGCGTCCTTGTCCCATGAGCTGTGGAAAGTACCCAGAAACACTACAGCCCCAACTCGACCACCGCCTGGGCTGACCAATGCCAAGCCTTCCTCTGCCTGGGGTTCAAACCAACTGGGCTGGACCAGCTCGTACTCAACAGGTATGAATATGCTAGGGAATGTGGAATCAGGAAATGTGGTATTGTTTAAATCGAGTGTGTGGTTTGTGTTTTTTTTGTTTTTTTAACTTTTTTTTTAGAATATTTTACATTTTCCTTGTCATAATCTAGATTTTAAAAATGATGCATATAATCCTGCAATTTTCACACTGACCACTTGGTCTAATAATGGGTCATGATTTCCTGTTCTGTACAGGTAAGGCTGAGTTCACACTTCAGTTATTTGGTTAGTTATTTCCATCAGTTATGGGCTGTTGGCAGTGTTGTTGTGGATCCGCAAAAACACGGATGCCGGCCAGTGTGTGTTCCACAATTTGCGGAAAACACGGCCCGACACCCCATACAAAATGCCTATACTTGTCCACAATAGCGGACAAGAATAGGACATGTTTTGTTTTTTTTTTGTTTTTTTTGGCGGAGCCACTGCTGCCTGCAGTCGTTGAAATTGCAGAATAGATGCGGCCCCGTTCACACGGTCATGTTAATGGTACATGTAATTGGGTCTTGTTTGTACGAGAATGATTCACATGGGGAATGTGGGGGTTTAATTTTTGTGTATTTTTTTTTTTATACTCTCTCCTTGAAAGGTATTTATTATTATTATTGTTAATAATTCCTCTTACACTATACTTTTCCACTGTAACCGGGGCTGCACTGCATTGACAGTTTTCACTGCCAGGGCTGTGCTGAGTCTTGTTGGACCCAGAAGCCGCCTCCAAGAGCCAGAATCCCAGCGATCACATAACCAGTCGAATCACCAGGATAAATGGAGGCAGCGGCAGCACTGCCTCCTTTGTTCTATACACAGTGCTCAGTGTGGAAAAACCACACGCTGGGGTGTCCATGTGTCTCTCTCAGCGAGGTACCTGACAGTCAGCTGCCCAGTCACCCGGGTAGCGGCCTTAAACCCACGTCGTATATAGGTCATGCGCAGTTTTTAAAGACTTGGTCCACTAAGTGGTCTCTCAGGATAGTGCCTACACAAAGGAGACTCCATGATATCTGCTGTATCAGGCAGGCATTTGAGGCCATACAATTGTGCCCCAACTACTGATAATAAGGATTTCTCAATAGCTTTTAATATGTTGTAGTACTGATCGTGGTTGGAAAATTAAGGAAAGAAAATTGCTCAAACTGTATGAAAGACTTGCATGTTCTCTATTTCAGGTTCTACTTGGAGCACAGACAGTTCGGGAAGATCTAGTAGCTGGCTGGTTCTGCGCAATCTTACACCCCAGGTACTGAGATGCCACAGATTACAGTGTGTTATGCTGGGTACATACATGGTTTGCAGTAAGTATGTAGATATATAGCGTGTCTGCATGTGCAGAAATGGAAAGAGAATTACAAGTGCTTAAAGGGGTATTCCCATCACAGACAATGGGGGATATTGCTAGGATATGCCCCCATTCTCTGATAGGTGCACCGAGAACGGAGCAGGGAAGGTGGCGGAGGGCGCACTGCGAATGCGCAGCCGCCCTCCTTTCATTTCTATGGGGCTGCCGAAAATAGCCAAGTGCTGGCTCGGCTGTTTACGTCGGCCCCATAGAAATGAATGGGAGCGGTGGCCGCGCAAGTACGGTGTGCTCTCGTTCACTTGTATGGGTAGAGAGTTTCGGGGTGGCCATAGCCAGGGAATCCCTGGGTCCTCCAGCCACCACTTTCCCCGATCCATTCTCGGCGTAGACAATGGAGACATATCCTTGCAATATGCCCCTATTGTCTATGATGGGAATACCCCTTTAAATATCACACTAGCACCATATGGTGGCCCTATGTACTCACTAGATGCAGTCTGAAAAGGTATGCCACCATTTTTATCTTTCTCCTCATGGATATACCATATACGGAATCAGTGAGGAAAAAAATCTCCACAGATACAGGTTGGGCCCATACCTGGCTGTAGATGCTGTATTATGGATCTGTACTACATAGATCAGTCTCGGACTGGCCCAGAGGATCCAAGGGCCCTAGCTCTGACACAGTAATGGCTTATTATAAAGCAGAGCGGTAAGGTCTAGCAGAGGGTGGGCCTCCAGAATCATTTCATCTGGTGGGCCCAAAAAAATTCTCCCTGACGATGACGTGGATCCTTCATGGAGGCACGTAGACAATATCCTTGTGGCTGTGTATGGATCATGTCATGTCAAAGAACAAAAACTTTTCCCAAAAGAGTCCTGATGGAGTAAAATCTGAGCTACAGCGTGCACACAGAGCCGTAATATGGGTGAAACCTGCAGCCACATGGGTATTGGTTCTTAGGCCTTGGGTTTAGAATTTATAAGGGTTTCATTGTACTTGTGGTGGGAAAATTTGCAGTACTTCTCTCTATTTGTTGTGTAGTAGGTGAGGGCTGTTAGGGTTAGTTATTAAAAGCCAAAATCTGACATCACTCTTATTAAACAGATTGATGGTTCCACCCTGAGGACGCTGTGTCTGCAGCATGGCCCTCTGATTACATTCCATCTGAACCTTACTCAAGGCAACGCCGTGGTCAGGTACAGCTCAAAGGAGGAAGCCGCAAAAGCCCAGAAGTCCCTACATATGTAAGTGTGAATTGGTATACGTCTGAGTTTGTTTAAATTACTGCTTATGTCTTCTTTTTTTTTTTGTAGCTTTTATATTAAAGAGGACCTCTCCCCTCTCCTGTTTTAGTAACTACTTGCATTACCCATAACAATTCTACAGCATCTATACTTCTGACTGTCTATTGTGTGCCATTCCTTTATTATACCTTCTAAGAGCTATGAATGAATTGCTAGCAGTTTGCAGTGCTCCAGATGGGTGTAACCAGTTGAGGGGGGTGTTCCTGCAAAGTCTGACACTATCCAATCAGTGCTGTTAGTGGCAGATTGTGCAGGAACACGCCCTTTCTGGCCACTCCCATCTGGAGCTTCACTGCGTACAGCTTACAGTTCATTCATAAGCCTAAAGCTTATAACCTGTCAGCACAAAATGCAATGCAATCTGCAAGCACCACATTACAGAGTATGAGAAGCAGAGCAGATTGGTACGGTATATATTTTTGTGGGGAAAAAAAATCAGTAAAGCTTGTAACTTATACATTTATATCTGGTTTTTCAAATATTAATACCTGGCAATGTAGGGCATGTTTAAGAGATGGCTTTTTTTTTTTTTTTTTTTTTTTAATTTGAGATCCGCTGCTCTGTTACAGCACTGTGCCCCCTGTTTCTTTTGGCGCCCTGTATGCTAATCAATGGCATCGGTACAGGGAGGAGGAGACTGTTACACTGCCACGAATGTCAGCAGCCCACTTCACAGCCAGGGAGAAGGAGACGCCCACTGGGAAACACGGCCGTCACCTCCTCCCTGTACCCATGCTATTGATTAGCATACATAGCACCGGAACAGGGGACACATTGGCACAGCGGTTCCGCAAAAAAAAAAAAATAGCGATATGACATCCCCTAAACATGCTCTCTTAATATTGCAATCTCGAAAGGTTCCCTTTAAGACCACCCTCATGAACAGCTCTCCATGCACAGGGGGAGGTGTTATCATTGACTGACAGCTATGTATGTATACACACTTTTATACAGAGACTGCTATCTAATCCCATCACTAATAACACCTTCCCATGTATTAAGGACTGATCAGCGGGGTGGTCTTAAAAGCTTTGTGCTATAAACTACTTTTTGCTCTAAAATGTATTTTAATCAGTAATTACTCTAGCTCCCGTTCCTCCTTGGATTGTTTTTTTTTTTTGTTTGTTTTTTAAATTAATATTTACCTCATTTGCAGTTTTCTCTTAGCCCCCATGCTTTAACCCTACTTCCTGGTTTGTCATGTGACTGCTGTCCCATCATGCTTTACAGCAGAGAGATGTGTCCTGACATTATGTGATCATGTGACTAACCACACCCCTTGAGACTACTTGGCAAACCTGATAAAATCAACCAGAATGACTGAACCTGATTTTCTTCTGTGCAGGTGCGTCTTGAGTAACACTACTATTCTGGCAGAGTTTGCTGGTGAAGAAGAGGTGAATCGTTTCTTGGCACAAGGGCAGTGTTTGCCCCCCACTTCCAGCTGGCAGTCTAACACTGGGAATAGTCAGCCTCGACTGGGCGGAGGCGGGGGCTCTCACAACATGGTGCGCAATGACACCGCCCACTGGAACCCTCCCTGTTTAAGCGGCAAGGGAAACAATGACCTTCTTTGGGGCAGTGTCCCCCAGTACTCCAGCAGTTTGTGGGGCCCCCCAGGGTCAGACGATGCGAGGATCATTCGCAGCCCGACACCTCTCAACACTCTGCTCCCGGGAGACTTGCTGAGCGGGGAATCCATCTGAAGAAACGTTGCACTTAGATGCTATGAATTTCTAAATCATCAGCACGAACTGAAAACTTCAAAACCAATAATATCCAGTCCTTTCCAGTCCAGGCTTTGTGAAGACTTCATCTTCTTCAGACCCACGTCTTCTCTCCATGCAGTATCTTCTCATCCTCCCCACCGCACCCTTGTGAACTGTTCAGAGAAACAGTATGGGGGCCATGGGAGGGGAAGGGGAAAGGAAGGGGAAGGGGTCTGTCTCTTAGTACAAGTGGTCAAGCAATTTTCTTAAGTTTTTAAAGTGTTCAAAGAAGATAAAAAGAAAAAAACAAAAAAAAAATGATCAACGCTGCTTTTGCTGGGACTCAAAAGTAAGGGCACTTTTCATATGACAGGGCTGGAGAGGGTTGTTTTTAGGGCAGGGGCTGAGCAGTAGGGTGGGATTTTAAAAGCCTATTTTGAAACAAGCCTTGGTCTTTTTTTATGCACATCAGATGGGGCCCGTCAGTCCGAGGGGCAGAAGCAAGATCTGCGTATTCTTGTCATTCTGTATGAAGTCAAAATTGGTACGGAAACAAAGGAATGAAGGCTCTAGTTTGACATCCCCCCCCCCCCCGGATCTGCCTATGCACATACCCTTTGTCCAGAGCCTTTGCTCCTGTTATTTTATTTTTCGTTCGCCCCCTCGTTCTAAATCTTCATATCAGTCATTAGATATACTTGAATCTAGCAGATCTTCTCCATGTTGGCTTCTGTCAGGGTTTTGGGCCTCAGTGATACTGTTTGTGTAAGTGTCTATGCACTTTCAAAGGGGCACGTCACGTGATTTCCAAGAAGTGACATACAGTATAAATGTGTGGACAGGTTCCTTTTCGGAAATCCATCCCTCTGGGTTTTTTTTGTTTTTTTTTTCTCCCCCTATATAACTGTTTGCTATTACCACCTACAGTTCTGTGCACAACAAATCTACGAGCAGTTCAGGGGGGAAAGTTTAATTTTTTTAATTTTTTTTGTTATATTGAGTTTATTATTGCTTTATGCTTTAGGTCAGTTTTGAAATAGATTTATCTTGTACTTATTATATACTTTTATCTTCACCTTTGCACTGAAATTTTCAAGGCCGCATCCAGACCTTTTGCGGAAAACATATATGTATAATGATATATCTGTATGTGTGTAGATATACACATACAGATATGTCCGAAGAGCGTGGAAAGAGGGACAGAGTTAACACGTACCTATGTTTACTCAAGGACTTATTTTTTGAAGAAGAAAAAAAAAAATTGCAGCGTGCTTATCTCTGAAGAAAAACTCACAAACAGTTGTCTACCTTTCCAATGATTCTTCTTTGAGGGGGGGTAATGCATATTTATGGACACTTGTATCTACTTGGGGGGAGGGGGGGGGCATTTGCTTTGGCTCTTGGACTTGTAAACTGGAGCAGCCGCCACGAGCAGATCCCCAAAAGGAACCCTGCAGAATGCAGGTTTTGAACTGCGTCTAAATGCAGAAGCCTCTCCTGGCTCTAACCTGTTTACAAAACTCTTCGTTTTATGTTACTCTTGTGTTTTCTGCTTTTTTTTTTCTCCCAAAAAAAAAAACAAGTAAGACTTTAAAAAAAAAAAAAAAAGCAAAAAAAAAAACGTAAAATCAAAAAAAAAAACTGAAAAAAAAAATACTTCCATTGAATTTAAAAACTCTATTTTCAAATAGCTATTCCTTTACATCTCGGGGAAAGTACCAGTGTTTTATTAAAGAAAAACAAAATAACTTTAGCCATCGCTGTGCAGCATTTTATTTGTTTTCCCCCCCTTTTTATATTTTACATTTTTGTCAGTTTTGTTTTCCTGACGGTGAACGAAAGTCAAAAAACAAAACGGAAACTCTTTTTTTTTTTTTTTTAAATCACTATCTTGCACATCGTGGATATCTTTCTCAGGAAAATGTGACATTTCCAGAGGAGTAGAACACCACAAAAAAAAGACGACAAAAAAAAAAACAAAAAAAAACATTTCATTGTATTTTTAAGAAAAAGGAGAAAAAAAGGTATTAAAAAAATAAATAAATGAAAAGCAAATGTAAAAAAAACGAAATGAAAACTAGATTACCCGGCTTCAAGCACTGAAAATGGAAGGGGGAAAGAACGGAACCCGTACAAGAGGAAGGCAAACAATCCCTGTTTGTAGCAGTTACCTAATTACCAAATAATGGACTCGAAATGTTTCAAGAGTGCTTTATATGTTTGAAAAAAAAATATTGCTTTATGTTGAATCAAAAACTATGATTTTCTTGGCTCGAAGTTAGAAAAAACACAAAAAGGAAAAAAAAGAACAAGATACTTTTCCGAGGAGCTGATGGAAAGACCTTTTATTACAAACACAGCCTGTAACATAAAGGAGGCCGAACCTTTCCTGTTTCAATATTTTTTTTTTTTTTTTTTGGGGTGGGGGGGGGGGGTGGTCCATTTTGGTGTCACCGAACGGGCAAGATGGGCTTTAAGTGGTTGTATGGAAATGTATGGTTTGGATCTCTGCCATGGCTGGTGCCATCTCTAACGGCCCATGAATTGTTCTGCCTTATGGGCCGTTTCAACAGGGTTGGCGTTCAACGCCTTCAGTACCAGCTGGGCCGCCATCCCTTGCGGTACTGGAGCAGTTTATAGGATCCTGATCTATGCACAAGCCAAGTTTGAGACAGAACTACCATTTTGTTTTATTTCGTTTTTTTGTTTGTTTTTTTAGCTTACTAGATTTTTAATCCAAAACTAACTTGTCCTGTGCAAATATTGAACGTCCCTTTCTCCCCCTTCTGGCAAAGCAGATGGGGGACAATGACTTCAGACAGTACAACCTGTGTATTGTAACCCCGTTTTATGTGCGAGGGGTAGGGTTCTTCATCAGTTAATATTGTATGTGTTACTTCATAATGCTACCTCTGTCTGCCATACACTGCCCCTAGACGGGCGGAGGAACAGACTGTGACACGGGAGGGGCGTTCTTCTCCTCGCTCATCTTCTTACACAATTAGAATTTGTCTGTTACAGGCACTGGGACAATCCTTAAAATTGTGGCACTCCATTGGTTTTTCGAGCTCAGATTTTTTTTCTCTATGTGCATTACGTTGCTGATCTCTCCAGCGCTTACTTTTTATGATATATTGTTTTAACGTACAAGGCGAGAAGGTTAAAGGTTTACAAAGAGAGCGGAGTGTCTGACACGACTTCTTTCTGCAAAGAATGTTTGTTTCACTCATTTCTGTTGGATGCAATATTGTCCCAAAGATTTTAAGTAAAAAAAACAAAAAAAAAAAACGAACGGAAAAAAAAAGTTTTACTGCCCTTTATCTCTCTAGCTGCAAAAGGGTTATTTGGTAATACACAAGTTCTACTGTACTAGCAAGGCAGGTTGTCAGATGTGGGCACACGGCGGGAAACTGCATGACGCTATTGATTGTGTACAAGCAAATGTTAACTGTTCCTACGCGTGACGCATCCATCTGCCGTTCCTCTGTATGTGTCTGCAGGAATTCTGTACAAAAAAAGGTAATTTTTTTTCTTTTTGTTGGGGGTTTAAACTGCTAACCACTTTTCTGCCAGTGCAACCAACACCGCAGTGCACTAGTAATGTATTATAATGTGCCCCTTCCTGACAGAAAAGAGGTTGAAGAGCACTTTTTGTCATCTGTTGTGAGGAGCGATTAAAAAAAAAAAAAAATTGAATGCAAAAATGCCACTACACAGCGGTTCTCTCGCCAGAAGAGCACCACCGACACGCTCCACATCAGACGCCCCCTGCGCGTCCATTAACACCCAGCTTACTGACCAGGGGAGAGTTCTGCGTACCAGAAACACAAGGCATTTGAACATTTCTTCCATGTGGAAAAAAAAAAAATCTATAAATATATATAAAGGAATATACAGTATATAGTATTGAAGGACACACGAATCTCTCCAAATGTTACTGAATTTAAAACGAAAAAAAAGAGAAAGCGTTTTGTGTATTTTTTTCTTTATGTTGGCGTCTTACGATGTCTGTAACTGAAATTTAAGGACAAGAGGACGTTTGTGGCTTATTAATGTTATTTTTGTTTTTTTTGTTTTATTTTTTTTTCCTCTCTCCTAGAATGTGTTTGTTAATGAATTGCACCAAAAGATGCTTTCAAAAAAAATGTTGAAGCTTCTTAAAAACTTAATAAACTGCAGTTTTGTTTGTTTTGGGGGTTTTTGTTCGGTTGTGGTTGCTTGTTATAGTAAAGGAGTATTTCGGTAGGTGCAATTTACCATATTTTTCGCCCTATAAGACGCACCTAGGTTTTAGAGGAGGACGGTAAGCGAAAAATATTTTCCATCAGACCAGCAATCAGACCCCCAATGTTAATAAGATCCCATAATAAGACCCCATAAATAACCCGCCCCCCCCCATTCAGACCTCAAATGAGATGCTCCCCCCCCCAAGCCTCAGATCAACCCTCAGCTATCAGCCATCAGTCTATTAGCCCCAGCCATCAGGCTCAGATGTGCCCCCAGCGATCAGAGCAAATAAAATTTAAAAAAATCCACTTACCTCTCCTGCTATGGATGCCTCTACTCCAGTGCTGTTCTTCCTCCTCCCGCTGCTGGCTGTGCTGTGATCTGACGCGCACAGCGTGAGGTCACAGAGCGCCCTCACGTTGTGTGCAGCCACTGCACAGCCGAGGACCAGGAAGTGGTCAGTACAGAGCCTTCACCGCTTCCCGGTCCCCCGGTACTAATGAGCGCTTCCATAATGTAAGCGCTCCCATAATGTAATCGCTCATTAGTATTCGCCCCATAAGACGCAGGGACCTTTTTCCCCCCTAAAATGAGCAGAGCGGCCGCTCCATTAATTTCTATAGGAGATCTGGAGAAATGTGAGCTCTGTTCTCTATCTCCAGAACTCCCATAGAAATGAATGGAGCGGCTGCACGCATGTGTGACCAGCCACTCTGGTAAATTTAGGGGAGCAGCAAAGGGCCTGCAGGAGATATGGAGCCCCCATTATTGTGATCAGTGGGGGTCCCAGTGGTAGGAACCCCCACTGATGTGTTGATAGGGGGATAACTTGTACCTACCAGAATACCCCTTTAAAGGGAGTTTGTCACCTCATTTTCACCTATATAACGAAGAGCACTGCCCCACAGAAGATTGCACACACATCCCAGACATACCTGTGTGGACTGTGTGTGTATTACATGTCACATCCCAGACATACCTGTGTGTCTGTATTACACGTCACATCCCAGACATACCTGTGTGCACTGTGTGTACTGTGTGTCTGTATTACATGTCACATCCCAGACATACCTGTGTGCACTGTGTGTCTGTATTACATGTCACATCCCAGACATACCTGTGTGCACTGTGTGTCTGTATTACATGTCACATCCCAGACATACCTGTGCGCACCGTGTGCCTGTATTACACGTCACATCCCAGACATACCTGTGTGCACTGTGTGTCTGTATTACATGTCCAGGAAAAGCTCTGCGGCTGTAAGTGCTCAAAGCAAATCAGACTGAAGAAGGGAGGGCTGCTTTAGCTGCTTATATCTTGGGATTGGTAGCAGATAGAAAAAGGGCCTTCTATCAAAGCTGACATTCCAAGCTTTAAAAGGATACCAAAATCACAGCATTATATCCAGTATATCAGAAGATATAGCTGTTAGAAATCAAGTCGGGAGAGAAAACGGTTTTTAGTTTCACTTTCAGCTGGGCAGTTGGGAGCTGTTTTCCAGCAGAATAAAAGTGCTTTTCCTGGACATGTAATACAGACACACAGTGCACACAGGTATGTCTGGGATGTGACATGTAATACACACACACAGTGCACACAGATATGTCTGGGATGTGACATGTAATACACACACAGTGCACACAGGTATGTCTGGGATGTGACATGTAATACACACACAGTGCACACAGGTATGTCTGGGATGTGACATGTAATACACACACACAGTGCACACAGATATGTCTGGGATGTGACATGTAATACACACACAGTGCACACAGGTATGTCTGGGATGTGACATGTAATACACACACAGTGCACTCAGGTATGTCTGGGATGTGACATGTAATACACACACACAGTGCACACAGAGTATGTCTGGGATGTGACATGTAATACACACACAGTGCACACAGGTATGTCTGGGATGTGACATGTAATACAGACACACACAGTGCACACAGGTATGTCTGGGGATGTGACATGTAATACAGACACAGTGCACACAGGTATGTCTGGGATGTGACATGTAATACAGACACACAGTGCACACAGGTATGTCTGGGATGTGACATGTAATACACACACAGTGCACACAGGTATGTCTGGGATGTGACATGTAATACAGACACACAGTGCACACAGGTATGTCTGGGATGTGACATGTAATACACACACAGTGCACACAGGTATGTCTGGGATGTGATATGTAATAGACACACAGTGCACACAGGTATGTCTGGGATGTGACATGTAATACAGACACACAGTGCACACAGGTATGTCTGGGATGTGACATGTAATACAGACACAGTGCACACAGGTATGTCTGGGATGTGACATGTAATACAGACACACAGTGCACACAGGTATGTCTGAGATGTGACATGTAATACACACACAGTGCACACAGGTATGTCTGGGATGTGACATGTAATACAGACACACAGTGCACACAGGTATGTCTGAGATGTGACATTTAATACAGACACACAGTGCACACAGGTATGTCTGGGATGTGACATGTAATACACACACACAGTGCACACAGGTATGTCTGGGATGTGACATGTGACAATACAGACAGACACACAGTGCACACAGGTATGTCTGGGATGTGACATGTAATACAGACACACAGTGCACACAGGTATGTCTGGGATGTGACATGTAATACACACACACACACACACACAAGTGCACACAGGTATGTCTGGGATGTGACATGTAATACAGACACACAATGCACACAGGTATGTCTGGGATGTGACATGTAATACAGACACACAAGTGCACACAGGTATGTCTGGGATGTGACATGTAATACAGACACACAATGCACACAGGTATGTCTGGGATGTGACATGTAATACAGACACACAGTGCACACAGGTATGTCTGGGATGTAAATACCATCTTCTGTGGGGCAGTGCTCTTAGTTATATAGGTGAAAATGAGGTGACAGACTCCCTTTAAGTTGACAGCCTGCAGGGGCTGAAGAAGGGGCGTCCCTTTTTGGCGTGTTGTCTTGACAGAAGCTGATGGAAGTGTTGGCTGGAGTCCGCTCATGATTTAAATCCATTCAGTGGAGCTAATCCACCAGCGGGTCCAAGGCATTAAAAGTAAAAACAAAAAACAACCTCACAGACGCTGTCAAAATCCGTCATTTGAACATAGCCTAAGCATTGAGTGTCACTAGATTCTTATTTTGATTCTTTATTATTGCACCAACATCTACCAATGCAGTTGTCATCATTTACATCATATCTATCACAGTCAGTATGTTCTTGCAGTTCGGGAAAACACTACACAAATGTGGGGAGAATATACAGACTCCATCCAGATGTTGTCTTTGGTCGTGTTAGAAACTGAAACCCCAGCACTGGGAGGAGACATTACTAACCGCTGGCCACCCAACGCACTGGATCCTCTCTGAAGTCACTGCTTACCACACCCTGACAAAGATGGAGGAGGATCTGCCTTTTTTTTTTTTTCCTTAGTAAATCGTTTGTATTGTCCATAAAGTAATTCAAGAGCATCTTTATTTAGCACTTTGCATTGGGTTGTTCCTGTGTTCTTCCTCCTGGAAATGCATGAATAGACTGACAGCTGGGTGTGTTCCTACCGTGCCTGACACTGTCAGTATTGTTTGAACAGTGTCAGGCGTGTTTGGGAACACACCCCATGGATAAGGTATTAAGTAGTGTTGAGCGAAGGGAGCTTCAGAAGCTTCATCAGAAGTCGCTTTGTTCAAAACTTCGGAATATTACTACATGGAGATCTGTCTCCGTACAGTATTAGAATGTATGGGCTCTGATGAGCCGAAGTAAGTTATTTGCAAAATCGCGCGTGGCTTCGTTGAATAACTTCAGTAATTGATTTTTAAAGTGGAAAAACACTTTAAAACTTGTTACTGAACTTGGCTTTGGTTCTGAGGTAATAGCTGAAACCTAAGCAAAGTTCAGTATCACGTTTTAAGGAGGTTTTCCACTTTAAATATCAACTACCGAAGTTATTCAACAAAGTCAGGCACGACTTCGCAAATAACTGACTTCGGCTCATCAGAGCCCATACATTCTAATTGGGCTGTTCGTAAATTTATTTTTCCCTTCATTTAAATCCATTTGGCTATAATTATGTCATGTCTCTCCCAGTATGTGAAATTCAGTTACCATGGCTGAAATGGGTGCCTCTTATACGTAGTGGGGCTAGGCATTTCAGCCAAATGTGTTGATGTGAGATTTTCTAGTTTTTTTTTTTTTTTTTTTTTTTTTTAGCAAATCTATTATTCCAGCCCTCGGACAACAGTATCATGTAACCTATCCTTATACAGAACTGGGAATGCAGCCTACAGACTATGACTGCCATCCCTGGACCTCAATGCACCCCCTTGTATGGAAAAAAAAAAAAAAGTCCCTCCCCACCCATACAATCCCTTTAAGTGGGGGTGGTTGTGGCCGGTTATAATATATATTGTTATAATGGTAATGGCTTTCCTTTGAAGGATGTGAATGGCACTCCGCTGTTTCTTTCTGCCCCATAGACATTGGAGTGGCATGGCACACGCTCAGTCACCTCTCCATTTACACTCCTCCTCACTCCCATCGGGGGCAGTTGATTCCTTTTCTAGTGATCGGTGGGGACCCTGTCAGTCACGTATCACCTATGCTCATCTATGGTTAGGTGATATGTGTTCCTTGTCCAAACCGTTATGACATAGTTTAACCGATATTCTATTATTTGTGTAAGGCCTCATTCACACGTCAGTATTTTGGTCAGTGATTGCCATCAGTGATTTTGAGCCAAAACCAGGTGCGGCTCTTTCCCTTATACCTCATGTCTGTGGAGGCTCCAATCCTGGTTTTAGCTCACAATCACTGATGGAAATCACTGACCAAAATACTGACGTGTGAATGAGGCTTAAGGCTGCTTTCAGAAGAGCGTATTTGCAATCCATATATGGTCCAGATTATATGTTCCGGAATCTGCTGCTAATGTTAATGAATAGAGCGATTCTCATGGGCATATAATTTCCGTCAGTATTTTAAATCTGCAGCATGTCCAAGTTTTATGTGGATTTGTTTCCAAATACGCACATTACAGTCTGCGCAGTACATAACTATGGAAGACAGAAATAGGCATGTAAATCATGAGGCATTACTGATGGTACAGTGATCCCTCAAGATACAATGGCCTCAGGATACAATCTTTTCAACATGCAGTGGTCTTCTCTTATCCATCATAAGTTGAAACCAGACTTAATATACAATGTCTCAGACTGAGATCCAACAAACCAAGACCACTTCTCTGGTAAAGTGTCTGTATTAGTTGCTAGTTATCAGCTCTTCCTTACTTTTATATGTAAGTATCTGTCTTAGTTATCTGCTATTTTTCTTAAATCTTCTATCTTGGATGACATTTTGGGGCTTTGGAACCAATTACTCAACTTACATTGGTTTCAACCTACAATGGTCGTCCTGGAACCAATTAATATTGTAACATGAGGGACCACTGTATATCATCAGGAATCCTGAGCCAGAATACTGATGGTCATTTAAAGCTGTATATTGATAAAATCCCCTTAAGGGGCTGCTGACCACTTTGCCATAGGAGATTGAAACCAAGTCCTGGCAGATGACCAACTGTAACATGCCAAAAGATGTAATATTCAGTTCTGGTTGATATTAGAACCCTTTTAAGATACTGTCCAAAGGCACAATCCTAACGACCTTTAACCCTTTCCTGATGTTTTGCTCTCTGCTTTATAAGAGCCATAACTTTTTTTTTCCCCGTTCACAAAGCTAGAACTGTATTAAGCTGCCGTTTACCAGCATGAAAATCTGCACAGAAAATCCACATGTAACCTGCACCAAAATTATTTGCAATAGTTTTTTTTTTTGTTTTTTTTTTTTTTTAAAAAAAAGGGTTAACTGTTGTGTTCTGCATCTTGTATGTATTTTCTTACATTGCAATCTGCTCAGTCCCATTCAGTGTGAATTCCATCGGACAAGCTCTCTGATGACTCCCCACCTGTCTAGTCTCCTGAACACTCAAGTTTAGATCCTTTTTTTATTCAAGTTTATTTTATTTAGTTGAAAAAAAAACATCAGAATAGATTTTTGTTCAATAGACCAAAGATAGGAGCTGCTGAGCCATCAGAGAGCTTGTATGAAGAATTGTACACTGAATGGGACTGAGCAGCCTGCAGGCGGCACAAGCAAATGGAGCGAAATCATAAAGACCAACTGCAAATATGTTTTTTTATCCTGTAATATAGGCTAGGCAATAAAAATCTATCTCCAAAGGTGTTCATAGTCTTTAGGAGACTGTGTAACCAGGACACACCTCTTCAAGTTAGGGGCTAGGGTTGAAGGACAGCACATGCTGTCAATGTGGTTATGTGACCCCTCCCAGCCATAAACTGCACAGAAATTAACCATATAGTATACAACCCAGCGGTAGCACCAACTTATACAGCAGAAATTTCTGGAACTTTCCCATTCAGCTGAAGATAAGTACCTGTAATACACAGTATCTTATGTTTTATGTAGAGTAAAGCTAGATCCGCTTTTTTAAATTCTTAATCCCTTAGATAGGTATTAGTTTAGGAGAAAAATTTCTGATCAGCAGGGATCTTACGAATGGGGCCCCTGCTGATCATTCAAATATCCCCCCAATTGAATGGAGCGTCAGACATGCGTGTTTATCCGCCTCTGTGGGGATGCCAGACATGGCAAAGTACAAGCATTTAGCAATCTCTGGCAGTCCCATAGGGTTGAATGGAGCGGTAGATATGTGTGTGTGTATACCGCTTCATTTAAACAGGGGGAACACAAAGTGGGGGCTACAGCAGTCGGACCCCTGCCGATCAGACACTTGTCCCCTATCTTGTGTTCAAGGGACAATGGCAGTTTTTGGGGTTTGCAAAAATATGAACTTAAATTCATGCACTATTTTTTGTGGTCACACATTTTGGAAATTTTTTCTTAAAGCTTTTTTTTTTTCCCTATGGTAAAGTCTATAGGAATACGTCTGACCTGAGCACGCTGCAAAACTAAATAAACTAAAAAAGGCATCACAAGGCATCACACTCTGCTGGCTTTAAGCAACCATCTGGCCACAACGGTTTTTGCCAAAAAGCACTGTGAAACTTTGCACCTTTTTTTTTCTAAAAGCATAGAGTGAAACCACTTTTATACAATAAAGAGATTCCACTGCCAATATTTTTTACAGTTGTATAAATCCAGATGGCATATGTTTTCCTGATTCAGTGTAATTGAATTAGTGTTTTTTTTTTAATACAGTGTATTAAGTATGCAGGACCTCTAGAGGGCAGTATGCACACTGTGCTTTATGGACATTCAGTAGGTTGACAGCAGATATACTCAGTCTTAGGCCTCATGCACACGAACGTATTTTGTTTCCACGTCCGTTCCTTTTTTTTTTTTGCGGATAGGATGTGGACCCATTCATTTCAATGGGTCAGCAAAAAATGCGGACAGCACACCGTGTGCTATCCGCATCAGTTTGTCCGTTCCGTAGCTCCGCAAAAAAAATAGAACATGTCCTATTCTTGTCCGTTTTGCGGACAAGGATAGGCATTGTTACAATGGATCCGCAAAAAAAAACGGAAACACGGATGCCATACGGATGTCATCCGTTTTTTTTGCGGATCCGCAATTTGCGGACCGCAAAACACATACGGTCGTGTGCATGAGGCCTAAGGCTAGCCATAGAGGTAACCATTATAATGAATAATCCAGTCATATATAACATTCTGCTTTTTTAACAATAACCAGTTGCCAATTAAGTGATAATACTATGGATATGACCATGAATTTGGGGACAAGTTATGTATGAGGTATACGTTAGTAATCTATCGCTAGAATATCAGATAGGTGCGGGTCCCACATCTCTGACCTGCTCCTATCTTCAGAACAGACCCCCAGTGAAGGAGAGCACATTGTATGCGCACATGTGCTGTCTATTAATTTTGATGGGAGTTCCGAAAGTAGCCGAGAGAACGTGCTCAGCTATTCTAGGAAGTCCCATAGAAGTGAAGGAAAGCCTGCACCGCATGCATGGCCATTCACCACTATAGGACTGCTGGAAATGGCAGAGTGTTTTTCTCGGGAACTCCCATTAGAGGGTGGCCATGCTTTCCTTCACTTTGGGCAGCCCATTCTGGAAATAGGAACGTGTCCCAGAGGTGGGACCCTCTCCTATCTAATATTAGTGGCATATCCTAGCCATACGCCACTAATTTAGTTCAACTTTATTATTCAGTAACCGGTAAGTGTATTGTGCACATCGATATCAGTAAGGGGGTATTCTGGTTATCCCATATAAATTTCTCTATATATTAGATCACTGGGAGTCCTAATGCTGGGACCCCCACTAATCACAAGAATGGGGAACCATTACCCACAGGGCCCCCAGAAATGAACAGAGCGGCAGGTTTAGCATGCAAACATTCATCTCTCTGAGATTGCCAAATGCTTGCCCAGTCTGCCGCTCTGTTAATTTCGATCTCATGATTGGTGGGGATCCCAGCAGTCTGATCCTCACCAATGTAATTCCCTACATATTAATCCATATTCTATTCCAAATTCACAGTTCTATAAGAAAGCATATAAAAATGTTTAAATTCATGTGAAAAATGTATTCTATATTATAGAAGATCAGAGGCATCAAAGAGATTCCCTTCCGAATAAGAAGCAACGTTTTGGCTGCACCAGGGCCTTTTTCCAGCAAAGACTAGCCTTGGCTTCAAAAAGGTCCTGTGTGGCTAAAACGTTGCTTTTTATTATGACCGATACTTACATACTGTAGATTTATTGTATACTAAATATTAGAGTTACTGTTGAATAGGGTTGGATTATTCAAAAAATCTGCACGAATAAGGGTATATTCACACACATTAGATTTGTTGCAGAAAATTTTGCTAGTGAATGTTTCGACAGCAAGCACTTGGCTTTCTACTAGCCCCATTCAGATGAATAGTGCAATCATAGAAATTCCTGCATCGGTCTGCCATGTGTGAATATAATGACAATGCTTGGAGTCCTGCTTCACACAGTAATAGAGAAAAATCTCTACC
The DNA here is from genome assembly GCA_900303285.1 of Rhinella marina. Taxonomy (NCBI): domain Eukaryota; kingdom Metazoa; phylum Chordata; class Amphibia; order Anura; family Bufonidae; genus Rhinella; species Rhinella marina. Next base: position 352,638 of record ONZH01020058.1, on the reverse strand, counting down.
TGCTGGCAGTATAAATCCATATGCATTAGCAGTCAGTGGGGTAACAGTTGTGATTGTAGGATATATGAGAAAGCCCCATATAAGATTTTGGTCTGGGTCTGGATAATTTTGAGGTTTAGTCTAGGATCTATTTATTTATGGATCTGGTCTGAGGTCTGAATTTATTTGGGTGTCCGGAGAGTGCATTCATTTTGGGACTTTTAGTTCAGAATTTATTTGTATCATTATAGAGGGTGGCGATGGGCTGCAGAAGTGAGGTGCCAAAGATGTCTGCATACGTCAGGAGAAGTCGTCATAGCAGTCTGGGCTAAATGGAGAAGAAAAAGAAAGACTAGGGCAGTTTTACTAATACTGTTTAGTTTTCAGACAGTGTAAGCTTAGTAGGAGATTGATCAAGACTGGCGTTTCTGCTTAGAGGTGACGAGAGATCACGATGGGTTTGTGCAGCAGAATCTGAAATGTGCACCAGCTAGGAGCAGAAAAGTGGCAGGCCACACAGCCTCAGGAGTTTCAAGTTATGCCTCTTTTCATCTATTGTTTTAGTGCATTTTTTCCGTGAATTTTTAAATTTAGCCTTGTACATCCGCACATTTTACTATCACATGGTGCAGGATGTTTGTATCTGTTTTCCGTAAATATTTTTTTGATGTGTCTGGAAGGAGTGGCACCTTCTGGTGTGTATGCGCTCCTGTTACCAGGGGAGTAGTGCATGTATTCAGTATTCATGTGCACTTTTGCCCCACCTATCTAAGAGGCGACCTTGATTAAGGTGGTACATATAGGTGTGTGTGCTCCTCCTCTCATTGGTTGCTGATGCACATAGAGGTAACTAGGAGCAGCACACTATATGTGCAGGGTCTGCGCACCTAAACATAGATGCACAACCGCATAGGAAGGTTTAGCGTAGGACCTGCCTGAACTGAGACCACCGTGGCGCTGGGTAGGTGGGCACAGATGTATTTTGATCAAAATGTATTGGATAAGAGTCTCAGATTTTATCTATAGAGTGAGGGCTTAGTCCATATATCGTTTGCATCTATTGTTTTAGTGCATTTTTTCCGTGAATTTTTAACCTTGTACATCCGCACATTTTACTATCACATGGTGCAGGATGTTTGTATCTGTTTTCCGTAAATACTCTTTTCAAGTGGTTGCAGGCAGACAGAATTTTGTCATGTTACTATGGCGTTGTGAAAGGAAAGGTCCGCAAAACACGTATCTGCAAAAAATATGGATGACGTCCGTGTAACATCCGTATTGCATCCGTTGTTTTTTGGGATCCATTGCAACAATGCCTATCCTTGTCTGCAAAATGAACAAGAACAGAACATGTTCTATCCTTTTTTGTGGAACGGACATGGAATGCACAGAGTGCAAAAAAAACGGAATGGACACGGAAAAAAAAACTTTCATGCGCATGAGCCCTTATAAAGATAAGTAGCTCCATTTCTAGGAGCACTAAACTCTCCAGTAAAACTTTGTAAATACTTACTCGGAAAATTCTTCAATAGGCCAGTGTAACTACAAGTTTGTAACGTCTCTAGATCCATCATGTCACATAGCGGCATCATCCAAAGGCTGTAGGACTGTAACTATGGCTACTTAGAAACAGGTATAAGGGGAAAATATAATATACATCATATTTTTACGTATATCAGGGGCGGACATATCGCCTGTGCAGCTGGTTCAGCTGCACAGGGGGCCAGCGTGTGAGGGGGCCTATTCATACTAGCGAGCGCTTCTGGAAGTGCTCACTAGTATGCAAGAGCCGGTGGAGAGAAGCGCTTACTTACTCCTCCACTTCCTCCCTGGTCTCCTCCAGCCTGACTGTGTACAGGGCGCACTATGACCTGACGCTGTACGCAGCGCGGGCTGTTGGAGACGGGCAGGGAAGGGACTTGGAGAGCAGCGGAGCAGGAGAGGTAAGTTTTATTTATTTATTTTTAGTCTGATCTGAGGTCTGATGGGAGTCTGTCACTCACACAGCATGGATATAGGGGACCTGAATATATATGAGCATATGGGAGAGGGGGGGCGCAACTGACATATGGGGAGTCAGAATAAATAAATAATTAACAACTGATATTGGGGGTCCTCCTGAGAAACTGATATATGGGGGGGGGGCTGAATGTGCATATAGGAGGGGGGGGTCTTGAGCAACTGACATATGGGGGGGGGTCCTCCTGAGCAACTGATCTGGGTGGGGGTCCTGTGCAAATGACACATGGAGGGGGAGGGGTAGGAGCAGGCACATTCTTTGCACAGGGGCCCCCTGCTGTCTGTGTCCGCCCCTGACGTATATATATATATATATTATATATATTAAAAATATATTTAAAGAAAATGACCAGCCTTCCGCAAGCTTATGCTTTGTTTGTGTTTGAAATATATAACCATTGACCAGTGCAGCATTAAAGGGATATGCTATCAAAGTCAGGTAGGTGCGCGTCCCACCTCTCCAGAACAGGCCCACCACAAACTCCATTCATTTCGATGGCAGTTCCGAACATAGCCAAGCAAGCGCACTTGACTATTTTCGTCAGTCCCAGAGAAATGAATGAGAGAGTACTGCTCAAGCGTGACCACTGCTCCATTCACTTCTATGGCATACCTCCCAACCGTCCCGAATCCAGCAGGACAGCCCCAGATTGCAGTGGCTGTCCCGCTGTCCCAGTACGGGGGAGGTATGTCCTGCTTTCTGGCAGCTGTCCCGGGTGGTTTACAAAGTTGGGAGGTATTACTGTGGTACTGACGGAGACTGCCGAGCCAGCACTTGGCTATTTTCGGCAGTCCCAAAGAAATGAATGGAGGGCGCACGTGCATGCACGGCTACTCTTTGTTCACTTTGGGGGGTCCTGTTCTGGAGATAGGTGCAGGTCCCACAGGGTGGCTGAGTGGGAAGGGAGCAGCAGGGGATCTGGGGTTTTTCTTATGCCGCTAATGCCTTGACAACCTCTTTAAACCCACAATAATGCACAGAAGGTAGCATGTTCAGCTAAATATCAGTCGCAATCTCAGTTACTGTTATCTGAAATAAAGTTAATTCTTTTACAATATTCGTGTTACATCCACATAAGCAGACAGAATATGGGCACTTGCAGATGGAGCCTGTAACTTGTGTGCTGCCATGCTGTAGGAAGACTCTAATACTAAACGTGCCTGGGTCTATTGGGTCCTGCTTTGTTAGGGATCAATTGAAGCCTTAAAGGGAACCTGCCACCATGACAATGCAGTGCAATCTGCAGGTAGTATGTTATCTAGCAGGAGGAGCTGAGCAGACTGATACATAGTTCTGTAGGAAAAGATTCAGCATGATTTACAATTGATTAATTTAAATAGGACCTGTCACCTCTCCTGAATTGTATTCCCCATGTAATACCAATTCTGGAGCATCTATTCTTATGGCTCTATGTTGTGCCATTCCTGTATTATTCCTGCTAGAAGTTTGCAGTACCTTTACTGCAAACTGCTGGCAATCCAGCAGTTTGCAGTAAAGGTACTGCCGGCTGTTACCAGTAGTTGGTGTGTCTGACTCTGTCCAATCAGTGCTGCCAACTGGTAACACCCATCTGTACCTTTACTGCAATCTTCTGGCAATTAATTCGTAACATCTAGTAGAAATAACAGGAATGGCACAACATAGAGACATAAGAATAGATGCTCCAGAATTGGTACCGTGTTTCCCCAACAATAAGACAGGGTCTTATTTTTTTTTTCTCTGAAAAAAGGGTTAGGGCTTATTATTGGGGTAGGTCTTATTATTGCCCCCCACTGAACATATATGTCATTTTTGCCCCCCACTGAACATATATGTCATTTTTGCCCCCACTGAATATATATGTCATTTTTTTGCCCCCGGGCCCCTGTGCACACACAGACAAAAAAATATACTTACCTACACTCCACTCCGGACTTCTTCTTCTCACCCAATCCTGTCATCCGGCGTGCGCTGCGTCATCCCGTCAACCAGTGTGATCCCGCGAGACCCGGCACTGAAGTCACGTCTCGCGGGATCATCACAGGGGAGACGTCTTACAGCGCCGGATAGTATGCAGCATTGCGCAGGTAGTGCCACCAGCAGAGAGGCCCTGACTGGCCATTAAAATTACTTACGGGCTCCGCCCCCCGGGCCCGAACCGTAACCTTATTCTCAGTGTATCCTCAATGTAGCTAGGGCTTAATTTTGGAGTAGGGCTTATATTTTAAGCCTACTCCAAAAACAGGGCAAAATAGTAGGGCATAACAGGGCTTATTATCGGAGTAGGTCTTATTTTCGGGGAAACACGGTATTACATGGGGAATACAAGTAGTTACAACACATGTGTGGAGAGGGACATGTCCTCTTAGGTCTATGTTCTTTCTGTTCCTAGGAGCCATGTGGGCAGTCCTACTAGCGACTGACAGTTAACTCTGCATAAGCAAGCATACAGGTAAGTAAGCTTTCACATATGCATTCCAGTTTTGAGAATCTCAAAACGGGAGCAAGACGCATCAGTTTGATTTAATACATCTGGATGCAGTTGTATTAAATCGAAACTAAACAAACCAGATCTGGCTCTAAAAACATTGTAATTCAATGGGTGCCGGATCTATTTTTTTCAGATGTGAAAAAACGCTTTCAACACCATTGATTTACATTGCTTTTAGTGCCTGCAGCGGCTTTATGTCCAGTCAAAAATGAACAAACCGGAACAGAATGCATCCTTCCTGATCTGGTTTGTTCTGTTTTGTCCCCATTGTTAATGAATGGGGACAAACGGAAGCATTTTGACCCGGTTTTGAGATCCCATGCCCGATCTCAAAACCGAATGCCTAAGGCTGTCAGTCATGACTCCTAAGTGTAGAAAGTACAGAGATTTAAATGAATAAAGAACAAGTTTTGCTGAATCTTTTCCCATAAATCAACCCCATGTAACAATCTGCTCAGCTCCTCCTGCTCTACAGCATTCTACATGCAGATTGCACTGCATTATCATGTTAATAGGTTCCCTTTAATCTACTTGAATGAAACTCAACAATGGAAAGTAGAGGTATTCCTCCATAGAGGGGAGAACTCTAAGATGTTCATGGGTGGAATAAGGATTTTGAGTTTTGATTTTAGAGCTACTGCTTTGTTAGGGAGAAAACCTCTCCAATGACTACCTTATTACCTTTGTCAGTTCTGCAGAGACACAGATGTAGTTCCAGATTTGCTTCTTTTGACTTAGAGGTTATTATCCCGTGTAAAAAATGAAAATCAGACATCACATAGTTCATGACAATCTCTTTCTATGAAAGCTAGAACCAGTCCTGTACCTCACATGGATCCAGAGATCTCCCCCTTCATTGCTCTGTTAGATTCTTGTCAGACTGGCAGCTCAGGGGCGTGTCCTTTTTTTGATAAAAAAAATAAGATCCATACCATGTATGTATACCCCCTATTAGATGTACAGCACTTTGGCATTAAAGGTCAGCAGATTTGTACCTATGACACTGGCTGACCTGTTACATGTGCACTTGGCAGCTGAAGACATCTGTGTTGTTCCCATGTTCATATGTGCCCGCATTGCTGAGAAAAATTAAGTTTTAATATATGCAAATGAGCCTCTAGGAGCAACGGGGGCGTTACTGATACTCTTAGAGGCTCAGCTCTCTTTGCAACTGCTGCACCCTCTGCACTTTGATTGGCAGGTCCAGGCAGTGAAAACGTGATCTCACGTGGATGTAGAGAAAGCAGACTCTCTAGGTGTAATGGTAATGCCCCCATTGCTCCTAGAGGCTCATTTGCATATATGAAAACATCATTTTTCTCAGCAATGCAGGCACATATGAACATGGGACCAACACAGATGTCTTCAGCTGCCAACAGGTCAGCCAATTTCATAGGTACAGATCTGCTGACAGATGCCCTTTAAAGGGAACCTGTCACCATGAAAATGCTATATGTTATCTAGCAGGAGGAACTGAGCAAATTGAAACGTAGTTCTATAGGAAACGATTCACTATGACATAATTTATTCATTTAAATCTCTGTGCTTAGGAGTCATGTGTGCGGTCCTACTAGTGACTGAGCAGGCATTCAGATAAGACTTTCATTGACTTGCACTGCACACATGGCTCCTGAGCATGGAAATTGCAGAGATTTAAATCAATTGCAAGTTTCCCTCAAATCAATCCCATATATCATTCTGCTGTTTGAAAAACATTTAATATGTTTTGTGGTACAACCCCTTTAAGTAGGGTTGGGTATGATACTGAAAATAGGATCCATACTATATATGATTTTCCCCTATTAGAGGTACAGCGCCTTGGAATTAATGGTGCTTTAAAATGAATAATAATCCAGAGCTACGTTCTACATGGAGTAATGGAGGAAAATTACAGTTCTTCTACAACGAGAACCTCCAGGTCTTATTGACGCTGCAACTTGGATCAATATGTCATTTTTGGTTATGAGAGGCATTACAATTTCATACAAAATTTATATCTAACTCCCAGGTCATCCACTATAAATTAAGCAAGCCATGTGAAATCATCGCAGAGTGCTGCATTATCTATCGTGCTCGTACCACCCTCCAATATTATTCTGAGGAAACAATGTTGAGGTCATTTCCAATCCCTTTATTATAAAGTACATGGTTCTTCAGCTAGAACATTGTGGTTACAGTGATACGTAGCATTACTCATGTAACACCAACAACAATGAAACAACGCAGTCCCATAGGCTACGAGGTACGAGTTATCTAAGTGTCTACTTTGATCTCTCTAAGGACATGGAATAAGTTCAGACTGGCATTGCTTAGAGAAAACCAGCTTTGTAGGCAGAGCCTCCTTCCCTGTCTACGAACACCTCCTATTTCTATGGCAATGAATTCTAGAATGGACAGCCTTTTTCCAGATATGTTTGTTACCCACCCATTCCACTTTGTTTTTTTGTTTTTTCTCCTCAAAGTCTTTCCAAGAGTCAAAGTATCAACAGATGCTGCAGCTATTGGTCTTATTCATCGGAGGTTTGCGGTTCAGCTCATTGGGGATTGTCTCTCTCCTCTTTCGCAAGGCAGGACTTAGTCGACTGGGAAGGTTGACCTCTCTCAGCAGTTCTCTGAATACCTCAGTCACATTCAAGTTCTCCTTTGCTGAGGTCTCCAGTATACGACAGTTCCACTCCAGCTCCACTGTAGTCATAGCATCATCCCAAAAAACCTTCTGGGCATCGACATTGTCCTTTTTGTTGCCAACTACCACCATAGGTGGACATTTCTCCTCCTTTACGTCCAGGATCTCTTCTCGTAGCCTTTTGACAATCTCAAAAGAGTCTGGGTTGTCCACCGAGTAAACTAGAGCAAAAGCGTCTCCACTCCTCATACTTAGTTTCCTCATAGCTGGAAATTCATAGCTGCCGGTGGTGTCCAAGATTTCAATCTTCACCTCCTCCCCATCCGTGGTTTCATACTCTGTGCTGTGCAACTCTTCCACCGTCCTCTTGTGTTTGGGTTCAAAGGTGTCCTGCAGAAAGCGATGGATGAGCGAGGTCTTCCCCACACCTGCTGCTCCTAGGAACACCAGCCTGATATGATTCTTCTCCTTGACAGATAGTGACATATCTGCTCTGCACTGTGAATAGGTGGTTAAGAGCAACCTGATGTCCTGCTCCTTAGATCAGTGTGCACAGATTCTCCGCACCTCTCACTATTTATTCATATTTTTATGAGGTAGCTGTGCCTTTATCCAATCAGAGGCCGCTGCCTGCACCCGGATAGTAGGGGAGGGGGACCTGTCACTGTGTTGTGCTTCCAACATTTGTGTTTGAGATGCTGGTGTTAACCTTTTCACTACCACTACAGATTTCATTATGTTCCTCTGTTGGATCTTATTTAAATGCCAGGCATTTTAGGACGTGAGGCCACTTGGTTTGATGTACTGAAACGTCTGACGTCCACATTGCTGTCAGATTACTACAGGGTTGTTTCCTTATAGCAGAATTTGTATGACAGCTTTGTTCATGTAATTTCCTGCTCTGAATATAATGTAATGTTAGCATTTCTCCGCCTGACCGCTTTTTCTGCTTCTAGAGAAACTAGTAGAATTTGCACTTGAGTGAAAGACTAAAAAAAAACAGATAGTTCTTCAAAGTCGTTTACGTCTATAGATTATATTCAGATACACATTCTGTTGGGTATGCAATGGTATTTATTCATACTGCCACTAGGCAGTACACCGCTATGGCATTTGAATGCAGCATGCATATGGCGCAGCTACTGAGCTGGAACGAGTCTCCCCGTACTGTGTCACACTATGTCTCATCTGTGCGGATAATGGCCCCATTGTGGACAATTCTTCCAAGTTTGTGGAATCCGTTTGGGGAAGGCCCTTTTCCCTTGCAGCATTACTTTGCCCCAGTGCACAAAGCAAGCCCCATAAAGGCATAGGTGGTTTAGTTGATGTGGAAGAACTTGACTGGCCTGCACAGAGCCCCAACTTCAACCCCATTAAACACCTTTGGGGTAAACTGGAACAGAGACTTTGAGCCAAGCTTTCTCCACCAACATCAGTGTCTGACCTCAAAAATGCTCTTCTGGATAAAGGGGGAAAAATTCACACAGACACACTCCAAGATCTTGTAGAAAGCCTTCCCAGAACAGCAAAGGGGTCACCAACTCCATATTAATGTCTATGGATTGATCACTAGAATCATCCTGCTCATTGCATGCCCACAGTAAATAGGAGTTTAAGTGCTTGACTGTTTCGGTCAGCCCCATAGATGTTGTATGTTATGACCATTGCTCCATTCTGACTCCTCCTCAATATGGTGGAGTGGGGGATTCATGACTTCTGTTCTAGTGAGCGATGGGCAGGGGCAGATTGGCCATAGACCTTACAGGGGAATTGCCCAGGGGGCCGTCTGTGCCCTTCTCACGGCCAGCTAGTGGAAGTTTTTGGGGATGTATTTTGTGCTGCTGGGGCAGTATTTTGTGATGGACTGTGGTATTTGGCTCTGTTGGGGTGGTATAATGTACCGCAATATGGTATTGCTGGCCCTGCCTTCCATCAGTTTGGACCCGACTACACCATGGGGCCACTTTTAGCATTTTTTCCAGGGCCACTCTAAGTTCTCAGTCTGCCCTTGGCGATGGGTCCTCCAGTAATCATGTATTCATCATCTAAGCTTTGCCTGGAATAACCTCTATAAAATATGGTGTACAATCGAAATGACTATTTTTTCCATGCAGGCGTGACAAAAACCATGTGCAATTGCATTATGTCTCAAAGGAATAGCTGGTGCACGTTTTCTGAACCCATCATATCTTTATCCAACCAGCACATTCAGGATGCATATCTATAACCGCAGAAAGCAGCTACAGAAAGCATCCATTGTAATGCTTAAATTGACCTGTGGGAGTGCTGCAGAGGAATTTCACACTTGCTTCTAGACCCCCACCGCCAGATTACAGCCATTTACTGGGAGAAATAAGGATTCTTAAAACTAGACATCAATTTATTTTAGAGCATATGGACATCATGGGTGGTGTGTTACCCCACTCTGGATCCCCCGCTATGAGCCTGGGCAGCTCTCCCTCTGGCAGACCAGTTCATCCATGAATTACATTTGAACGGCCCTCATGTAATATTGCATTTCTGTCCAGGAACAACCTCCTCAGCAATCACAGATGATTGCCAGGGATGAGAAAAACCAGACCCGTGACGTTCAGCTGATTGCTGCGCCTGCTTCACGTTCAAATGGTTGTCTTCAAGAGACATGCCTTTTACCCTACATATCATTGAATTTGCCAGCCTAACGCTTAATTGCCTTAATTTCAGCTCTTTCAGACTACTGGCTTCTTGTAGGACTGTGACGATAGGCGCTTACACGATTTTTACAACTGTAAATCTGAAATAATTGCACAAAAATATTTATGTAATTCATGTACAGAGTAAAGCCGGCCATCCACATAAGCCATGCTGACAGGTTTTAGCCAGCAGCCATCTTCACCAACCTGGTCTCCATAAACATGCACTCAGCTTATAAATCAAACCATTCATGTGAAGGCCTTCATAGTAACCTGGTCATTCATAAGCAGACACCATGTATTGGCTGGTATAGTCCAGGGCTATAGTGACCTGTGTCCTGCTGGCTATATGGACCGATGGCCAGATCAGACTACATCTAGTCAATCCAACAAACCCACATTAACCAGCATTTTAAACTGAATTTAGTCATCTTGACCCCTCTGGGTCTTTCTTTATTTTAAGAGGATCATTATTAGCAAGGAAGTCATTTTAGGCCTAAAAAAATGTACTCAAATGAACTGAGATAAATCATTAGATTTCATACAACTATTCTCCTTTTTTAAAGGGAATGTGATTTTATATATATATATATATATATATATATTATATATATAGATATTTAGAGATATGCACACATCATTCGCTGCATGGAGTGTTTTTGGACATGCTCTTTTTAGAGGCCATTGTGCAGAGAGCGGTAGTACACAAGTTGTGACCATTACCTATGGTGGATCTTGTAATATATATATTTAAGTTTAGATCATTTCTTCATGATACATTCCCTTTAGGGGTTTCCAGAATTATCAAAAGGACCTGCTGTTATTTTCCAGGAACAGCATCACTCTTGAATAGGGTTCAGTTGAGCTGAGCCGCAATACCAGTCACAGACCACGAACAAGTGGGGCGCTGTTTCTGTAATATAACAGTAGGTTTTTATTTTTCTAATTAGAAAAGGTCTAACAGCATCGTACAATCTTATTAAATCTGAAGAACCCATTTAAATCGTATTTGCGAGGTCTACTCCCCCTGACATCCCTTCTGTTTGCCCAGTTTAGTACAGCCCCACTGTTTACCATTATTAATTACCTTCATAATTAGCTTTCTCTCTCTGCTGGAGTATGTGATGTGGAAGAAATAATACTGCTGTAACATGTTCTGACTGGAGGATCGGGGCAAATCTGTGGGCGCCATGTGGCCGCCTGAGCTCTGAGGGCTATAGAAGATAGCCACCAAAAGGCTTATATAGGTTTGGACTGGCCCACAGGAGTACAGGTGAATCCCCCGGTGGGCTCCTGGGCAAGGTGGGCCCCTAGTCTCCCACCCGCTGCACAAGTGGCATATAACGCACTAGATTGATTGCACTACATATAGATAGGCCGTGTACATCACCTCTAGGGATGAGCGAATCGACTTCGGATGAAACATAAAACTTTGTTTCAATACTGTACGGAGCGAGCACTTCGTACAGTATTAGAATGTATTGGCTCCGATGAGCCAAAGTTATTACTGTAAAAAACCATTTCCCGAACTCGGGTTCGGTTCCAAGCTACCACTTGGAACCGGACCTAAGTTCGGGAAATGGTTTTCTACAGTATAAATCAATTTTTTAAGTTATTACACAAAGTCTTCTCATCTGAGCCAATACATTCTAATACTGTACGGAGCGCTCACAAGAAGCATTTGAGTAATACATATGTCACACAGCATATAATTCTATGTTGGAGTAAAATGCAACAAGAAAAAAAATACACAAATATCTTTGTGTACACTATATGGAGAAAAGTACTGGGACACCTACACATTACACCTACAAAGGTTTTATGACATCCCATTCTTAATCCATAGGCACTAATATGGAGTTGGTCCCCTGTGCATCCACTCTTTCAGCAAAGCTTTGTACAAGATTTTGGTGTCTGTGGAAAATTTTTCCCATTCATTCAGAAGAACATTTGTGAGGTCAGATGCTGATGTTGAACAGAAGTTGTGACCCAGACCCTCTGTTCCTAGTTCATTCCAAAGGTATCTGAGGTCCAGGCTCTGTATGGACCATTTTTGTTCTTCCACACCAAACTCACCTAACCACGTGTTTATGGAGCTTACTTTGTGCACTGGAACAGAAAAGGGTTTTCCCCAAACGGTTCCCACAAAGTTGGAAACATACAAGTGTCCAAATTGTCTCAGGATACTGAAGCATTAAGATTTCCCTTCAGTGGAACTAAGGGCCTAGACCGTCCCCTGAAAACAACCACAAAGCATTACCTGTCCTCCACCAGACTTTACAGTTGGCACAATGCAGTCTATCAACAGATATCATTCTCCTGGCATTCATCAAACCCACACCTGTCCATTAGACCACCATCTATACCTAGAAGACATCTCAGCTCTGATTGGGTCTACAATAATAAACTGGGGAGTTTCTGTAATAATCTATCAGGTTTTTTCTATGAACATAAGCTGGTTGAGGTGCATTACAATGAATATCTGTATCTAGTATAGTAAGTCTACTCTGTTATGTGCCATTTGTGCAGGGGGTGGGAGACTAGGGGCCCACCTTGCTCAAGGGCCCACCGGGGGATTCACCTGTATTACCTGTGTCCGAGCCTGCTCCATCCGATGCCTGGCATTGTTCTTGCAGATTTAAGGCCCCTTTCACGCGAACGATACGGATTCAGACTGGATGCGATCAGGAAAACTCGCATCAATCCGCACGCAATCGTAGTCAGTTTTGTCTGCGATTGCGTATGTTTGTTCAGTTTTTAGCACGTAGGTGCGATGCGTATGAATGCATTTTGCATGCGAGTGATTAAAAACTGAATGTTTACAAACAACATCGCTAAGCAACCATCAGTGAATCACGCATTGCATCCGCACTTGCTTGCGGATGCAATGCGAATTTCACGCAGACCCATTCACTTCAATGGGGCCAGGGCTGCGTGAAAACGCAGTATATAGAACATGCTGCGATTTTCACGCAAGGGCGAAATGATGTGAGAAAAAATTTGCCCATGTGAAAAGACCCATTGAGATGAATGAGTCAGGATTCAGTGCGAGTGCAATGCGTTCGCATCACGCATTGCACCTGCGCGGAAATATCGCCCGTGTGAAAGGGGCCTAAGGCTTGCATGCAGCTGATTTGCCATGGAAAGCCATGGTTTGAAGCTCCCGGTGTACAGTTCTTGTGCTGATGTTTATGGCAGAGGAGGTTTGGCAGATATTGAGTCAGGGGTGCGTTGCCACCTTATGCCCTATGCACCTCAGCACTCGGGGACCCCGCTCTGTAACTTTACCATGGTCTCCACTTCATGGCTGAGTTGCTGGGGTTCCTTTCACTTTACAATAATAGCATGCACAGTTGATGGTGGAATATCTAGCAGGGAAGAAATTTCACAAAATGACTTTTTGCAGAGGTGGCATCCTTTTATAGAACCGCACTGGAATTTGGTGAGCTCTTTAGGACAAGCCATTCTTTCACAAATGTTGATAAAGGCAGACTACATGACTAGATCATGGATTTTATACACCTGTGGCAATGAAACTGAATAAAAAATATCTGAATTCAGTGATTAAGATGTGTGCCCCACTACTTATCTCTATATAGTTTATTTCTATCATAGAGGATCTAGTCTTTAAATACACATCATTGGTATCACTGATTCTGTAATGAACACACAGTGAACACAGGACGACAAAACAATACAAAACTATACAAAATGGAATAAAAAGTGGTACTAATATAATCGTCAAAACAAGCCCTTGCACAGCTCCGTCAATGTAAAAGTAAAAAAAAGTCATGGCTCTCAGAATATTGTGACATAAAAAATATTTTAAAAAGTCATTTTTTTAATTTTTTTTTTTTAAAGTATGGGGTAAAAGATAAAAACCATATAAAATGTTGTATCGCCTAATAACAATAATGTACTGACCCACAGAATAAAGTTATTAAAACATTTATTTTACACTGTAAAAATGAAAGCCAAAAAATAAAAAAATAAAAAAACAAAAATGTATAATTACTGTATTGTCTCTGCCCCCCAAGTTTTTCAGTACGTTATATGTAACCCAAAATGTTGCCATTGAAAAAATTCAACCTGTCTGGAAAAACAAAAGTTATGGCTCTCGGAGACGGGGGATGAAGAAACGGGGTGGGGGGGAGGGGTTAAAATGTATTCGCTTAACTGACTTAGGCTACTTTCACACTGGCGGCAGGCCTGATCCGGCAGGTGAAGGGTGCTGCCGGATCAGGCCTGCCGCAGTGACATGTGTGGAGCCGGAACCGCGCTCCGGCCCCACACATGTCACACAGTACATACATACACATAAACATACACACACATATAGACAAACAAACACACATACATACTTACATGCTCCCCGGCAGGTCTTCGGAGCATCAGAGATACAGGACGGCTCACACAGGTCACGATTCCCCACAGCGCCCTCTGCTGGGCGCCTGGTGGAATCGTCATCTGTGCGCGCCGTCCTGTCCCTCCGACGCTCCGAAGACCTGCCGGGAGCATGTAAGTATGTATGTGTGTTTGTATGTCTATATGTGTGTGTATGTTTATGTGTATGTGTATGTCTGTGTCTGTATGTGTCTATGTGTAGCCGGATCCGTAATGGACTCCATTGAAAGTCAATGGAGGGCGGATCCGGTTACCATTATGGTCACACCAGACGGATCCACCCCCATTGACTTGCATTGGGGGTCATTCCAGATCCGTCTTGGTGCGGATGCCTGGACCGGAGAGCAAACCGCAGCATGCTGCGGTTTGTTCTCCGGTCTGAAGACGGAACGGAATGCTTTCAGGAGCATTCCGTTGTCTTCAGTTCAGTTTTGTCCCCATTGACAATGAATGGGGACAAAACTGAAGCGTTTTATTCCGGTATTGAGCCCCTATGACGGAACTCAATACCGGAATTTTAAAACGCTAGTGTGAAAGTAGCCTTACTAGATTGAGTATGTTGCATTGCCTGGAACAGGGGGCGTTCTTTACATTACCGGCAGCTTCCTACTTTTTAAAATGACATTTCAAGGGTGCACTTTTTTCCTCTGAAATGAGACCAAAGCGCTGATGAATCACAGAAGGTTCTGTATTTCATTACTGCATGAGGATTATATTGCTATGTAGGTCTACTTTGATCCACCTGATAATGGGGAAGAGAAAACGTATTCTCATATAATTCTGTTCGTCTACAGCCACCACGCTCCCTGTTATCTGGCTTCGCATGGCAGAATGATAACGGTTTATCTGACACAAGCCTGCAGCTGCCTCATTATCCTCCACTGCTCCTGAGAACAGTGGGAAGCCCTAAAGTAAGCCACATGGGGGAGGGGAGTCAGAAAACATCGAGATTTTATAGTCAGATTTTTTGCTCATAAATTCAGTCACTGTTGGCATGGGTGAAATGCAATAGTGAGGTACTAGTGCAAGTAAAAATAAATCAATTGATACGACCAGGTTATCTACCTGTGACTCATCTACATACCATACATGTGTCTGTATTTTCATTTATAATAATTTTACACAAGAATATTCTTAAAATATTCAGATAGAGTATTGAACGCCATATGATGGGAACCTGTCAGCAGACTACACACATGACATTTGTAAGCCCTGCCATATTCTACGTATACGTATTTCAGTGAAGTATATACTGTACTTGTATATTTTAATGTGTTTTATTTTTAATACTCTGACACAAAATATTAAAATATCATTTTAATATTGTATTGGACTGCCGTGTGATGTGAAACTGTCAGCAGACTATCCACAGTACTGTGTAAGCTCTGCCTCATTCTACACGGGAAAGCTTTCAGAACTGCCAAAAATGCCAATTTTTACAAATCTTGTCCCTGACATGGGACAGGCCTGCACGCAACCGTAATGTGGACAGGAATGTAGACAACACCACTGTTTCTGCACCTCAGTGTGCCCTTTGTGTCTTGTTTCTTTAAAGATCATTGGAATAGGGGTACCGCTCAATGTCTATAGGGTTGACGGAAAGCAGTGCTGTATTTTGTTGTCTTCGTCATCCCCATAGGCATTGCATGGAACAGCAGAGCGCACATGTGACCATAGTTCCATTCAAACTCATTACGGTTATGCAGTTAAGAATGGGGTCTCAGGACCCCCATTTAGCAGTAGATGGGTGGAGGCCACAATGACTATACAACTAACTACCATCAGTCCACAGGATAGCTTTTCATGATATAACAGTTTTAAGTTTATATGAGAGGTTGCTGCTCTTCACAATCCATATTTGTCCCGTAACAATAAGCTGCTGAGACCCCTAGTGATCAGTTTTAATTATTCGGGAACCCAGAAGTATTGAGTTTCCCTGCAGTGCCACCACTGAGGAGAGACATGAACTTTTGTATTACATGTTCAGTCCATTCTGAACTGTAGTAGGAACACCATCAGTTATAAGGGTCTCACATGGCACTGTACCCCTTGTCTATGTATCATCAGGGCATCTTGCCAATACGTAGCCCAATGTATAAGGGAATTTCTACCTAAACCCTCTGACCTTGGTCTTTCCTTGTAGCTGATATAGAACATCTAGAGGCAAATAATAAACACTGGTAGCCTTTTTTTTCTTTTAAACCTTCATCTAAGCTCATCTATTATTTATGGTGTAGACGTGGAGAAGACAGAATCCCTCTGGACTGTCATGGCAAAGAAATGTAGTAATTAAATGATCGGTTAGCATCTAGAGCTCTGAAGATGCCTCCACAGTATTAAATAGGTTGTATAGTATTAGTATGGCTACCTTTGCATTAAGACGCAGGGCAGAGATTATGGGAGTGGTGGTTGTGGCTCTGAGACGGGTAGTAATACTCACAGTTCATGGTGATAGTCCGGGTCATGTACAGTGAATAAAGGGCAGACCTTTTCTTTCCTCAGACACTCCTTAGCTTTTTTGGGGCTCCTGGCTGATAGTAGCTGATGTTCCCTTGATATTAGGTGGTTGGCAGGGTGCAAGGCAGGAGTGCAGATGCAGGGGATGGAGGATGGATGCAATAAGGGTGCAATAAATAAAGTAGTAGTAGTACATATAGCATCAAAAGGCATAGTTCCAAAATATACCAGTATAGTCTCCTCTTAAGGAGTGTATGGGCAGTAACAATGATGGTAATAGTAGGGCTCCCTGACTCTTCTTCTAAGGACACTTTGCAGTCTTTCCAAATAACCACAGCCATGCTATTCTGTTCTTGTTAACGCTTTCTACAATTTCCGGGCTGAGAGGTACAAATTTAGATCAGGAGGGCTAGTCCGACTCAAAGTGTGGTGGGTTCCAGAGGTAATGAACCATTTTCACAGCAGTAGTCTTTTGTCATAAATGAGCAGTGCCTTACTAACATCTTGCCTGCCCATGTTGGTTCTGGACCTTGTAAGATGGATGATCTTTTTCCTTTAGGGGTATGTTCTCTGGAAGCTTTAGTCTCAGAGATAAAGGCTCTTTGGACTCTGGCCTAGTTTGCAGGAGCTTACATACATAGGTCATGTCCATAGCTCTGCTCTGCTAAGACTCCTTCAACTAACCAGGGGGTAGACCCAGTCCATCACCTGGATAATTCAACAAGTTCTGCCAGTGTTAACAATAAATTACAACATTTAGCTAAGCAACATTAAATTAACCCTTTAGAAGTAGTTAGTCCTTTACAGTAGTCCTCTGGGGCACTGCACTTTCTTCCAAGAACAGTGTCACATCTGTTTATGAGTGGTATCTGGTATTGCAACTCAACTGAAGTGAATGGGGCTGATCTGCAGTGCCACTCACAGCATGAGGACAGGTATGATGCTGTCTTTGGAAAAAATGTCATGTTTTTCTGTATCTGTATAAACCTTGTAAACAGAAAAAAAAAACTAATTAAACCTTGGAATGGCTTCAGTCTATCCAGGTAATGATGAAGTCTCCAAAGACTGTTGCCATTGATTCAAGAAGTCAGCAGGGTCCTGGGTGTCGGATCCCCACTGATCAGATATTGATGACTTATACCAAGGATAGGTCATCAGTAGTAAAATCCCGGAAAACCCCTTTAACAAAGCCCCACTACAACATATGCCCGGTCTGTCTCAACCATCGCTGGCTGCCAGGATTTTGGGATATATAATCTTGCACAAGCAGAGAGCACATCTTCAGCAGCATTTACATGATCTATACATAATTTAGCTTTGCACATGAACTTTCAACCTTCCCACTTCTGCTCAAAGATATTGCAATACCCGATTTTTTATAGATGTGCTCCCAAGTATTTTGGCCTTGGATGTCTGCCTTAATTAAAGTCTTGTATTTCAGCAACAGAGAACAAATCTAACAAAATAGAAGGTACAGTAGATAGCGGGAAATCATATACTGTGTGAGCGCAGCTAGTAATAGACAATCAGGACCATACAGATGATGGGAATATCACATTTACAGACTTTGGACAGTTGATATGATCCTACAATACAGTTGAGCTTTAATCCAAGCGGAAAGTAAGATCACAGTATAGGATGCAGTAATTAAAATAGTAAAAATAATGTAATAGATCGTGTAATCAGACCTCATGATAAAATAGAGCAGGTAGTAATATACAATACCTTAACTCCTGCCAATGAGAGGAATGCTAGTCCAGGGGCGGACTGGGAACTTAAAGTGGCCCAGGAAAAAATACTAAACGTGGTCCTGTTTTGTAGTCGGGTCCAAATTGATGTAAGGCAGGGCCAGCAATACCATATTGTAGCACATTATACCACCCCAACAGAGACAAATACCACAGTCCAATGTCTCTGACCCCCGTCGATCAGCTATCACATAGAGCAGGGGTCAGCAACCTCCAGCACTCCAGGTGTTGTGAACCTACATCTCCCATCATGCACACTTGCTTGGCTGTTCTCTAAACTCCCACACAAGTGGAAGGAGCATGATGCGAGTTGTAGTTTCATAACAGCTGGAGTGCCGAAGGTTGCTGATCCCTGACGGAGTCTTCTCCAGGAGGTAGCGGCCTGGTGGTTCACCTGCAGTGAAGTCCAGATACCTGTACAGGGTTAAAGGATGAAAACCAGAGGACTGCCAGGATAATGCCTTTAGAATTAGCCCCAAGTCAAATCTGTTGGTTAACCCGGAGGTTCCACACCCACTGCCGTAACAATAATGATTTCCGATGCTGTGCTCATCCAATGATCTCACATGGATCCAGAGACCTTCCTACTAAGTTCTCCAATTGTTCTTCTAGATTTATTTCAAGCTGTCAGCTTCGGGGGCATGTCCTTTCTGCTGCAGATGGTGGCAGTTGAAGGATGGAACTGAGCATGTGCTTCCTTCTCAGTGAGCAGGACAGAGAAACTAGAAAAAGAGCAGATGGCCCTATACAGATGGAACAACTCAGTATCTATAATCATTTTTTAATTACATTGCAATTTCAAAAGTATTCTGATCCAGGTGCTGGTTTGAAAACTGTACAATATTTTTCGTGGGACAACCCCTTTAATGAGATAGTCCAACAATTGTTTAAATATTTATCCTGGATCAATTTACCTAAAGAAAATCAATATTGTGTCAAATTTCCACAGACAGACTCTCATCACAACCACTTGTTACAGGAAAAATCCTTCACAGCATCGGAAAATCCTGTATTCTTTATATCATTGGCATATGGAGTGGTCCTTGACTCGAGCGTTCATGTCATGCCCCCCTAACTGATCTACCAGCCAGGGTCCACCACTTGTAGACATCTCGGTGTGGTCTTATGTTTGCATATATCATATTCTAAAATATAAATCATTTTTGCTGCCAGGCCAGTGGGAGAATTGCTGTAGTTCCATGTTGGAATTGATAAGATGTGACAAGTGACCTTTCCAATGATAATTCTGAAAGAGACAGCTACTGACATGTAATTATTAGAGTGCTCTAAACCATAGCAGACGCCCTGACAGATAAGGGCCCTCTCTTTACATGCCATTGCCACAAGGCAAAAATAACACCCCCATATGTAAGCTCAAGTCTGTACTGCACCCTCCCTGTCCTGGTGCACATCACTGCTGGAGGCTAGAGGAAGAGTGCATACCATAAGCAATGCTTGACTGCAAGTCAGCAATGCCCTGCTATATATAACCTGGAAAGTGATGTCTATCAATGCACTGATCCACAAAATATTTCACCGTTTAATCATGACGTGATTATATTCTACGCACTTTGCTGCTCGTTTACTGATAGGTGACACCATTCACACGCTGCTCTAACTTTATATAACGTATAGTATAACGTAGATAAAGGATACCCTTATAATACAACCGGTGCTGGGAGGAAAGTAAAGACTAGAAGAAATTATGTTAAAGGGGTATTCCTCACTTTTGATATTGATGACCTATCATGGCGCCTTAGCCAAATGACTGATGAATATTACATGACTGACCCAAGAAGAGGGCTAAGGGCTCATGGAGAGCTAATCAGTGGGGGTGTTTGGAGTTGGTCACTCATCGATCACATACCGATGGCCTATCCTAATGATAGGTCATCAATATAAGATCGTGTCATCAATATAAGATCACTTGAATGGGGCTGAGTTGTGCCTTGGCCATGTGACTGATGATCATTACATGACAGGCCCTTTTAAGAGTGCTAAGGGCTCATGGAGAGCTAATCGGTGGGGGTGCTTGGCGTTGGACATCCATCGATCACATATTGATGGACTATTCTCAGGATAGGCCTTCATTATGAAAATCCTGGAAAATCCCTTTAAACTTAATTGACATAAATTAGAAATAAATTATTAAAAAGGCATTCCACTCAGTATTGATTTTTACACTCACTCGTCTTACTGCGGTCAAGAGTTTGGCAAGGATTAGTGGGCCAATGTGACTTTCTCCAACATGTAAGTTTCTTTAGTGTAGAATAAATTATTAAAGAAAAATACACACAAAAGATGGAAACAATCCCAGTATTTCCTCCTTTACAGAGGTTGGGACATTAATGGCATATTGCTAGAATATGCCATCAATGTCAGCTAGGTTTCTTTTGTCAAGTTATAAGACAACCTGCAGAAGAAGCCTACTCCCCTTTGGCCTGTCTGTATTAAGATACAAAGGTTGTTAACCCCTCCAATATAGCCCCACCATTAGCTCTTCTCCAACCCAATAGGGAAACAGCTCAGCAGGACATTAAGGCCCCATTCAGACGGCCGTATTGGGTGCTGCCCGGCGTGTTTTCCGCAACGTTCGGAACACACGGCTGGCCGCCCCATTGAAAAGGCCTGTTGCGGACAAGTATAGGACATGTTTTATTTTTTTATGCGGAACCAGCTCCGTGCCGCGGCTGCCCGCTCTCATAGAGGTGAATGGGCCCACATCTATTCCGCAATATTGCGGAATAGATGCGAACCCATTCACACAGTCGTGTGAATGGGCTCTAACTCTGTGTTCTTTGAAGGATTTCAAGAAGGCTCATATACAATCTCAATTCCAAAAAAGTTGAGACTCTGTGAAAAATGTCAATAAAAATTGAATATAATAATTTGCAAATCTTATAGAGCCGTATTTTATTCAAAACTGATCATACAACACATATCAGATGTTGAAAATTAGACATTTTATCATTTCATGAAAAAATATACTAATTTTAGACTTGATGGAAGCAACGCATCTCAAAAAAGTTGGGAGGGGGGGACAAATGGCTGGAAAAGTAAGTGGTGATATGTGACTTAGTGGTAATTTGTGACTTAGTAAGTCGCAAGTATAAAAAGAGCATGTTAGAGAGGTACAGTCTCTCATCAGAGGCAAAAGTGGACAGAAGTTCACCAATCTGCAAAAAAAAAGCATCTACAAATAGTGGAACAATTTCCAAAAACTTGTTCCTCAATGCAAAATTGCGAAGATTTTAAATATCCAACCATCTACAGTACATAATATAAAAAGATTCATAGAAATCCATGTGCACAAAGGACAAGGCCGACGATCAATATTGGATGCTCGTGATCTACGGACCCTAAGGCGGCACTACATTATAAACAGGCATGATTCTGTATTGGAAATCTCTGCATGGGCTCAGGAACACTTCCAGAAATCATCATCTGTTAATTAAGTTCGGCATGTAATCCACAAATGCAAGTTAAAGCTGTATCATCCAAGGAAAAAGCCACATGCCAACACAATCCAGAAAGATCACAGTCTTCTCTGGACCAAAGCTCATTTAAAAAATATTCTGAGGTCAGATGAATCAAAGTTTGAAATTCTTTTTGGAAATCACGGACGCGGTGATCTGCAGACTCAAGATGAGAGGGACCATCCAGCTTGTTATCAGTGCACCGTTCAAAAGCCTGCATCTCTGATGGTATGGGATTATATTAGTGCCTACAGTGTGGGGCGGGGCAATTTATGCATCTGGAAAGGCACTATCAATGCTGAACAGTATATAAAGGTTTTAGCTTTGCTCCTATCAGACATCTCTTTCAGGGAAGTACTAATCTAAGTACTGCATCCATCACAACAGCATGGCTTCTCAGAAGAGTAGTCCGGGTACTGAACTAGCCTTCCTGCAGTCCGGACCTTTAACTGATAGAAAACATTTAGTGCATCATGAAACAAAAACTCCTACAAAGACGACCCAGGACTTTTCTATAGGGGTTGTTCTGTGCATTCCACCATCACTCAATATTTCAGGAGTTATTACTAGCAAGTCAACCCTGTCAACTAAAATGTCTTCTAAATATCTTCAAGTACAGTAACTTCTGGGAAACAATTGTTTTTTTAATCTATTTTTGATTCCGCCGTCAGCATCTTCACTCGTCCTGCTATTGATTCTCATTCTTCCTGGCAGCTGTCTGAAATTCATGATTTAGTAACAAGATCTTAATCCTTCTTGGTTTGGGCTTCTTATATCTCTTTTATATTTCCAGTAGAACTCACATCTTCATGCTCGAACCTCCAGTTTTATTCCTTTGTCTTTAGTTTTTTCTCAATTAACTTTTAATTTCCATCCACAGTGCATCTAATTCTCCGTCAATTAGTTCTATAGGACTGAAATTGATTTCTGTACTATTCTTTGTAGGCGAGGGGGGTGTTCTTCAACTTTGAATTTCGATGGCTTGGTTGCTTTGATGCCTTCTTTGAAGCATGTAAATGTGTGCTCACTTTCTTCTCATACATATGTATGACGTGATAGTCATGCATTATTTCTAAGTTCAGCATTGCTGAACATACTGGAAAGGAAGCAATTCATTGATAAGATGGTACAAGTGGATGGGTAAAGCCACAGTTGGTGTAAGGTTTTGCTTTCTATTATATTTTATGGTTGCCTCTAAATTTTGAAGACCACCTGGAACAACATGCTCCACAGAAAAATGTAAATTCTCCAACCAGCTTTGTAAGTAGGCATCGTAGATAGGGCTGAAACTCAGACTACAGAATATGAGCATGATATATTATTATATATTATCCTTTTATCAATATGAACTTACTTTACAAAGTCAAGAGGACAAGCGGAGCATCTTTACATTATGGCATACATGAATAGGTTTGAAATGTCATTGCTTTGTACAATGTCATTTGGATCCTACTAAACATAAATTCCATATGTTGCATACAGCGATAAATAGCCTTGAGCTTTGCACTGTTAAATGTTTTGCATTTCATTCCAGAAAACATGTTGAATAGATGCCATAAGATGTTCATATTAAGTGTAGCCATTTATGCTGAATCTGGGACCTGGGCGCACACCATACTTAGCTCCATCTCTAATGTAGTGGATGCTATGAATGTAAGTTTCCATCGGTATGTGTGATTGGACTATTATTGAATACAGAGGAAAAACACAGAAAATATATCCAGGAATTAAATTGGATGTCGACTCTCAACACCGGAGGGAAGCAGATCTATACTTGTGGAAATGCACCAAACGAAATGTAAAGAAATTACTAGAAATCACTTCACCACCTGTCAACAGAATGACTACCCAATTGTCCATTTCAGTAACCAAGAAGTATGATATATGTATTTCTACTCATGAGGCCACCATGACTTGTTCTATTGTCTTTTGTACCTTGCCGCACCATTATATATGGAAGCATCAAACTTCTCATTTGCCCCTTTTTTGTAATTTGGCCGCATGCACACAGTGTGTCACTGTACAGATCTAATTTGGGGCTACTCCTAAGATAATCTAAGGGGCCCTCCTGGTCTTCACCCTATAACCCCCTGTATGGTTATCTGGAATCCACTGCAGGGAAACCACAGGTCGCTACCCCATGGAGTAATCTCCATTCAGTAACAGTTGACCAAGATGAGTTGAGAGATACCCTTCCATGGCACCAATGGATCAGAGAAGAGCATGGTCAAAGGACAAGCCAATAGTGGGGCAGCAGAGTTCATTTAATTTGATAAACAGGCAAAAAGCAGGCAGCACAGGGTGAATATGTCTAGTACCCTAAACCAGGGACTACTACAATTTTGTGTACAGTTTTGTATTGTTTTATATTGTTATGTATTTTGTGCTGTATTACATGGCTGAATCTACCAGTAACACGTGCATGGCAAAGGTTATTCAGGAACAGGGATGACCACCCTGACCCTCTTGGTAGGAGCTGGTCTCATTTCCTGCCAAGAGGGGGAGTTGATGTAAGGACATAGTGTGGATCCACAAGTCAGAGCTCTTGGTCCTGGAAAAGATTCTTCTAAGAGATGTCACGCTCTGGTGTGGAGGGAATAGCCACACCAAGCGTAAGAGGGAAGGGAAAAGGACCAAACAAGGGAAACAGTCACCTCCTGTAGGAAACTCTGAAACTAGGCCCTGACTGACTACCAGCATGAACAGGCCTTAGTCCTAGGAGAGTTCATACACAGAAACCTAATAACAAGTGACCCTATAGAACCTTGCCACTAGTGACAGGGGAAGGAGTCAACCCGTTCCTCCAAAAGGACGGACGAACAGGAGACTCCAGAAGGCAAAACCACAATAGGGAAAAGTAGGATAAACACAATAGGGAAAATGACACTTATCTTAATGCAGATATTGCAGCAACCGGATCTCAGCCGAGATCCACACCACACACAACAATGTCAGCAGAAAGTATAAACCGCAAGGCATACTGGGAGAGAAAGGGATAAATAGGGGAAAGATAATCACCACACCCGCAACAGCTGAGGGGAAGGGGTGTGGTAAACAGCAACCAAACATGTCAAAATATGTCACTTTTGAAAGTCTAGCCGAACGCCTGCAACCTGATGCAGGCACGTTCGTGACAAGAGATCAATCATTATTCTACCTCTAGTGAAGTTATGAGAGGCTAGCCAGCAGAGTGAACTGCTACAATCTGCATCTACAGACACTGCTGTGACGTAAGGGACTATACCTAAGACACCCATCAACAGACTACCACTAGGCCAGTACTACATAGTGCTAAACTGCAGCCAACCAACCTGCCTCCATATCCTTACTGGTGCCACGGAACTGCACTTTGAAATGGCTGCTATTGAAAGTATTTTAAGTTCTACACTGCACTTAGTAAAAAAAAAAGTTAAAAAAATTTACATTTGATTATTGCCTCATTCCTGAATACTACATCTCCACTACACCGATCTCCAGGGAGCGAGTACACTGTGACATAACACTATCAGGGCCACTACTAGTGCCATCCTCTGCACCAGCTCCTCCGGGGCTCATGACATATGGACATCAGGAGGGAGTCAGGGCAGACAGCACAAAGCCAAATCGGTAAATAGGCAGATGTTCCGCAGGTCCAGACCAGCCTTATTGCTCAGGCATAAGAGAAGGCCCCAGGGAAGGCAGCCATTTCATATGGACAGATAAGGGTTAGGGCTTATGCCCACGAATGTAAAGGCTCTGTGTCCGGGCACCAGCCATGTGCACTCCATGCTGCGGATGCAGACCCATTGACTTGAATGGTTCCACGATCCGCGAGATACAGCAAAAAATAGGACGTCTTATCTCTTGCAGTGCTGAGGCATGGACCTGGAATCCCACGGAAGTGCTTTGTAATGTTTTTCTGGGCTTCTGATCCCAGATCATAAGCTAAAATATAGCAGTAGTATGGTATCAGCCACGTCTCTCGATGGATAGTCGGAGGGTGCGAGAGACGACCCAAGGCACAGATGAAGTATTGATCTTTTATTGACTTGAGTTGCAGATAGCATCATCTGCACCGACCCTCCACCGCTATAAAGTCTTCACTGGAGTTGTACCCAGTCATGTACAACAAATACAGGTGAGCAGACTACATACCCCACCAGGTTGCACCGGTACATACTTACCCTATGAGCACCTTCTCCTCTCTCTCATTCTCTGCTAACTAGCAGATGACAGGTGAGCAGAAGTCAATAAAAGAGATGTACTAAAAGGGTATTTCAAAATGAAAATTCGAAACCAGACATCAGATTTCTGAAAAAAAAAAAATTAAAAAAATCCTAAAGAGCTCTTCTCTATGGACTGCAAAAAAATAACATTTGCTTGCAGCAGTGATTTGAGACTATTAGGATCTCAGGTCATTTTCTTTAGCTGGATTTTAGCTATGAAGCCCAAACCATCCATATGCAGAGCTATCAAACTATTGAGATGGTTTGTATACAAAACAAGTGCAAGAAGAGGACACCGTGTAACTCAACATAAGTTCAAGAAACCAAAGTGCATGGAGTGAACATCAACAGAAATTACGTTCATTGGATGATGTACTCTTCATAGTCCTCATAGTTTTATGATAGAACAAGGAATGGGAATCTTGTGATTGGCCTGAATACAGTTTATAAGGGATTTTATAATCTGAGCAAAGTTGAGGAAAAATTAGCAGTTGGTTAAAACTTGAGCTATGGAGGGAAATTTTTGATAGTTTAGTTCTTTGTTTTCTTCATGATTCTCCTGTGGGACTTGAATGGTGTACACCTCAAAATTCATTGTACAGATGAGGAAACACACGAGAACATGAAGTAGAATATCTGATGAGCACCTTTTGTGCTTCAAAAATGAACATTCTGTAGGTTTAGAGATTCTTCAGCCTTATTAAGGATTTCTTGTCAATATACTTTAGAGCACTAAGAGTGGACATTTGCTTGGAATCCATCCAAAAAGTCCATTTTGTCAATGATAGGTCTCCCTACACTGGGAGGGTTAATCAGTCCTTGGCTCTTAGAAGCTATCACGAGATTACTGATTTCCATGTTTCACTGTGCAAGCTGTTGTACCGAGATGCACCTGGGAGAGCACACTTATTAATTGCAGGCATAGCAACGGGTCCCCAACTACTGGAGATTAGAGAGCTGCAATGGCTTTTCCAGCATCAGAGAGCGTGAGCAAAACATACACTCCAGCTAATTCTCAGTATTATTCCAGATGGCTAACCCCAATGCATGCAACATGAGCAGAGAAAAAGAAATACAACACAGCTTGGTAGACGTAGAAGGCTGCAAATTTCTGTTAAGTGATAAGGAGCTTTCCTCAATGCTGCCACTATGTAGAGGTGGGATAATGGAGGCGATAGATTGATAGATAGACAGATAGATTTCTATGGGAATTGTCTAACACTTCATTTTTTTTGTGACGGAATTGAATATTTCCTGATGGGCTCTCCAACAGGTAACAGCTGATCAATGTGAATTCCAGAAAGGGACATACTACGATCAGCACTTTGTTGGGGGGGCCTTCTAATAAACAGTGAGTTATATGAATAGGAGCAGTGCTGCAGTAACCAGACACAGCCACTACACAGTGGATGGCGCTGTAGTGCCCCAGAGCCTGGTTCCACCACACCGCAGCTCCTGCAAACAGCTTATCGGTGGGGGTGTCGGGAGTCGGACCCCTGCCAATCTTATAGTGAAGACTAAAGTCCTGAACTATAATAAAGCTATTATGCATCACAACAGCATTTAGCGAGTTTGCACCATATTTTGTGGGGTTTAAAGAGAATGTGTCATCAGAAAATAAAAAATTGATTTAAACAATAGGTTATGTTAAACAGTTGTTTAAAGAATATTTGATGAAGCAATTCATTTTCCAGGTCACGTGTATATTTAAATAAAATTCTGCACTGGCCACTAAGCCTAATAATATACACCACTTCTTGGTCTGTATGGATCACTTTTCAGCAGTCATTTCATTATCATCCCAGGCAGGATTCCAATGACAAATTAGATAGATAGATAGATAGATAGATAGATAGATAGATAGATAGATAGATAGATAGACCCAGGACCCACCTTTCACAATAGATGATATCACAGCTTATCTATTCCCTCCTGACTTCTGCACAGGTCACACAGCATGCCTAGAAAACTCTCCCATAGAAGTCAATGGGTCTTCAGAAAATAAAACCAATTAGAAAAAAAGGATATGCGTCGCTATCTCTGGTTTTAACTGGAAGAAAAAAAAAAATATAGGTGAAACATTCCCTTGAAAACAGAAGGCAACTAAGGCACTGTCTCAGAGAATAATGATTAGCCACAGATCTGACTTCTGAAACTCTCAGTGATCAGCTATCACCAGAGAAATTGAGGCCAGCCATAGGTCTCCATGACTTCCAATAATGATGGACATCCATGGAATATGTCTGGTTTACTGCCTAGCATCTCACCATTGTGGGGGGACCCCACCTTTAGAACATCCATATGACCTAAAAGTGGGGAGAGAAGCTTCTTACTTGTGGACAGATTAGGCAGGAACTAACCATATGAATTTGAACGTTACAGTAGGTATACCTAATTGAGCTATATGAGTTAATGTCATGCCCATGAGGATTAATTACGGCCAAAATGTTCCTATTAACGCTCCAGTCACTTTTAGATTCTACCACACATAGATCAAGGTAAAAGTACAAGCAATGTTCCAGGTGTGCCTTGGCACTTCGGCGGTTAATAGTGTGGTAAATGGGGTTGGAGTCTGCAGATGTTTCTTCTATCAGATGTAAATATGAACCTGCGATCCTGTGAAAGATGACAGTGACAAAAGGTACAAAGTCCGCCGGTCTTTTCCTGACTGTTCACTCATTGCAGGGTGACCATATGGGACTACTCGCTCTACCGCCGCGGAGTCACACAGAAAGGATCATGTGCAAACATATAAGGCTGACATACCATGTGTTCATATTATATACCAGAGTATGCCGCACTGCCCTGTGATCTGACAATGGTGGCAAGTCACTAAAGCTGCCCTAGATATAATAATACATCAGGTAGTATATGCTCTCTTTTTACCATTAGCACTTCCCATTAATGGTTCAGGCAAAATGGACAGGAGATGTTGGTCTCCTAACGGACGTGCAATAGTCTCAGGTTTTATCAGTTCTTCCTCCTTTATCACTTTGGTGAAGCTAATAGATTATCTCATCTTTTTCTTATTCATAGAGGGAGATTTATCATCTCCTCACATGACTTTTTTTGGTGTAAAAAAGTCACAAACCTCGTGTTTGTGACTTTCTAGACGTCACTTGGGACAAATTTTGCTGCAAGTGGCATTTCTGCTCTGCCCTTGCCACTTTCTGAAAAGGGGGCATGACGAGGGCAGGGAAGTGCGTGGCCAGAGGGACCTCCACATTTATCTTTATTTGTCCCAGTTGAAATGAACAAAAATCTATGGCAGATCCGAGGTGCCATAGACTCCATTAGTCATAAGGGCAGCAGATTTCAAAGACTAGTGTAAAATGCCGTACTTTGATAAATCTCCCCCATAAAGTTTATAAGACTTCATCATATTAGGGTTAGGGATAGATCTAACTGTCCCCGATGTGACTTATGGGACACTTCTTCATATGTTCTGGGAGTGCTCTGCCCTTGGTTCCTTCAGGCTAGCAGTACTTGATATTATATACAATATGGTGTACAGCTCTCTACAAAAATGGCTGCATATCTGCAGAATATCCTGCAGGGTCATACTACTTGGGGGGGGGGGAGGGCGGGGGGGATCGGGTTGTACCAGTATACAGCATCTATCAGGCAAGAAAACTAATAGCGAAATATTGGATTCAATCGGTACTGCCTATAAGGGAAGATTTTGTGGCTCGTACAAATGAAGTGACTAGATTAGAAAAAGGAGACTATAAAAAAATGTGGAACAGAGTCAAAATTTGAGTCTGGAGCAGTGGAGAGATACCAGGTCTGCCCTCAGCTGTTATTTTACAGTCTTTGTAGGCACTGACCCTGGTATATACTGACTGCCCTGGAGAGTAGGGTCTGAATGTATCTAAGGCCTCAAATTGTGGATCTGCAAAATGCAAATGTGGTCCGTGTGCCAGAGCATTTTTTTGCAGACTCATTGACTTCAATGGGTCCATGGTTTGCATTTGGTGGATATAGTCTATCTTTTTGCAGAATGGACATACAGATACGGAAAGCACATATATTATCTATGTGCTTTCTGCATCCATAAGTCCATTCCTCAAAGAGATGGAACATATCCTATACTTGGCTGTCATGGACCATGGACCCAGGGAAGTCAATGGGTCCACATAAAATGCGGATGCAACAAGGACGGTATCTGTATTTTGTGGGTCCCCAATTTGCTGCATACCATGGGAGGGTCATGCATCAAAGGCCATCTCTAAGCATCAGGTGCAAGAGAAGTGCAGCAACCCAAGGAGGAGCTGGAGAAAAGGATGGGAGTCATGGTGGGTCTGGCTGCTACAGTCACTAACATCGGGTTTCCTCACATCGTTGCTCCCTACGGTCATGCAGTGAAAGAAGGTCACACCCTCACCCCCCCCCCCCAGGGCATTTCCTGATCTTGTGGCTCCTCGTGATGGAAGTAGGGGTGCCAGTGATGTTGGTGCTTGTAAAGCCATGTGGAGTGCAATGGCCGGCGTATGGTGCAGGAGTCAGTTTCCAGGCTAGATGTAGTAGAATAAATATTTTACTGAAGTACAAAATAGGAGTTGTAGTACATCTAATGATAGAAAAACACAGTTCCAAATGTACACAGTGCAATTCTCGCCCAGACAACGAAGTTTGGATTTAGGCAAGGATAGGAGTTATGGCCCTCCTTCCTCTCTATTTGTTTCAAGTCTCTCCAGTAGAATCTATGACGGACAATAGTACTCTTGTAACGGTGGATGAAATGTCCACTGCGAGATACAGGATTTTAGAGATAGTCAGGTTGTGTTCAAGTGTTAAGGGTACCTAAACAGAGTCCCTCACTGCAGTAAAGTCTTAATAGCTATCTGGTGCCTGACTGACACTACTGATTAGAGGTGGTGCAGAGAGTCAGACCACAACCGATGTGATATCCTAAGGGTAGACCATCAATATCTAAGTCCTGGAAAACCTGCTGCAGCATCTCCCAGGGTTTGCATACTACAAGTTGACAAACTATAACCTGGAGTATAGACATTTTTACTATTGATATTCCATCACTATGTTGTCTGCAGGACTTTTTATAGGCACTTTATCTATAGCATACCTGGTGTAATTCAAGGGGGTCATGGAAATAAAGGACAAAAAGGTGGCAAACTTTCTCATGGTGGTGGTGTTATTCAATGATCCATTCAAATTTTGAAGCCCAGAAACCCCTTTAAATTGTGGAATGCTGTCATGGGTTAATAGCTGTATCTTTACACTTTGTAATTCCAGCATGGTGCTTACTTTAATTTATCTTAATTGAATCTGCTTTTCTGGTTTCTAGCAAATTAATCTACACATCTGACATCATGTAATAATCCTTTCTTCGAGTATAATAATGAGAACATTAATGTCAGTGTCAAGGTCACTATTAATACACATGATCATGTAAAGGGCCAATACAATAGTGCCTGAGGGGCTGCAGTTCAGTCATATATACACCCTGGTGAGATGCTTCAACTATTTCTACCTTCTGTCCATAGATTTTCTAAAAAGTGCCGTACATACTGATGATATCTAGCAGGACTATAACTAGAATCAATGGAGTTCAAAAGTCAGGAACTGTTAGTAATGCAAAAAGCAGGAAACTGTCTCTCTTCCTGCAGCAGCCAAAACATGGGTAATATCATATTATCAGACCATCTGCATAAAGGAGACCTAAAAATGGTGGTCTAGGCTGGTGAGGGGGTCAACAGTTCCTGAACCTGTATTGGCTCTTGAAACATCAGCTATGTATCAAGTTATCATGTTTGAAGGCTAAACTGGTGACATTGGAGCTGGCAGGTATAAAGTTGTACATAATGAAAACTGTTCACTGGGCTGAAATGAGGGTTACTGGAAAGAGGGGGATTAAGAAAAACATACACACATGAATGCACAGCCATATATGTATGGTACTGACTGAATCAGGGCTTTTATCTGAATGATTGTCCACCCAAGAGCTATCATGCTGAACATCAGAAGCTATGGAAGTGTGGTACATTCTGAAAACCTTGCCTCTGACCCCCTCCATAGAATTCACCTAAATTAAAGGGGTTATCCAATGATTAATGTAAAAAATGAAAATCAGACATCATATAATACATGACAATTGCAATGTGCAGCCCCCCAGGGCAAATCGCATCCCAGGTCTTTAGGAATGCCGAGTGGTGTGGTGCGGCCACAATAGTCTCTGTGTGTGTCACAGTGCTCCTACCTGAATGGCGTCAATTCCCAAGGGTCAGCTCCGAAGCAATAAAGGGGAGAATAACGGTGGATGTGGAGAATAAGTCGAGTCCAGACTTTATAATGTTCAACAGCTTTACTTTTTCTTTGCTTTTTATACTTTTTTTGCTTTTTCTTGGCTCCAGCATGTTTTGGCATAAACTAGCAGGCAAACTTGAGTATCATACTTTATCTCTATCTCTCTCTGCTGTGCTAAACTCGGCTTTAGTCTGGCAGCTGGACTTTAGTACTGTTTTAGGACCTCTAGAGTGGGGTGCCATCGGCTGTTGACCCCCTCACAATATTCTGTCTGTAAATTGATAAGTAGTCAGGGTGCTCTATGAGCTGCTTCCCTCTGGAATGACTCCTGCTGCCTCCCCTCGCTGCTACATCTTCACACATCTGTATCCAACACTAGAATCCCTAAGACTTCCTGAAAACTTCCTGCAGTCTCTCCCTTAATAGGACTAGCCCACTTCTGCCCAACAGTGGTAAGAATGGAATGGTGAGTTCCATTCTATCTAAAGATCCCTCTGCCATATACGCTGCCACCTGCTGGTGAACCAGGCATATAACATGTACAAAACATAGCATCATAGTTTCATAGCAACAGTATCGATGCACAGTGACAAAGGACCAGGAATCCATACACAGATGACATTGTGGTTAGCAATTAAAGACAGTAGCAGGGTATAGAAATGGTAATACCACTCTGGGGTATTACACAATCTCTTTGTAACAAAGGAAAAACCGGCCCTGTACCTCACATGGATCCAGAGATCTCCACGTTCATTACTCCACCTTCTCAGCTAGATTTTCATCAGGCTAACAGCTCAGTGTTCTTTCAGCTCTTTCCCTTTAACCTTCACAAGTTCTAACAGAAGATATGGCTGGTGGCAGTCGAAGGATGGAACTGAGCATGTGCGACCAGCAAGGTGGACAGGGAATAAGGAAAAGAACAAACAGGTGACGCTATACATATTCATTGTATTGAATAACTCAGTGGCTATATGTAAGTTTTAATTACATGCAATTACAAAAGCACTCAGATCCAGGGGTTGGTTTGAAAAATGTACATTTTTTTATGGAACAGCCACTTTAGGGAAAGATTAATAGCAATTAATTGTAATGCTCAACAGAGATATATGTGTACACAGATAGCACAAAAAGAATGGAATTTACAAAGAATATTTTTACTGTGTCATTCTCTAGTGATCGTGGATATGTATTAGGGCACAAGACAGCTTCTCTGCTATTTATGTAGCTTTTTTTGCTGTTTATTTCAAGTTACAGTGAATTAATTGCTGATCTTGCAGCATACCATAGGAAAACTGCAAAGGGTTAATTTAATGTCACTGAGTTAAAGTTGTGAATTCCTGTTAAAGCACTTATTTCTTTGTGTACTCTGTATACTTTATGGCAATATATATAGTTGACAGTGGCAGGCTTGCTTTGGTTACCAGGGTGATGGACATAGCCCACACCCTGGTTAGTAAGTGTTAGTTGACAAAATGCTACAGACAAGACGTGTGTGAGAGAGCTCCTGTAAAGTAGGCCCAGAGAGAAGCCTCATCCAAGTAACCAATCATCTATTGCTGCAAAGACTTTACTGCTGAGGACAGGGTTAATTGCCTCAGGCGCCAACCCCACCCCCACTTTGAGATGGACTTGCTATCCGAACCTAAGATGTGGGAATGGCAGAAGCAGTTAACAAATACAGAATAGCATGCCTGGGATTATCTTGTAAAGATTGCAAAGTGTTTAGAGAGTGACCCAGGGACTACTACCTTCATCATTGGCGCTGCCTGATATTGGGGGAAAAAAAACTACACTGGAACTTTGGAACTGTGCCTTTGCTGCTATACTGTTTGTACTACTACACCCATCATCAATTCAGTAATGATAGAATGTATTTATTTCAAGCAAGGGGTCTGGTTATTGCCTCAATCATCCACCTGCCTTGCACCCTGTAAACTATCCATCCATCAAGGAGACCCCTTCTATCACCAGAAATGAGCCCCAGAAAGTCAGGGAGTGCCCATAAGGAAGAAAGAGTGTGCCCTCCATTCATTGTGCATGGCCTGGGCAGCAGCACAGAGAAGACTGGCAAAGTGAACTGTGAGTATCATTACCACCATCATAACCACTACCAATTCTCCAGTCCGGGTTGCTGCAATGTGAATAAATAACTAATCATTTTTTTAACATGACTCCGTTATCCGTTGGGGCTCATATCTAAGCTATAAATTAAAGAATCAAACACCTGCTGATAAAAACCATTTGCTTGCTCATATAGACTTTGTTTTTATCTGCTTGTCGCAAATGATCTGGTAATGTGGCTGGATGACGATTATTTTGGTCATCCATCACCCTCAACGGACCATTGCGTAACTCACAGCTTCAGAACCACAAATGTTAACCTGTCATAGCAGTGCTACCGTATTCATTTACAAGGTCACAATCAGTTTCTATTAGCACCGTCCTATCCACAAAAATAAAAAAAAGATTAGTAGGGATTGGACATCTTCGACCATCCAAATACCAGACCTTGCTCACAAAATCTAAACTGTATCAACGATACAATGGGACAAATATATCAAAACTGGTGTAAAGTAGAACTGGCTTAGTTGCCCATAGCAACCAATCAGATTCCACCTTTCATTTTTCAGAGCTCCTTTGGAACATGAAAGCTGAACATTCGTCAAACTTTTCATAAGATTCGTATATTCTATGAATCTATTTGACAAATCTGCGTACAAATCATACGTTATTATGTGGTGCACTAATAACGAACGTTCAATTTTAAAAGGTACGCAACTCCTTTGAACATGTACGCATGAACGTACAAATTACGTACGAAAATGACGGGCTTTGCTGGAGAGGAATGGTGGAGCAGGAGGAACGCTTTGAGTCTGACCCCTGGCTACATATGGATACTGTATCAGCAGATGACAGCAGATCATCCGGCTGAGACTGAGATGAGCGTGCCATCCACTCCACTACCTCATCCACTTTCTCCTCCACTACAATTTTGCGCCTTGGTGGGTTAGCCTGGTGGAACACCGGCCAAGTATTGAGAATACTACAAGTAGAAGCTCCGGCTACAGGTCCTTTGTCATTGCTGCCCTGTGCCACCTTCTCCTTTTTTTTAGAGCTCGAGGTCTGACTGGAACTGGACCCCTTTTGCTTATCCATTCCAGATATGTTTCACTTCACTCTGTGGCCCTGCAGCTGGTCTTTGTCTTTGTCCCTGTCTATCTTCCTATCTCTCTCCCTATCTCTCACTCCCTGCCTGATTAATTACTAGCCCTGAACTGGCCCTGCAGTATCCCTGATGTGTAATATGGATTCCCTGAAGAATTACTCCCCAATTTCAACAACACAGGTCTCAGAACTTCACACACAGTGCTTCTGCTCGTCTCAGCAGTCGCAGCAGAAGTGATGCGTCACTGGCTTACCGAGCCTGAGCCAATCAGAGCAAGCCCTGCCCACTGGGTCAGGTGACCGCTTTCTTCCTGGGCTTTTGCACACGAATAACGAACAAACAGTAAAAGTTCACTAAGTAATTGAATTCATACGCGACAGTGTATAGAGAAACTTATACGTAGCATTAGCGTACAATTTATCGGACAAGTACGTAGCGAATGCGTAGAAAGCCTTAAGAACATTTTCGAATCTTAACGGAGCGAATCTCCAAATATTCGGATTCGCTTCGCAGCTGAAAATTTCCAAGATTCGATATGAATCAACGAATCGGCTAACAGATTCGCTCATCTCTACTTTTCACCAGTTTTGATAAATCTGCCGTTACCTGGACAATGAGACTTCAGAGCAGCCCAATAAGTGATCAGCTTCACGGGCCACTTCAAATGTGGTAAGTCCCAGTCCATTAGAGTGGGTAGCGGCCACATAGAGCAGCCCTTGCTTAGGAGGACCTGGCATGTCTGTGCCTTAGAAGATCAATTTTGCAATACTTAATTTCACCTGTGGTGGCGCTACAGAGAAATTTAAATACTTGCTGCTAGGTTTCTCTAATAAATACAGCTGATCACTGGAGGTCCTAGCAGCGGGAACTCCTGTGGTAAGGATATTGGGGGTCATTTAGCAAACTGGTGTAAAGTAGAACTGGCTTAGTTGCCCATAGCAACCAATCAGATTCTTCCTTTCATTTTCCAAAGGAGCTGTGAGTAATGAAAGGTGTATTCTGATTGGTTGTTATGGGAAACTAAGCCAGTTCTATTTTACACCAGTTTGATAAATGACCCCCATTATCTGCAGTGCACCCCAAAGAGTACTGTACAAGGTGTACATCACCTTTAAAGCCAAGATTAGCTGAATCTATAAAGAGGGTCCACGGTTCTTCATTTGAATGGCAGCAGCGATGCAATAACCCGCTCTGCCCTCCACAGTACCAAAGCTACCACAGAACAGCTGATTGACAGGGGTGACACCCAGCACAAAATCTAATCTCTTCACTGAGAAGATAAAACCACAAAAAGGAAAGAATATTCTAAGATAGTTGTGAACACAAAATGAGCTATTAACCCCTTAAGGACTTGACAAATTTTTGCCTTACGGTCAGGCCGCATTTACCTGACCGTGTCATGACCATGTCAGTTTGTGGACTACAAACCACGGATCCACAAAACATGGCACCGGACCCATGCAACACTTTTTTTTTAATGATCTATACTGGTCATCATAAATGATGATATAAACATTGTACACATTTGTACAGGCACGACAATACCAAAAATGTCTATTGTATTATAAAATATTACTATATATTACTGACTTAAGCCTCATTCACATGTCCGTGCTCAAATCCGTGAGCAGGTGGTCAGTGGTCGTTGAAGCTGTCCGTGAAGGATCCATGTTGGGTCCATGTGTCCGTTTTTTGCTGTCCGTGTTGCATCCGTGTTTCACTGACACTGAACAGCTGAAAAATAATTTCAAAGCATCTCTTCTTAATGATCTGTGAAACATGGATGCAACACGGATGGCATCCGTGGTTTTCACGGACCCATAGACTATAATCGGCGTGAGGGATCCGGGAACACGGATCAAGATAGGACATGCATCCGTGCTAAAAAAACAGAACCACGGACGTGATGAAACACTGATGTCTGAACACACACATTCAAATGAATGGGGACGTGTGCTGTCTGTGGAGAACACGTACAGGACACGTCCGTGAAACACTGACGTGTGAATGAGGCTTTAGACACCATCAAAGGCCCCTTCCTTTGAATGCCAGGATTGTAAAGTTTATATTGTAACGTGTCTGGCTATTGCTGTTATGGCGCCCCCTGGTGATCTTTTGATTCACTCTGGGAATATCCACCTATGGTCCCCATTGTAAGTGGTCAGATTCTCACCACCCACCACCCAAGTCACAGGCGCAAATGAAAAAGGTTTCTATTTTGTCTGCTCTAACAAAGTGCAGTAATATTTCATCATGAGACAGGCCTTTAAAGGGTTAGGTCCTGTCTGGCATCATTGGGATGTATGTAGGATGGATCCGACACTGCGTTGTCACTTCTGTTATAAATGGAAGCCACCATGTTGATGTGGGTATAATGAAGGCTATACTGGTGTAATGGGTCTGCTCTTTCTGGTCTATGTTTCCCCTGATGGGCAGAACAGAGTAGTCCATTAAAGGGCAATGGGAGATACCAGAATTGCTGCACAACAGATCAGTCATTCCAGGTTCTCCAGACCTGTGATCTCATGCCCCAGGTATGCAGAGGTGCATCTAGCCTTTCTGCTACCTGAGGCAAAAACTGAAACGGTACCCCTTCCTAATGCCAATTTCTTAACCTAACCCCTTCCTTTCAGACCATTACCCTTCGACTGCCTCCCTCTTGCCACTACCTGGTGCTGCCTGAGGCGATCGCCTCACGGGAACTCATTGGTAGTGCACCCCTGCAGGTATGTCCTCCATGAGACCTGACCCAGTGCCAGAACATTTACTCCTGATCGTGGCCAAGGGCGGATTGGCCATAGACCTTACAGGGAAATTTCCACAGGGGGCCACCTGGGCCTTCCTCATGGCTGGCTAATGGAAGTTTTTGGGGATGTATTTTGTGCTGCTGGCAGTATTTTGTGATGGACTTTGGTTTTTGGCTCTGTTGGGGTGCTATAATGTGCCACAATATGGTTTCCTAGCCCTGCCTTCAATCAATTTGGACCCAAGTACAAAATAGGGCCACTTTTAGTATCCTTTCCAGGGCCACTTTAAGTTCCCAGTCCGCCCCTGATCGTGGCTCATTGTTACCACAATCGTTGAGGTTCATAGCTTGTTGGCAGCCAATCTGCTTACATGGGGCAATGTACTCCTGACAAATAAGGATTTTGGTGAAAGATTAGCTCACACAAAAAAATGAGCATTTACTTGTTTTTTGGGTGATCTCCAGTACACTGTACAATGTTCGTTCCTGATAATTGGCCTGATGCTATGTATTGCAGAGGATAAAATCAGCAGTGGGTATCTGCAGCATAAATTGACATGCTGTGGCCTTAAAATCTGCAGATTTTTTCGCAGGGGGTCGATGAGATTTCTTAATATCATATACACTTTTTTGTTACTGTAAAACACTGCAGATTTGCTACAGAGAAAGCGCCAGCATATCAGCTATGGTGTGATCATACCTTTATGTTCCAGGGTGACATCTTCTGTATGCTCATTCTTGATAATTGCTCTGTGCATATAGTGCCATGGAACAAGGGTACTTTGGACTATGGACATTTGCCCTTATTGTTACTATGCAAAGCCATCAATTCCCTACTTTATTGCACTTTAAAGGGTTAACTTGCACTGTGATTTATACTGCTGTTTGCACTTATTTTTGAACTGCATTTATACATTGATTGTACTATATCCTGTTAATTTGCACAGTTATTACACTATAGCTGCACTGCATTGTGAAAGGGGTTAATGCACAACCAGCTAATACTGAGAGACTATTTCCTTCTGCCTATCAAAGGTTTTGGAGGGAAAAAACAGACACACAGACCTCCTGACTGTCTGGTTTAGCTCTGTTGTTTATGTCTGAAGTTTTGATGAAAAGCTGCTTAGTCATTCCCATAGACTTGCACTGTAACGCTATACAAGTCTATGATGACAAATTGTAACGTTTCTGTTTAGGCTGTGCTTCTCCACTCCATCCCTCCCACTCAGGGGCAGACATATCACCTGTGCAGCCGGTTCGGCCGCACAGGGGCCCAGCGTGTGAGGGGGGCCCATGCCGCCCATTCATACTAGCGAGCGCTTCTGGAAGCGCTCGCTAGTATGCAATAGCCGGTGGAGAGAAGCGAGAAGCACTTATACTTACCCCGGCCTCCACTTCCTCCCTTGTCTCCTGTAGCCTGACTGCTTACAGCGCGCTCTATGCCCTGATGCTATGCAGTCAGGTCACGTGCCTGTGCAGCGCGCGCTTGGAGACAGCAGGGAAGGCCAGGATTCACTTGAACACCCCGGCGGACACAGAGAGCAGCGGAGCTGGAGAGGTAAGTTTTATGTATTTATTTTTAGTCTGACCTGAGGTCTGATTGGGGTCTGTCACAAAGCATCGATATTTGGGGCCTGGCTGAATGAGCAAATGGGATGGGGGGGGGAGCGCAACTGACATATTGGGGCCTGGAATCGGATAAAAAAATAAATAACAAGTTAACAGACATTAAGGGGCGGGGGCCCTGAATAAATAAATAACTGATATTGGGGGGTTGAATAAATAAATAATTAATAACTGATATTAAGGAGGGGTGGGGGTCCTGAGCAAGTGGCAAAGGGGGTCCTAAATGAGCATCTGATATGGGGGGGGGGGGGGGCAGGCACATTCTTTGCACAGGGGCCCACTGCTGTCTGTGTCCACCCTGCTCCCACTGGAAGGTTCTAGTTCAGCTAGAAACTGTATATAAATAGAGCAGTTAGAGCCCCTGGTTGTCTGCAGATAGGAACAAGTGTTTAGTAAAAGAGACTCTGCCCCACTGCATGACTGACCAGAAGACGCTGAGATATTGAGATATGATGCTGAGCCACAGACCCCGAGTCACCAGCCTGTTGACTAGGGAGCCAGATAGACAACTGAGCCACCAGACTTTGGCCAGGGTACCAGCCTTCTGAGAGAGGGAGGGACAGCTATCTCAGGGCTTTCTTCAGCATCAAACCTTCTTCTGCCCAGGGCGAGACTAGAGAAGCCAGCTCGGTGCCTTGCCTGTATAGTTTTGCACTTGAGTTCCTCCAGTAAAGAAGCACACTAGTTTACTGCAAACCCTGATACGTGGTGACACCTCAACAGTGTCTGGAGGATCCAGCGTAGCGGTGGGACCACCCCAAATCTGACCACTGCATGTGCTACTAATCAACCAACAAATGAATTTCTGAATGGTTGACTTCTCCTGTATTCATTGTAATATCTTTGTATATCCTATAAGCCAGTGTTTCTCAACTCCAGTCCTCAGGACCCACCTGCCGGTCATGGTTTTCAGGATTTCCTGGATATAGGATATACTGAGCAGGTGATATAATTATTGTTAATGCATCAGGACTTACCTCAGGTCCTCGTTCTGTGGGATATTCAGAAATCATGACCAGCAGGTGGATCCTGAGGACTGGAGTTGAGAAACACTGCTCTAAGCCACAGTGGAGATGAAGTGATATCTCCTCTGAGTAGATTTCTTCTCCAGATTATTTCTTGTCACTAGTAAGAGCTCTTCTACATGAGCCAAGGATCAGGGCAATTATTAGGGACAATTATTACTGCCAGGGTTGCCAACTGGAATTTTTCATTTCTCTGGAGAAAATGTCCAAAAATCACAGACAGACATTTTTATGGACCATTTGGAAAACCATAATGAATTATTAAGATTATAGCGATGAGCGAACAGGTGAGCGCAGGGGAGCCGAGCGGTACAGTGCTCGTTTCGAGCACGTTCGCTCATCTCTAATTATAAATTATAAAATGTCTGTAGCTCAATGGACTGAAAAGAGCTTATTAACTGGCACTTGTAAAATTATAATAATTAAAACCAAAATTGATCCAAAAAACTGGATCAAGTACCACCATCCCCCCAAAAAAATCTCATCTTTTTTTCCATAGATACAGGCAAAAAGTCCCCTTATTTTTGTAGGTTGTCCAGAAATTTCTGGATGGTTGGCAACCATGATTCCTACAAATGCTCATTCCTGATAATTGCCCTGTGTAAAGGAGCTACCGATCAACCGTTGAATGAGCAAAAGCTCATTAGTGAGACAATCACTTCTTTCATGCAGCACATAAAATCATTATTTGCCGGCAGAACATTGCCCTGAGGGAGGTGCTGCCAACAAACAATGAATTTGCATGGGGATGAATGATCACGGTAGCGGTACAGAGGGATGATTGTTGCATGTAAATGCAGCTGAATGAGCTGGCAATGATTGAGGATGAACAGTTCGTTCCTGGTCATTGCCCTAAGTATTAGCCCATGTATTCTTTCACTTTGGGCAAAAGATTCAGTTCTGACAGCTCCTGCAGGAATGTCTGTCTCCTAGTTCTGCCCCACCAGCCTTCTAACTACAACCTCTATTCAGTTTCTAGCGTTGCCATGTGTGTATATCTATATACAACATGGAAATAAATAGCAGAACTGTCATATAAAACTGAAAATAATTTATATTCCCATAAAGGAGACTCTAATAAATGCACGCAGTTTGAGAAATGAGATACAACGCTCTATAGAATACTATGTTCTGAGCCGAAATAGGAGAACCTTATTTGTAAGGGAAATATTTTGTAAAAATGTACCCTTGCCGACACAGTCCCTTGGGATTACACGGAGACGTCAGATTACTGGGGTTTGTCGTGTCCTCTTAAAATGCCTAGGATTAAGCCTTTAACTAGAACAACGGAGCAGAAGCGTGTCTCTGATACAATGCTTTTCCTGGAATTAATTTAGCATCCTTGCTTTAATGATGCGCCTTATTACACTTACTACAGATATACCATTACCTGCCTCTTCATGCTACAGAATAAAGGGACACGATGCCAGCAACTGCATTAGCATTCATATCTAAGGAGGCTTCTTCTCCTTCAGGCTGGTCTACATGCACGTTTGATGTAAGGCACAGCAGGTTATATTGGCCTCACAGCAGCAAAGTTGTCTCTTTTGATTGCATTTTGTTAGCGTTTCAACAGACACGACAGCAAGCTGTCCTAGGATTTATACTCTTCTGCTTTTATGTCAGTCTTTGGTAAGAAAAGAACTGAACAGAATCTGGGTTGTCTTACAATGGCATATGGACATATGTCATTGGGGGGGGACCCAGTTCATTCTACATGCTTGGCCATCAACGGAGTTATCCAATAAAAAATATTCTCTCGCACCTGGATCTGAATACTTTGTAAAATTGCATGTAATTTTTAGTATAGCCACTGTTAGTATTATAAAATGTAGTATAGCCATTGAGTTATTCACTGAAATCTATTTGTATAGCGCCACCTGCCGTTTGCTCTTTTTCTAAATTCTCTGTCCAGCTCATGCAGCAGGAAAAACACACCCTCTGACAAAGGACACTCCCCCTGAGCTGCCAGCTTGAAATAAATCTATCACAGAAATTTTAGCAAAGAATGGGGAGATCTCTGGATCCATGTGAGGTACAGGGCTGCTTATAAGTTTGTTAGAAAGAGACTGTCATGTCCTATATAATATCTGATTTTCATTTTTTGCATTACTTGTAGCCGCCAGGTATGTAGCTATAGGCGAAGAGGCTGCTCTGGTGCCCAAATTTAGAAGGAGCCCACCCAGGAGCAGAAATAAAAGATTTGATTGTCAGGGCTCCCTCAACAGTATTATACAATGACATTATATAAAGTTACATGACATACAGTATATACATGTAGGAAATGGACAGAGTAGCTGTCGAGCCTCTTCTGAGAGAGCAATCTTGACTAGTCACAGGAGTGGGGGTTGCACAGGAGAAGGGAGTTGTGAAGAAGTTGCTATGGAAGTCCCCATAATTTCTAGTTACGCCACTGGTGGCCACAATGTAATACAGCATTTTCCCTACATCATCCAGGCAGAAATAGCTTCCCCCAGCAACAACAATTGATTGCTGATCGCTAGCATTTAGAGAAGCCAGACCCTCGGTGACCGGCAAATGGCCAGATTGGCTTCTAGTTAAAAGGGCTTTGAGACTGTGAGACAACATCCCCCTATATTGACTTGCATGTTGCTATAATTGTGCAAGATGGAAAGATATTGTAGATATTAGTACGGGAAAATAAGCTGGAGAACTGCTTGAGTAAACCAATATTGTGATGACCAAATCCCAAAAAAATACTTTCTAAATCCTTCTCCTATCATTGCTGTCTGTAGTCTACTGCTCCACTGGTGCTCACTTGCTTCCCAGAGATCTACCTACAGTATAGATTGCCTATTAGTATGTTATAGAGACGTATCCCTGGTGGTCATAGGTATGGACAATATATGCATCCAATGATCCAAGCATAAGAGGATGCCAGTAAATCATATTGCTTCCTTTGCTGTCTGAATTCATTTTTCC
Organism: Rhinella marina; assembly: GCA_900303285.1. NCBI lineage: Eukaryota > Metazoa > Chordata > Amphibia > Anura > Bufonidae > Rhinella > Rhinella marina. The sequence continues at coordinate 308,811 of ONZH01020058.1, read as the reverse complement.
ATCACATTATACAGATGCAGAGAAAGGAGGAGCTGGATGTTCCTGGTGACATATTCTGATTGATATTAGATGATGTAGAAAAGGAGGAAAAGCAGATGGCAGAAGAAGGGCTCCCACCTGTAGGGCAGGAAAGCGAAGGGGTTGGAGAAGTTGGGATGCCAGAGCTGATTAATAGTCTGTGCTTACTGTCAAATAACCTGCAGGAGATAGCAGACAAGAACAGCAATAATATGCATATTGTGTCCCCAACTAACCAGCCAAACCCCACACCAGCAACAGCCCATTTTGAAAGGTCCATTAACCCCTTCCCGACCTCGCGGGTGCGGCGTGGCGTCATGGCCGGCAAGTCTCTGCTGTTTCCAACAGCAGAGACTTGCCGCTACTTACCGCCATCGGCGGCGTCTTCTAGGGCCTTCTGATGCCGTGATCACACGTGATCATGGCATCAGGATGCGTCTGAACCCGGAAGCGTACGATTCCGGGTGGTGTACAGGCGCCCCGAGTGGCCAATCGGGGTGTCTGTACACCATATGAAAACTGTAATCCTCGCTGGTGAGGATTACAGTTTTCAAACTGCAATTCTTATTCTGGCCACTAGATGGCAGGCCAGGATAAGAAATGAGCAATTATGGGATTTAACTCCATCTAGTAAATCCCTGATTACTCATAAAGAAAAAAAAAAATATAACACAATATATCAGCTCATATTTAAGCTTTAAAATAGTCAGAAATTTTTTTTAAAAAAGTTAAATATATAAAAAATATATAAAAGTTCAAATCACCCCCCTTTCCGTATAATGAAAAAATAAATACCTAAATAACAATAAATATAGACATCATGGGTATCACCGTGACCGAAAACGCCCGTACTTTTAAAATATATATAAAAAATTCCGATATGGTGAATTGTGTGGCGGAAAAAAGCGTCCAAATGGCGATTCGACGTTTTTCGTCACTTTTTTTTCTAAAAAAAATAAATAAAAAGTGATCAAAAAGTCATACACACCCCAGAATGGGATCAATAAAAACTTCAGATCGCCCCGCAAAAAATGAACCCCCATACAGCTCCGTACACATAAATACCAAAAAGTTATAGGGGTCAAGATATGACAAGGAAAAAAATAAATAAATAAAATAAAAAAGGGCAACTTTCTAATTATTACTTTCTAATTAATACATATTAGGTATTGCCAGATTCGTACTGACCAGTAGAATGAAAGTAACAGGTCAGTTTTAATGCACATCTTTTTTTGCAATTTCACCTGATTTGGAATTTTTTTCCCGCTTCCCACTACACCATATGCAATATTAAATGGTGGCGTTGGAAAGTACAACTTGTCCCGCAAAAAACAAGCCCTCATACAGCTATGTGAACAGAAAAATAAAACGGTTATGGCTGTTTGAAGGCAGGGAGCGCAAAACGAAAATGCATAACCGAAAAAACCTCCGGGGGTGAAGGGGTTAAAGGTGCCACACTTAACAATGAAGACTGACTAAACAGTGCAGTCTTTATTATTACATGAAAGGTAGCTGCAGGCTAATTGGCTGTGTGGTCCTTCACAGCAGTACGGCCACTCAGTGTGGCTGTACCCTAAGGCAGAGTGGCAATTCATAACAAATCAAATTTCTTGGCTAACTTTGCGGACAGGAGCAACACTAGTCTTTAAGAAGGGCTAGCATTGGCAGGTGGAGTTGCCAGAGAGCCTGCATGTGGACTCGACATTGCCAACTGTCTCATCTGTGCATTGAGCTATGCTTCTCATTGGAGAACACTATGTGTATCCCTCTGGGCCTGTACTGTGATACTGTTGCACTGCCATAACATCAGTAACGTTGAATTGGGAGACAGATTAGATATCAAGCAGATGCGTTGACCACACATTATGAGCAGACAGATATAAGGAACAAACATTAAGTGTTTGGAGCTTGTGTGTGGAGCACAATGTAGTGGTATTGTAAGAGTTGAACATGAATGACACATATGAAGAACATATATGGACAAAAAAAAATACAGAGCATGCAGAACCAGTTGAGGAGGAAACACAAATTAAATATTTAAGGGGCAGACACAAGGAAAAGTCACCGGGAGAAGTGTAACAGTAGATAAGGAAGTGACAAGTATGGAAAAACTGTGACCTATAAGAAACTGAGATGACAAAGGCAGATATATCTCTTCTGAAATGACATGTATGAGGGGTTCTCCAGGAAATGAAAGCACCATCTGAGAAAAAGTGTTTCAACAGAAAGGAGTATTATGCCCCTTTCACCTGAGCGGGAGACTCGCATGTCTCCCGCAACGCATCTACAGGGCTGGATTCGGCACTGACAGGGATCGCATAGCATTATGTGAAAGGGGCATTATAGGTTAAGGATTTTAAGATGGTCTATTTTAATGGCCATGGTGACACAGATAAGATATCCATACATATACAACCATTTACTCATTCACATTTTACAATAGGTACTAAACGGCCAGGGTAGACGCATGAACATTTCATCCTAAAACGATAGGCACTGATGGAGTCGTCCTTCGTTCTTCAGAAAGGGTGTCCACTATATTTTTAGTGTACGGCCACAGAGATTCACATCCGGTCAGCCATTAGAGAGGGTTGGGCACTGATTATGGTGATGTCAGAATTAAGATTTCAATTGTCTAGCGCTAAGGAACCCTACCCAAAAAATGATGAATTTACCAGGATTATCAGGGGGTACTCTGTCTCCTTCTGAAGAGTGCCAAAACGTTGCGAGGAGCCTTACAGGTCAGGCAAAGTCCCTTTCACGTGAGCAAGTTTTCTGTACGGGTGCAATGTGTGAATTGAACGCATTTCACCGGCACTGCATCTTAACCCATTTATTTCTATGGATCTGTGTACATGAGCGTTGATTTTGATGCATCAACTCTGCATTATGTGAAAACCACAGCATGTTCTATATTTTGCATTTTTAATGCAGCCATTGTCCCATAGAAGTGAATGGGGCTTCCATGAACAACACATTGAATCCGAATGCAGACCGTTTTTCACTGGTGGTTACTAGGAGATGCTCCGTTTTTTTTCCCCACGAGCGTGAAAAATGCATCAAAACTGATTGCACCCACATGGAAAAAAACTGAACCACTGAATGCAATTGCAGACAAAACTGAACTTGTGTGCAAAACCTTCATTTCTTTTTTCCTCAACAGATCCGGACACAATCTGTATCGTTCGTGTGAAAGGTGCCTACGTTTGACCTTTTAAAAACAGACCATAAGACATAAATTGGATAATGGGCCAGCACCTCATCTGCAGACAGCTGTTTCAGAGTGATTGCTTCTCATCAGTGAAGAGCAGAGAATACTGGCTTAACTGGGTGACAGGGCCAGATCAGGATTCGAGGATACTATATCTCCTTATGAAGGGTGCCTTAAATAGTGTGAGGAATCTTATAGGCCAGACAATGCTTCTCTGAAAATCTGGGAAGAGGTTATACAAATGAACTCTTAGCAAGCCACCAGATGTAAAGTAGCTAGCTTACAAGTCAATGTCTTATAATAGGATAGCTACTTTACATCTGGTGGCATTCGAGGCAGAGCTTGCTAAGAGTTCCTTTGCATACCCTATTCCCAGGATTATCAAGAATTTTCAGAAACAATCCTGGCAAATTTGGCTCATCCTGGCTCGAAAATGGGAGCAATTTACGTACACCCTGCCCACAAGTAGGTGCTCCCAGGAGGATTTGGGGCCAGCCTTACATGGCCAACTTTCACTAACACAAATGTTGGTAAGCATGCAGAACTTAAACCAGCTTAACGACAGATGTAGACCAGAAATATTCTCCTGGCTTTCATCCAATCCAGGTTTTTTTTGAGAGAGTGCCAGGAGGAACGGTGAGGGTAGGTCACTCCAGGGAAGGCATTTCCACTGCTGCAGAAGGCAATCTTGACACACTTCACACCAATCCAGCCTTGTGCATGCCTATCTAGTTATGAACAGGCAGGGTCAGTTTGGCGCTCTTGCCTGGCATACAATCTTAGCAACACCTCATTGAATTTTATGACTGATATGAAAGCTCCCAACAAACCTAAACTGTATTTCAACACCGTATTAAGGTTTCTCTCTGTAGACACAATTCGTGCAGAAAAATATTAGGCACTTGTGTCTAGTAAGTGGGTTAATACATGTGGAAAAAGGCCTCGGCTTGAGATGGAGCTTGTGCAGAAATTGCCATAGCAACTGACTGGCAGATACTTTTCTGGGCAGCCAGATATAGTCCCTTGCTTCATTCCGTGAGCATTGAAGGACCTTGTCTATTAATTGTCATTATCTTCTACTTAAGACATGGTACAAAATGAAGGCAGCAATCAATCAGTTCTTCTGCGTTTCTGTTCTTTACACCAGCGACCAGAAGACAGAGCTTCTACAGCTTTAAGAAGCTTCATAATGACCTAAGGGAGTTGGAGTCTCCGAATATAAGCTTTGCTAGTTTGTAATTTATTTTAATCAGTATTTTGAAGAGACAGAACATGAAGAAAACCTGTAGGGATTGCCTACAAGAACCAACACTGCGCTTCTTCATAACTTCGGCAGTTTCCACTGCCAGCACAGGGTCTTATCAAGGCTGGTGTCTAAAACGCCAGTTTTAATACATGATCCCCTATATGTCTGCACACTGTGAACATCAGTTCAAAGAATAAAAGGTCTGCCATCTTGTTAGTCTGGAAAAAGGATGCTATCAGCAGTGGAGATGGCGCTATGGCATCCCTAGGTTATGGTTCATTTTTTACATGAAGCTGGAACATACTTTATACTAAATAAATAAAAACATAATATTAATATCTTATAATGTGTTATATCTGCAGCCCCTGCTCCACTACCTCAGGCGGGCGCTATTTCACTCATCCTTCCTTTGCTTTCAAGTCAGCCTGGACCTGCTGGTCTTCTGCAGCCTCTTTACGGCAGATTCAGCCACCTGGGTTTTCTGATTTTCCTCCTCCGATAGGCTGTGGCGTGCTCTTGCCAGCTAGACCTCTCTACTTTGCCGATACGGCCAAAGCGTGCACCTATGGCTGGCTACCTCAGAGTTTCCCCTATGGGAGGGTGCCTGTGCATCTTGCTTGCTAGTTCCCTGCAAATGTTTGCTGTATTCGATTGTCTGCCAGTGTACTGACCTCTGCCCGATTCCTGGATTTTGACTCTCCTCTGCCTGACTTGTGACCGACCTCCATATTGACCCTTTTGATGCCTACCCTGACCTTGGACTGTTTAGCAGATTGTGCATGTTTTGCCTGCCTTGACTTCGACCTGTCCCTTAGGTTTTGCCTGTTCTCTTGCGCCCCCCCAGTCAATCACACACAGACATAGTTTATAAGGGCCCATTCAGACAGCCGTGTTATTGCGGGTCCGCAATAATGCGGACCCGCAATACTATGGCTGCCGCACGGCCGGGCGCCCCATTGAAAATGCCTATATTTGTCCGCTCATGCAGACAAGTATAGGGCATGTTTTATCTTTTTATGCGGAGCCACTCCCATAGAGGTGAATGGGGCCGTATCTATTCCGCAATATTGCGGAATAGATACGGCCCCATTTAAACGGTTGTGTGAATGGGGCCTAGGGCTGAAAAAGGACATCTGTCCATCCAGTTCAGCCTGTTATCCTGCAAGCTGATCCAGAGGAAGGCAAAAAACAAACAAAAAAAAAAACCTGTGCAGTAGAAGCCAATTTTCCTCACTTTAGGGGAAAAAAATTCCTTCCCGACTCAAATCAGGCAATCAGAACAACTTCCTGGATCAATGACCCATCTCTAGTAACTATAACCTGTAATATTATTACCCCCAGAAATACATCCAGGCCCCTCTTAAACTCTTTTAGTGAACTTCCCATCACCACCTCCTCAGGCAGAGTGTTCCATAGTATCCCTATGGATACTATGTGTATTGTCCTGAAGAAGAGACCATATCAGTTTTATAATGTATTTTAGCATCATCCTTTAAACAATAATTTAAGATCCACTGGAGTTTTTCCATCAAGCAGCACGGTTAAGAAAGCCTTCATTTTCCCAGTGCCTGCTCATGCAAAAGGTCATTCTTGTAGCATACACTTTGGAATTATCAGGAATTCTGCAATAATTACTATTAAAATGTAGTCTGATTGTGTTTGTCTGTCATTGTGACTTGGGTAACAATCTAACTAAACTAATACAACACACAGGTCCATTGGCGTGTAAGGCTAGTGTGCCCTGCAGCAGGGGTACCTTGAAGTCTGGACAGTTGCCCCCATTTCCCCTACACAAAGACATCAACGCCTCACTTTAAAGGGATAACTTGTATTGACTTCATGTGTAATACTGTGTAACTGCATTTTATGTGTGTTGTCATATACATCCTGTTCATTTGCACTCCTATGTAGGAAGGGTTAATGAACACAGAAAGTTTTGGGACTTTCTAGTTAATAATGAAAAGCTGGTAATTTTCCACAGTTACTATAAGAGTTGAAGACGAGCATGTTTTGGAGGGAAAAAAACGTCAGACTTGTTTACCACCTAAACAAGAGACTGACCTTTTGAATGCCAGGTACTGCTGTTATGTCTGAAAAAATTGTTTTTGTCTGGAAAACCTGCTGTGTCACTGCCATTGAGTATCAATGAAGCTGTAATGCAAGTCTATGAGAGACAGGAGTTGTAACATTGTATTTGTTTGTGCTGAGTTTATCCACTCCACCCCTCCCACTAGAAGGTTCTAGCTATAAAGTATATATAAAGAGAAGTCAGAGCCCTTAGTGCTCTGCAGTTAGGGAATGGTGCTTAGAAGAGGAGTCTCTGCCAGACCACTTGAATGACCAGAAGAAGACACAAACAGGGAAACTCTGTCACAGACCCTGGGCCTCCAGCCTTTGGGCAGGGTACCAGCCTTCTGACAGAGATAGGGACAGCTAGCTCAGGTCTCTCAACTCAAACCCTTCTTCTGCCCAGAAGGAGACTGGAGACGCCAGCCATATGCCTTGCCTGTATTGTTTTGCACCCGAGTTCCTCCAGTAAAGAAGCATACTGGTTTACTGCAGACTGACTCTCTGGACTTAATTCCTATTGGAGTGCACCACGGCTTACTGTCTCTTCCGGAGAGCAGCAACACCTCAACGGGGTGTCCGGAGGACCCAGTCACGGCAGTAGTTTCAGCCTGCTGGATCTCTCTGCATTTCTGGAAGCTACAGCACCACCGTCCAGCCCCATTCACCATAATGGGGATTAGCGGAGATCCGGCCACAACCTGGCAAACATGCAGAGAATCAGTTGGACAAAAACCGCTGCAACACAGAATAATTTTATCGATTTCTCAGTTTAAAGATGTTGAAATTAATCTGATACAGAGCTCTGTTTTTCCTCAAACAGGGACCTAGACCTTAAAGGGGTTTTCCGGTACTTTTAATTTCATGACCTATCCTCAGGATAGGCTATTAATATAAAAGCACTGCTCCCATTGACGTTTGTTTCAGTTTCCCTGTAGAACACAGCTCTCGCTTTGAGGGCTGTGTTTAGCATACTTTGTGACAGACGCAGATAATTTCAGCTCCCTGTCAATTCAGAATGTTTGGGCTGACAGCGTAAGCCTGATCTTTTTCATGGCAGCAACATAAACAGCCAGAAATTCACAGAGCAGATTGGAGGACCTTATTTTTAGCAAAAACACAAAGTAAAATGACTCCAATTAGATTAAGAAACCCCTTTTTCTTGCTGCATTTCGGCCTTACAGAAAACATTTACCAATCAAACTACCATATTTTTCGCTTTATAAGATGCAATTTTTCCCCCAAAAGTAGGGGGAAAATGGCTGTGTGTCTTATAATGCGAATATTAGTGAGCGCTTCCACTGTCCCGACCGCGTATAGCGTCAGGATGTAGTGCGCGCACTCTGACAAGTGCAGCGCCGAAAGGAGAAGACAGAGGAGCACCGGCCTTAGAGCCGCAGCGCAGGAGAGATGAGAGGTTTTTATTTTATTCTGATGGGCTGATCTAAGGTCTGGTGGGGGTCTGAAAGGGTTGATCTGAGGTCTGACATGGAGGGCTGGTGTGATGCCCTGAAATTTATGGGGGGGGGGTCTGATATGAGGTCTGATTAAAAAATTTTTTATTTTCCTACTCTAAAATCTGGGGTGTGTCTTATCATCGTGTGCGTCTTATAAAGCGAAAAATACGGTACCTCTTTTGCAATCTTCAGGGTATATCTATGTAAGATTCAGGTTTTTTGGGTGGGCTTGTAGTTGATGTCATGCCACTTAGAAGACAACTCTTAAGGGGTTCTGTTCCTACTTGAGGAAACAATCAACTGGTGTAGGTAGTTTTACAAGAACTGCTCCCTGGGAAAACCTATGCAAATTAGCTCCTCTCAAAAAGAAATACTGACGGAGTGTCTCTGTAAAGATCCATTCTCATGGCAGAAGTTTGGTGAGGACCCCGCAACAAAATTCTGCCTGTAGCCGAATGATGTCTGCCTCCCATTGTTTACAATAGGCAGTGCTGCATGTCGCAGGGCAGCAGTTTAGAGTCACAACAGCACCAAGAAGGGTAAGGTCTCTTCTTGGGGCAGTGTGCAGAGGTCCGCTTGCAGATTAGCGCCATTTAATCAGGCCTGGCCCTGACTTCTCCTAAAATCTCGTGCTGTGTGCTTCAGTATCTGGTACAGGTGCGGCACAGGGAAGAGGCTCGCAGGCAGTTCTCTTCTGTACAGCGAGCCTCTTTCCTGTACTGCACCTGTGCCGGATACAGGCAAGGCAGTGTACGACTTTAGAAGTCAGGGTCAGATGTGATCACGTTTACACCGCCTGGCCCCGTCAATAAAGTGCAGAGGGTGCAGCAGTTGTAGAGAGAACAGAGCCTCTAGGAGTAATTGCAAGACCCCCATTGCTCCTAGAGGCTAATTGGACCAACAACACAGATAGTTCAATAGGTACAAATCTGCTGACAGATGCTCTTTAAAAGTGACTATGGACTTTAGTTGAGTCAGTCTCTGGAAACATATGGATGTCTCTTTTTTGGGGGGCGAGACTCTAGCTCAGCTAAAATCCCTAGTCATGTTTCAAAACTCTTTAATGGGTTGGATATTGATATATATTAAATGGTAGCTACCTATGGGCGGCACTGGAGTTTTCTTCCTTCTGGAAGTGCGCTAATTTGCATACTCAGAAGAATATTAACATTTATATTGCATATGGAAGCTGCCGCAGCTACATTTCATTTCTTTATAACACTTCGTGCTCTCAGGGGACCAGATTTTATTTTATTTTTTTTAACAGGAGTCTTCACTCAAGAGGGAATGATTTTTGCCCCTCTGATGGTGTCCAATCACCGCAAACAGTGGTAAAGTAGTCACATCATCGCTGGAGAACATGTAAACAACAGCCAAGTGTGCATGATGGAAGTTGTAGTTTCACAGCAGCTGGAGTGCTGAAGGTTGCTGATCACTGGTCTAGATCCTAATATATAGTAAAAGACGGGTGGCTTAAATGCAGTGCTGATGCTGCTAGGATCACAGGACTTTATTAATTAGCAGGTCTACATCTACAGTTCCGCCTTCTTTCTAGGCAAATTATTTTAGCCATCTCTCTGCCCTTGCAGTTGACATCAGCCATGAAGGAGAAAAGGGCCGAAGTAATCCAAATCTCTTCCTATTCTTATCTCTACGAAAAAGAACGGAATGAATGAATGTAGCTAAGGAAATGAACAGTGTAGATTGGTCTATCATTCTAGATTAGAAACTTGAATTTACATACAGAGGTGCATCTCCTAACACGGCTGTAAGTGAATCACCCGAGGTATACTATAAGACTTTCAACGGGGAAAAACAGAAGCAAGACATTTCCATTTTGTCATTTGATTGTGTGAAATAGGAGAAAGAAAAACCAACACCGAGTTATTACACAGTTTCCATGTTTATTATAGTTAACAATTATAAAAGCTTTGAAAAGCTACCTGTATGTTAAATTAATCATTAGAACCGAGCTTGAGGTCATGTCGTCTCATTAAAATGAACTATGGTCACACACTCACATTCACACCCTTCTCGAAGAAAAAAATAATTTTTACAAGTGATATGCATCAGACAAGAAGAAAAAGCATAAAGCCAAATAGAAAGAACACAATCTTCAAAAGCACAACATTTATAAGAAGGGCTTCACTGGCCTGAAAGGACCAGACGCCCAAGGCCAAACAAGCCCTAAAAATGCTAGGCTTCGGTCCTAGCCCGTGCACAGGTCTTCAAATATTTAATGTCTGGTGGAATGAAAAGAAAGTGCAAAGGGGTGGGGTGGGGTGGTCTACACAGTATCCAGTGAACAAGGCACAGCCCCGTCATCTGAGAAATAAGCCCTTATTTCCAGGATATTGGGAAATCCTCACAATGCAAAGGGGGAGAATAAAGGCAGGTGAAGGGTTTTCATTCTGAATAACATTCATACCAGGGTCTATGTTCTGTGATCATCCATGGTACAAAATGTGGAATTGTTGTGCATTATCTTAACCCATCCCATATACCACACGCACACTGACATACACATCATAACAACTGCAAGACAAGACCAGTCTCTAGGAAAACCTGCAAAAGATCAATCCTTGCAGGACTGATGCCCAACTGGCATAAAGACTATTGTGCAAACTTACACCATTTTCTCGAGGCCGGAGAAATAGAGCCATCTAAAAACTAGCACAGAAGTTGTGGAGGGGTCGGATCAGGACGTCGCTCTAACGGCAACGGTATCGAATACTATATACCGTATCTAACTAGATCAGTACATGCAGAGATTAACTTTCTTTGGTAAAGGGGCAGAATACTAATATGACTATACATAAATATCTATTTTTTTTTTGTCTTAAAGGGGTATTCCCACCTGGACAATTCTGGCCTATTCACAGGACATGCCACGAATGTCCGATAGGTGCATCTCAACAATGGGGGACACGTTTTGTGCAATGGGAACTGCGTTGGCTGTGTTCATTCACTTCTACGGGAGTCCGGAAAATAGCCAAGCATGCCTACTCGGCCATTTTCAGATCTCCCACAGAAGTGAATAGAGATCGCTGCGCATGCGCAGCCACTTTTCCCTTCCCTGTGTTGCACGGATGAGTCTAGCTCTTGACACAGTTGGGATCTGCAACTATCAAGACATTTATGAAATATCCTTGACATAGACCAGATGGGAATAACAGTTTAAGAATACATGTTAAAGTCGGACCCGTAGGGTCTCCCGACATGCCATGTAGCAAATACTTTCCCATAAAACAATACAGAAGCCCCTTTGGTTATTCCTCCTGGAAACTTATGAATAAATTCACAACATGGAGATTTCAGCTAAATGTCGGGCTTCCAGGAAGGGGGGAAACTTTGCGATCTGTTTATTGTCAAGGGACTCTAAGATGTAGGGATTGTCCAAAGCGGACAGCCCCTTTAAAAAGAAGCTGCTACAGCAGTTAGTGGCCATCTTTCAGTCACATGAAGACTTAGAAATGCTGAAAGTAAATTTGCTAATCTACTTAACATGATCTTTGATTTAAAACATTCATTAGGATCTTGCTTTGCAAGCATATGGCATCACCCTGGTGGTCCATCAGCTGGACCAGACTGCAGACGTTATTTCGATCCATGCAATCGGCTAAAAGACGAGTGCTGTGATCATCCGTTAGTTCATGCAAGGCCTAAAAAAATGGCTGCCTACACATATGTATATGGCATATCTATCTTAGGGCACTCTATTCATGAAGGGAGCGGCAATGTTCATCATCTCGTCTAGCTGGAAAAAAAACGGTTGGAGAAAAATCATTAACATCTCACTGCTTGTGATGCAAGCCAACCCTAAGAACCGCGAAAGTGCTTTGAAACCAATAGCGCCAAGTTTTAAAGTAATTCTACAAACCTCACCGTAGCACACACCAGATCCTTTGCAATGGCCACCTGTATAGCCACTCTTGGATAAGTCAGTGAGGATGAAAGTTCATTTGCTGCTCCAAACTTTCCAGCCGGTGGAAATGATATTGTGTGCCTATTGCGTAAGAATATCACAGCTCTGTATTAAACATCAGAGGATATGGTGAAGCAGTTGTGTGAGCAGTACATGCTAACTCCTCCGTAAGAGTGAAACGTAAATTTTTTCCAAGACTGTTTTTTTTTTTTTTGCCTTGCATGAATCAGGTAAGGAGTTGAAAGCCAGAACGTGAACTCTCTGCAAATCCCTAAAAATGTCATTCACACCCTCAGGTAGAGTCGGAGGCCTCTGGTTCGATGGCAGCAGTTCCCACAGCCTCTCGGATGAACGGGAGGCGCCAAGAAGGGGGCCAACGCAGGAAGACTGGGGGTCTGAGGGTGTAGAGAGTGGAAAAGTGCTGTCCCCAGAATGATGGGGAGAGGCGCAGGAGCCCATCCGGATTGGACTTCAGGTCTTGGGGATGAGTGAGAGAGGGGAGCACGGAGTCAGACAGAGGGAGGGGCTCTCTGTAACAACCAAAATGGAGAAAAAAAAAAGGAAGAAAAAAAAAAATGGGTAAGGGGAAACAAAGAAAAAAATAATAATAAAAAAAGTTATACAGGTTCTTAACAATGAGGGATAAAATGGAGGCGGAAAATTAACGTTTAAAAATGGAGATGCAAGAGCCCAAATGACCATGGATGAAAACACAGGACGGGCTGTAGAGTGGTGAAAATGGAATGCACAAGTGATGCACATGGAAAGAGAACATAAAGAAATGTTATTAGACTTTCCTCGACAAAGACCCAGTTATAAAGGTACCACATTATCACAACAACCTAATATACTGCCGGGGAAGGGGGGTGACCTATTAACCTAATATAACACAACAATAGCAAAAAAAATCTGAAAGAAAAACAAACTTCACTGAACTATTGCATTTTAGGGCATTATAGGGGCACAAAATGCTTTTGACAAGGCAGTTACAACGGAAACTCGCTAGTTAGTTACACCTGATACATGGCAGCTCTAGAAAAAAGTTAACGGCTCAAAGAACAAAATAGTTTCCCACCACAAAATGTAAAAAAAAAAAAAAAAAAAAAACAACAAAAAAAACCCATGAAATTTATCAGTGATTGGCTATCCAACAAATGAAGAAGGCCCTTGGAGTGTGAAGCAGAGGGCACCACCTTTAAACCCAGGGGTGAATAGAAGGAGTAATGGTAAATGGTCATATACTGCATCATTTAGGGGAAAGGGGAAAGTCTGTCAGTGAAAGGAAGGTGGTGGATCTGCTTTATCAGGTTACTGGTGCAGACAGAAGTTGAAGAGCCAGCTACCTGGACACCATGGAACTGGAGTGAGACTGGCTAGAAGAGGTGGTGGCCGCACTGAGTTGTGAGAAACCACTATGGCTAGATTCCAGGCTGGTCATTGAGCCCCTGGGAGAGAAGGAGGAAAAAAAAAAAGTTTAATGTAGGATGATTTTTTATGGGTTTTCCCCTAACAAAATTGAAGGCAACCAGGAACATTACTTTTGGAAAATAAATGGCTAGGAGTACTTTTACACGGACAATCACTTTAACCACCTAACTGTTTTGCCTGCGTTCAGCTCGGGCAGTATGAAAAGTAACTAACTGTAGGGGGGAGGGCTGCATTAGATAGTGATATCTCCTCAATGGTAGAAGCTAGAAACATGGAACTGGTCTTATATGAAAGCTGACAGTCCAGGCTTTCATGCTAGACCAAAATGACAGGGTAAAACCTGTTTTTTACTTTCAGCTGCATTCACAGCATCCTGATTTCTATCAGTGATATCTACCTGTTATGAACATTTTGGTATTGTCTAAAGTCCAAGCAACAGAGGAGAAATCACTGTTAGAAATCAGGTTGGGCATAATCAGGAGCAAAACCTGTTTATACTTTCACTTTCAGCTGCATTCACAGCATCCTGATTTCTATCAGTGATATCGTCCTCTGTCCTGAACATATTGCTATTATTTTGGTATTGTCTTAAAGCTTGGAATGTCTGCTTTCAAACAAGATCAGTTACATGTTTCTAGCTGCTACCATTCAGGAGGTATAAGCATCTAAAGCAGCCTCCCCCTCCTGTTAGCTATTTTTCCCACTGCTGGAGCTCCACTCTGGAAAAACAGTTAGGGGGTTAAATGGTTTTTCTGGGATTTTGATGCTTTAATTGTTCCAATGACTTTTTGGAAATGATGACTATCCTCTGGACATTTCACTAGCATCTAATCGGTGGTGGAGGCCTTCTCCCTGCCTTCCCTATGCTAATGACATCACGAAGTCAGGTGGTCAAAGAAGAGCTCAGCCTCATTAAAGTGAATGGAGCGAAGCTGCACCTAGAACATGTGACTGATGGTTGTGATGTCACTGGCTTAGTTTAAGCAGCGAAAAAGGAGCAGCGAGTGTCAGAGCCTTCTCAAACAAGGGTCCCAGGTGTTGGACCTCCATTGATCACATGCTGATGACCTATCCAGAGGATAGTTCATCAGTTACAAAGAGTTGGATGACCCCTTTAAGCAACTTTGCAAATCTTAATTAAAAATCTACCACTTTGTGTCTACAGATCCCTATCAGACCTATGCGTCTCCATGATAACAGTTTACTTCTACAGTCAAACTTTCTTCTATCTGCCTGCCTCTAAGTAACATATATTTGGTAGGTTAGCAAGAAGTACGGGGTGACTGGTGGGCAATATGACTGCTGAATCAGACTACACAGGTTTGTAATCTATTACCATACAGATACATAGGTCCAAATAGGACCTGTAAACGCAAAACAATATATTGTTTTCAAATGGGGTGTCCAGAATTGGTTCAATTTAATTTTCATTTGGGCAGCTGCATAGCAATGAAGAAAGACTGCACATGCTTTGTGCAGTCAGTTCCTCAGGATGTTTAAGCAATGTATAGTGGTGCACCTTTAAAGACAACCTATCCCATAAATAGATCATACAACATTAATCTGGTGGACACTTTCCAACCATTAGGTTGTACCTGAAATCGTCAGAGCCAATGATCTCGGTGTAGTACATGACTTTGCACTTGTGTGAAGACACTTGTAAGGAGGCAAGAACATCATCCACACGTGGGAGGCTGCTCGTGGCACAGGCTGGCATGTTATGAAATTTCCATTGCAGGATATAGAAACCCGGCCAGCGGGTCACATGAGAACCCTGTGAAAGGGAAATGTTGATAAAGGGGTACACTAGCAAATTCAAGAAAAAGAGTAAAGGGATCTTGACGTTACCTGCACGCTCTCTCCCTCCTTGCAGTTCAGTGGAGACTCTACCATGCTGTAGTCTCTTCCCAGTTGCCAAGCCTTATCAATCAACTGCACATTGTTGCACACAGGTGATGTAATACCATGAGCCCCGAGAGTATCTCGTTTGGGAACCTGTGGTGCCCTCTTCGAGTGGTAGATGTTAAAAATGATGTCTCCTTTACACACATCAAAGTCCCAGGTGATGACAGAAGAGGCATCTACTATCTGGATTAGTATCTAAATAGGGAAAGACAAAGAACGCATCGCCTCATCTTATAAAGCTGTATGGACAACCATGAAAATGCATAAAATCTTTGGACACAAATTTTTCTTTTCATTGTTCATTTGCTTCATTACTATTTTGCTGCCTTAGAGTTAGTGTAAATCCTTCACATAGCTGGTGGTGCTGCTGAATAACATCTGGCAGCAAATTGCATTGTCCCTTTCTGTGCTCTCCCTTGCTTCCCTGATCATCATGGAAACCATACGCATTATACTGTTGGCTGGGCCCACCTTTTTTGACGGAACCCATGTGTATTAGACATTAGGCGTACATTCATAGTTGGTGCGAGGGTTTAGAGGACAGGGCATGTTGGCTTACCCCATTCTCCACAATAGCTTTCAGTCAAAAAAACATTCCATTGACAGCTACTGAATGTGTACGGCTAGCTCTAGAGACAGCAGCAAGGAGGGGGAGGAGATTATACACAGCCAATCAAAGTGTGGATAGGAGGACAGATCACACAGGCTTTACAGCATCCATGTACGGAGAAGAAGTAAAGCACACACACAGAGTACTCTATAGGAGGAGGGGGAGATATCAGACAGGAGGTGTATCAATGATCAAGAGAGCACCTATGGCAGACTCTGCAGAAGGACCGAGGGGAATGTCTCAACGTCAGAACAAGAGAGAGGATCCTGCATGGGTTTGGGGAAAGCAGTACAGGAATGAAGCAGTTTTAGTACACAAGATGGGTACAGGTAGTTCCTCCTTGCATGCGCAGACCTCACAACCAGCTTGTATTACTGGAAGGGACACAACCACATTAGAAAAGTCTGACACTATGAGCTGGCTGCAAACTCAGTATCAGGGCTCTGAAAATACAAGAAGAAATATAGGTTGCAGACTAAAAAAAAAAAAAAGTTAGTGTAACATTTATTTACTCGTTAACCACCAAAATACGTAAAAATAATTTTTCCCATGTGAAAGGAGACTTTAAATCAAAGAAGCTGGAAAAACCTAAACTGCATATGATGACAATAAATAATAATAATAAATATATTTTTGTATTTTTTTTCCTCCTCTGTCCTACCTCATGTGGTGCACCTTTAAAGACACTGGCTGACTGGTAAATGGTCTCTGTCCACAGTCGGATATCCTCGCTTTCGAGTTCCTCTGGAGTCCTGTAAAGGGCTTTGGGAACCAGCCCACCTTCTGAGACTTCACACTAAAAGTCAGTGGATGACATGCATTAGCAAATGCTTCGTACTCGGCAGTGTGACTTGGCACAGGCGGTACATGACATATCTATAACTCTATGAATGGTCCATTTCTTACTCACCAAACATTCTCCACCAAGGAAATCAGGAATTATTTCTTTGTCAATATAATCTATTAACCCTCCAGGACCTTGATAATCATTGCCAGCGTAAATGAGGAATTTCTTTCTAGTATTCTCATCTATGAAGGGACTGACCTGAGAAATGCCAAGAAAATCATATATTAAAAACACACACACAAAAAAAATACTGTGCACTTTAACCCCTTCTGGACCTCTGCTGTACATGTACGGTAGAAGTCCAGCATTTAAACATGGAGCCTGCTCAGAAACAGAGTAGCGCCATAGCTGCAGAAATCCAGAGCTCACGTCTGATCGGTGACAACAGCTATCACAGACATTTAACCTCTCAGATGCTGTGGTCAATTGTGACCAAGGCATCTGAGCAATTTTTCCCCACGTGGTGATTGAGGGCGCCGTTTCTAAGGCTCAAGGCTACCACAGCAGTACGATCCTATTGGCTCTATAGGAGTGTATTGAATCTCCCATAGGCTGCAATGGTAATTTGTTGCAGTCTATGGGAGAAGTGACCTAATGACTGCATGTTCAAGTCCCCTAGGTTGGACTTATAAGGCTTCTGTCACCAGATTTACAGCACTAAAAACAGGATGACCTGAGACATGTGCGCTGATCAGCAGAAGCTCTGTGTTGGTCCCATCCTCATCTGTGTCTACATTTCAGAAAAATGAAGTTTTAATATATGCAAATGAGCCTCTAGGAGCAACGAGGGCGTTGCCGTTACACCTAGAGGCTCTGCTCTCTCTGCACTTTGACAGGGCCAGGCAGTGAAAAGGCTTTTACCGCCTGGCTCTATCAATCAATGTGCAGAGGGAAGGGCAGTTGCACCTAGAGGCTCCGCTGTTTGTACAACGGTAACCACCACAGTTGCTCCTAGAGGCTCATTTGCATATACTGAAATTTTATTTTTCTCCAAAATGTAGGCACAGATGAGGATGAGATCAAAACACAGAGAGCTTCTGTTGATTAGCAGACGTATCGGGTCAGCCTATTTTACTGCTATAAATCTGGTGAAAAAAGGCCTTTATAAAAAAAAAAAAGCAGCATTCAAATCACCCCATATTTAAATAATAAAAAATAGAAATAATTTGCACAGCCATGTCCCAAAACGCCTATACTATTAAAATATAAATGTATTAATCCTGTAATGCGAACACTGTAATGGAAATAAAAAAAAAATAATAATCAAACTGGTCGCTTTCTTTGATTTCTTGACCTCCCAAAGAAATTAAATAAAAAGTGATCCAAAAGTCATGCACACTCCAAAAAGGTATCAATAAAACTACAGATCATCCAACCAAAAATGAACCCTCATACAACTCCGTAGACATAAATATAAAAAAAGTTATGGGGACGGGAATATGTCCAGAATATGGCGATTCAAAGAAAAGAAAATTTTTAGAAAAACTATATAAATTTTGTATTGCTGTAATTGTACTGACCCAGAGAATGAAGGTATCAGGTCAGTTAAACTGCACAGGGAACGCTGTAACAACTACAGCGTATGAAGTATTAGATGGTGTCATTAGAAAGTGCAACATTGCCACAAAAAACAAGCCCTCATACAGCTATGTGACTGGAAAAAAAACAAAACATTACGGCTCCGGGAAGGAAGGGAATAAAAAACAAAATTAAAAATCACAAGGTCCTGAAGGGGTTAAGAAAAATTACCAGTGTCCACAAGACCGGAAACACTCTAGGAGCTCGCAATATCAGCAGTCGTCCCAGTGTCTCGGGATAATTGGCCTCCACAACTTCAATGATCCGCAGCAAGGCTTTGACGCCTGGTCTCCACAAATGCCTCATATTGAGCCCCTCCAAATCCACCAAACACGTCCAGGAGCTAGAACAACAACGAAATTATAAAAACGTAGCTACTCATGTCCGAGCTCAGTGTGTTGTAAGACTGGGGCTGCAAAATCTGGAATGTGGTCAGTCCACAATTTATTTTTATTTTTTAAAATTAAACATGTAAGTTTTGATTTTTTTTAAAAATTTGGCGCCTCCAAAAAAAAAAAAAAAAAAAAAAAAAAAAAAAAAGATATTTGGCTCTTAAATTTTTAGAATTAACACGTTAATACGATAAGGACACAATACAGCCACCTAGTGGTTACTTTAAGGACATCAGGTACTTGCATTACATAGAAAACATCTTACAGTTAAGAGTTTACAAGGTTTCCCCACATCCAAAAATTGACTCTTGGGGCAGCCAGACACCTTGGGATCTGGACCCTTCTAACAAAAAGGGGTTGTCGAAAGCAGGCATCTTTTAAGGATTAATGCAGAACCAGCAGTGTGGCACATCTCCAAACAGCAGGCACCAAAACCTGCACACTGCCCCTAGTGGTGTGAATGACAAAAGAATAACATACCTGATGGGTCTCCCAAAGATATTGGTGTTTTCTTCACATCGTCTAAGACCTTCCTCATTAATGGATAGCACCTGATTCCAAATAAGAAAGGAAAATAAATTAAAACCCTGGATTGTGGGAAAAAAAAAAAAAGATAATAACTGGTTCTAATACCAATTAAAAACGGGTTATTCCAGCACAAAGAAAAGTCTTTTACCAAGAAAAAAAAAAAAAAATAATAACAGAACTTATATTTACCTCACTCACCCCCCACCACTGTTGTTCCGGCAGTGCCGGGGTCCCTGCTGATGTCCATTTTCTGTTCCTGTCTCAATATGGCTGGGATTGCTGATCAGCCAGTCACTGGTTATAGGGGTTGTCCGGGTTCAGAGCTGAATCCGTACATAACCCCATCTTTACCCCTCCAGCCCCTCTGAGTGCAGCATAGGAGCAGCAGATGCAGTGACATACCGGGTCTCACAATGGGAATGCCAGGCAGAGGATTCCACCTAGCAGTGAGCCCGGTGACATCACCGGAACTAATGGGCGGGCTTTAACGCTGCCCCAGCCTGTAAAACAGGCGCTAAGGCCCGCCCAATAGGGCCAGTGACATCACTGGGAACACTGCTAGGCGGAAGCCTCCTCCTAGCAGTGAAAAAATATAATCAAAACAGCCCTTGTCCTGCGCAATACAGCGCTGCGCAAGGGAGAGAATCAGAGCATGATGCTTTAAGATGTGTCATTGCTGAAACCAGTGATTGGCATTTACAGCAAATACCTGCTGTGACGAGACATCGGGGGTCTGGGCACTGTCGGAATGGCAGCAAAGGTGGATGACTGAGGGAAGTATATGTCCTGTTATTGTTCTCACCTTGTGCAACCTGCCAGCACATACAATATGAGTGGCAGTGAGCAAAGGACTGGCAGAACACAGTTGCTCTTACCTGTACCCACTCCACTGAAACCTCTGCATAGCACATTGGGTCAGAATACCCTGCACCATGCCAGGCTGTAGCAGAGATGACCGAGGAGAGGCAAGAGGTCTATATAGCACATCCCTGCTCCTATCTGTGAAGAGGTTTCAGCAGAGTGGGCATAGACAGGAGCAGAGATGGTCCTCGCTCAGCTCTGCTAAAGCCTGGCATGGCAGTGGTGCAGTACATCCAGCGCTGATGTGCTGTGCAGAGCCTTCAGCCGAGAGGGCACAGGCAGGAGCCGCTGTGTGTTTTGGCAGTCCTTTGCTCCCGGCAGAGCATATACTACACCCTGGCAATTAACTGTAGCGCACTGGCTGTGCTCCACAACTGCCAGCATGCCCTGACTTGTAGGCTTGCAACTTGCTTACATGTGATCTTAAAAATGTTGCCTCTGAGCAACAATCATAAGGAGTGCGGGAGCTATGGGGGAGGGAGGAATAGAGTACAGAAGGAACACTTTCTCCACATTCCATGAGGAAATTCCCTCATATTATATTCTGTTACAGAATATAACAGTCTACTTACATGTCTAAGGAGGGACTCTTCACCAAGGGCTCTGACCAAACCCTTTGTGTCCATCTGTCCAAGCCTTAGAACATACAAAGGACGACCATCTGTAATGGATAAGACATAACAATGAGTCAAGAAATACATCAGGGCATGGACGTGTTAAGAAGTGTCTCTGCCCTTTACTTCTGAGAGATATGATTTCTGGACACACAAATCATTTTACAGCAGAAATCTGTAGGTGATGTTATAGTAGCTGCAGTACCAGACATGGCCACGCACATGGGTGGTGCTCTTTCTGGAAGAGGGTAGCCACTTTTCAATATTCCATATACAGAAGAAAGCTCCGTGCAAGGTACGAACCTTTGTCATGGTGGTGCCAGCCGCCAGCGTAATAATCATGCAGGACCTGGGGCGGGTTCCACGTGTTCAGCAGGTAGTCTACTTGATGCTGTTTTCGCCAGGTGAGTGATTGGCACAAGATTTCTCTGGATTTATCAATGTTGAAGTCCCGTGCCCGCAGAAACCTCAGGATGTGCTCATCTTTGGGAATCTACATAAATAGTACAGAGATTAACCGACATTTATATATATTAAAAATATGATTTCCGAAAGGACATAGACATTCTGCAGCGCTTTAGAGACATCATCATCTCTTGCTGTCCTCAGTAGGGACAAACACATGGAGAACATACAAACTCCATGCAGATATCGTACTTGGTCGGATCCAAACCTAGGACCCAGCGCTGCAGGGCACCAGTGCTAACCACTGAGCCACCTTTGAAATAGAAAATGTTATTTTTCGCAAATGTTATTGGTTACCTTGAACACAAAGTTTCAGCTAAAATGTTAATTTCTTATTTCATTTTCAGACCCTCTAATATTGTTTGGGAGGGTGTGACCCTCCCGGCAAAAACGCTGAAAGTGTCCCAGATGCTGCCCTATTCCCCCTGTACTCTGCCTCTTGCATCTTCATCCATAACTGCAGCAATGTGTGATGTCTTCCGCCTTCAACACACTCTGAACTAGCGTGTACAACATCCCCCCTCCCTACTGTCACCTCCAACATTGAGAGAAGAGGGAAACAGGAGCAGAGCTGACAGATTATTATCAGATTCAGCAGCACCGCCATCTAAATGAAGGAATTACACACACTCTGAAACAGTAAAAAGGATGCAGGCAGATGTTGAGGGTTAAAAAAAAGTGTGCCCGTACTTGTGGCATGTACTTACAGAGGTGCTGGACAGGTTGCTTGGTGCAACAGTACGTGATTGGCCAATAGTTGGCTATGCACTACATGCAACCATGTGATTGGCACCGTGTAGAAACCTTATTTGTGGGAGTTCAGAATACTACAAATCCATGCTCCTCATGTATGCTATGTGTGTAAGTGCATGTTGTATCTAATGACGTTTTGCACCTGTGCAACCTCCATATACACCATTGGGGCATGGTTGTGCCCTGCAAAGGTTAAGGTCTTCTTACAGTAAGATTGTGATTTTTTTTTCTGAAAAAAATGCTTCAAATAAAATTAATCTTTTATGCTTAATAAAAGATGATTTAGAAAGTTGTTCAATTTTGCATTCAGGAAACAATGTCCAGTGTTCATGAACCTGTCCAGTGCGGAAAACACACTCCATATGGGAATGTGATTTCCCGTTATCGACACTGCTCATTTCACAGGATCGCACAGCATTATGATGATTTATAATGCTGTGCGTCTCTGGCAGACATTGCTTCTACAGAATTTTACTAACTGCATTACGTCAATACAATTCAGTAGACGCAAGGTCACGCAGAGGCACACAACATTATAAATCATTATAATGACACGCGGTCCTGTGAGACTAGCAGAGGAAATCAAGCTTTTCCGCACTGGACACCGTCATCTGAAAGAACCAGCAGTGTCCATGGCCTTAAAGAGGATGCAATCATAAAGACATGACAACTCTTTCCATGCAAAAACTATCGGAGAAGGGAAAAGCACGTACTTTGCCCTTATGAGTTTCTTGCAGCCACTGTCGCAGACGGATGAGGCAGCTCTCTTGTAACGGGGTGAGGTCTCCCAGATAACGCTTGATGTAGTCTGAGTCCAACTTATCTAAAACAGGAAGACAGCTACTGAATAAGAAGATGATGGGACACTAACCACGTCATTCACCTGCCTGCGTGGTACTCAAAATGTCTGGTAAAGTGACCGATACAGTCCGGCAACTGTAAAGAATCAACCAACAGCAAGAATTACAATGACGTCTCTGCCTGCTACAAATTCCTTAGAGGGAAACTGTCACTAGGTTTAGGGCCACTAAACCACCAGCACGTCCTTATGAAGCTGGGGTTTTGATTTTCATACATGGTCATTTAAAAACCAGCCATTTCGGCATTACGTTGTACTGCGCTCGGCTTCATCTGTGCCAAAAGAACACACCTGGGAAATTTCTACACCGATGCCAAAATGGAAAGTTTTCACATGGTCATGCCTGAAAAGTTAAACCTCGGCCGTATAAGGTACCTGCTGGTGGTTTAGTGGCCCCAAACCTAGTGACAAGTTCTCTTTTTTCAGGCTATGTACTACTTTGCAATAATTTCATATTATTGTTCTATTGCATCAAATAGGAAAAATAAAGCCACTTTGCATTGATTACAATAGTCAACTTTTGACCTATGTCTCCATGGTAACAGACTACATGAAAACAATGTGTAGTCAGATCCTGCAATCATACTTCCATCTGCCCTCTATGTATTTGTCTCTACACACACTGACTTTTTGAGTCGATTTCCCAATGTATACCTCAGCCAAAGGCATTGTACACGAACAGTATACGATTTTGACTACTCAGGATTTGTTAGTAGCCTATTATCGTGGAGACACATTTCCATAAAAAGTTTAAATACAAAAAATCTGTTGTTTTTAACAGAGATCAATTGTAAAGCTCCGTTTTTTGATGCATTAGAATAATAAACGGCAGAATATATCCTTTAGTATGCAGTATAAGGCAAAAAGTGGAATTCCATGGGAATTTTTTCATATCGGACCATTTATGAGCTTCGGGAGAGACCGCAAAGCATTTTCAGCTTGACTGAACATCCGCGCTTTCAAACACGCACCATCTGGAGTGCTGCTTAGTGCCTCCGGAGGACTGGATGATGTGGGAGGACCATCTCTGCTGCTATGTCCATCACTACAAGTTATGGTAGGTATATTTAGCGCCGGAGACACAGAATGAGGTGAGGTAGATGTCTGACACTCTTGCGGCTGCTTGGGGGCGGGATTCCATCGAGGAAGCTTTGTAATGCCCTCTTCCTCCATTTGCTTCAAGTAATACTCTATGATTTCTTTACCCTGTGGAGGAAGAAATGTTGGTCAATTCTTGAGGTAGCACACAAATGTGTGTCCCATGCCCATGTGGTCTGCTATTTATGCCCGTGTGCCCGCTGTTTGTGGAGGTAGACCCATTCTTTTGTATGGGTTCGTGATCCGCAAGAGACGGTCCGCGCTGGAAAAAATAGGATATGTTACATTTTTTTGCGGTGCGGAGGTTCAGCCCAAAATCCCACAGAAGCCCTCTGCAGTGCTTCCGTGGGCATCTGATCCCTGCCTCCACTCCGCATCTTGTGGATTGCAGACCCATTCAAGTCAATGGGTCAGCCTTCGTGATACGGTGTGCACAGAGCCGCTGTCCGTGTATTGCGGGCCACAATACGGGCACACACATGCATAAGCCCTAACACAGTAACTGCCATGACGGGTGGTCACTTACCTTCTTGATATTGCTGGTGTACTGTTTCATGGCAATCTTCTCCACTGTGCTCTCGAAACCAAAGAAGGATTTGATGTCCAGGCTAGCAGACTGCTCGAAGCAGGTCCAGTCGTCATTGTCAGGGTGTACCTGCAGGAAGCAAAATGGCGAATTGGTTGATCTACATGACAGTTTACTTCAAAGAGCGCAGCAAAATCACCTTTTCCAGTTTTGTTTTTATGGTGTTCCCTGTGCTGTAAAAGCATCATGTTAACTTTATTTTACTAGTCAGCGCGATTATGGAGAAAACCAACCAAAACACCCATAAGATTTTTTTTATTTTTTTTCCATTTTTCTGCTGACAGAGTTGAACGAGGGCTTTTTTGGAGGGAGAGTTGTAGTTTATATTGACACCAATGTGGGATACTTTTTTTTTTTTTTTTTTCACATTTATTTTTTCTAGGTAAAGTGACACAGCATGTTATAAATAACGTGACATTTTAATATTTTAAACATTATCATACGGACTGATATAAGCTAGTTCATTTTTTTATGATAATTGGAAAATGGGGGAGGTTGAATTTGTAATATTTTTGCTTTTTTAACCCCTTAATGACCGGGCCATTTTACACCTTCGTGACCAGACTGATTTTTGCTAATCTGTTATGTGTCCGTTTATTTGGTAATAACTTTGGAACGCTTTTACTTATCCAGGCCATTCTGAGATTGTTTTCTCATCACATATTGTGCTTCACGACAGTAGTAAATTTGTGGCAAAATATTTCATTTTTATTTATAAAAAAAATTCCAAATTTACAAAAAATTTGGAAAAATTTCCAAATTTCCAAATGTCAATTTCTCTACTTTCAAAATAAATAGTAAAACCTCCAAAAATAGTTATTATTTTACATTCCCCATATGTCTACTTTATGTTGGCATCATTTTATAAATGTCATTTTACTTTTTTAGGACGTTAGAGGGCTTAGAAGTTTAGAAGCCATTTTTCAAATTTTCACCAAATTTTCCAAAACCATTTTTTTAAGCACCAATTCAGATATAAAGTGATTTTGAGGGGCTTACATAATGAAAACCCCCATAAATGACCCCATTTTAGAAACTACACCCCTCAAATTATAAAAAACTGCTGTTACAAACTTTGTTAACCCTTGAGGTGTTCCACAAGAATTAAAGGAAAATGGAGGTGAAATTTCAAAATTTCACTTTTTTGGTACATTATTCATGTTAATAATGTTTTTTTCTTGCAACACAGCAAGGGTTAACAGCAAACTAAACCTCAATATACATTACTCTGATTCTGTAGTTTACAGAAATACCCCATATGTGGTGGTAAACGTCTCTATGGGTTTGTGGCAGTGGTCAGAAGGAAAGGAGCGCCATAGGAATTTGGAGGCAGATTTTGCTAGAATGGATTTTAGGCACCATTTTGTAATTGAGAGACCCTGACGTACCCCTACAGTGGAAACCCTCAAAAAGTGACCCCATTTTGGAAACTACACCCTTCAACGAATATATTAAGGGGGGTACTGGCCACTTTAACCCCCTAAGCATTTTACGGAATTTGGAAACACTTGGCTGTGAAAATGAAAAGTTTCATTTCTTCCAATAAAATGTTGCTTTAGCCCCAGTTTTTTTTATTTGCATAAGGGGTAACAGGAGAAAAGCACCCCATAATTTGTTACCCATTTTCTCCTGAATACGGCAACACCCCATATGTGGTGGTAAACTGCTGTGGGGGTACATGGCAGGACTCAGAACAGAAGGAGCGCCATATGGATTTTACAACACAGATTTTGATGGATTGGTTTGCAGGAGCCACTGATTTTTATTTTCTTGAGTTATTGTCTTATGTGGGGGCTCATTTTTTGCAGGATGAGGTGACAGTTTCATTGGTACCATTTTGGGATACATAAGACTTTTTGATCGCTTGGTATTACTCTTTTTGTGAGTCAAGGTGAAAAAAATTGTTTTTTTTAGCATTTTTTTTTTTTTACAGCATTCACCCGAGGGGGCAAGTCATGTGATATTTTTATAGAGCAGGTTGTTACGAACGCGGCGATACCCAATATGTCTAACATTTTTATTATTGTTAAGTTTTACACATTAGATACATTTTAGAACAGAATTAAATCTTGTTTATGTGCTGCCATTTTCTAAAAAATGAGGGAAAAAAATGGCTATTTTGGCAGTTTTTTTTTTTTTTGCAGGATTCACCTGGGGACCATCTCATGTAATATTTTTATAGATCAGGTTGTTACGGACGCGGCAATACCCAATATGTGTATCATTTTTATTTTTGGAAAGTTTTACACATTAGATACATTTTTGAACAAAATAAAATATTTTTTTTGTTGTCATTTTCTGAGAGCCATATTTTTTTTATTTTTCAGGCGATTGTCTTAGTTAGGGTCTCATTTTTTGCGGGACAAGATAACGGTTTGATTGGTACCATTTTGGGGTACATATGCTTTTTTGATCGCCTGCTATTACACTTTTTGTACGGGAAGGTGACCAAAAAATGTCTGTTTTGGCACAGTTTTTGTTGTTTTTTTTTTTTTTTTACTGCGTTCACCTGGCAGGGTGGATGACATGATATTTTTATAGAGCCGGTCGATACGGACGCGGCAATACCTAATATGTATACCTTTCTTTTTTTACTTTTTTTTTACAATTTTTTTAACTTTTTTTTTGAAAATGGCGTTTTTGTAACTTGAAACTTTTCTTATTATTTATTTTTTTAAACTTTATTTAACTTTTGGGGGTCTGATCCCCTTTACAATGCATTACAATACTGTTGTATTGTAATGCACTGGCTGTAAGTGTATTACTCAGTGTAATACACTTACAGCCTGCTTCCTGTGGGATCCAGGGGGCTGGATCGCATAGGCTCGCAGGGATAGCAGCCACGATGCCTAAGGAAGTGGGCGGTCGCCAATGAGTTAAAAAGTTTTCAGTGTTTATTTTTAGTAGAACTACGAACATCTGATCACTTGTACTGTATACTGAAATACTTCTGTAGTGCAGGGTGCAGTGATTTTGCTAGCATTGTGTAATTGAAGCAGTTACATGGCAGGCCTGGGTGCCTTAACCATGCTCCCAGTTTCCATGACAACTGATCAGCACCCTGCAATTCAGATGGGGGGAAGGGGGGACAGAGGGAGCCCATAGATCTGCCTAACCACTCAGACGCTGCAGGGTTAAACATCAGGAATCTGCCTTTCAATTCAATGGGAGGTGCAGTAACCCAGAACAGCCACTACACTTGGAACGGCGCTGTTCTTTCTGTTCTATTCACAGTGCTAGTTTCAGTACCGGAGAACAGATGATTGGTGGGGGTGTCGGACCCTGACTGATCAGAAAGGTCCATGAAAAAGTTGTCAACACCTTTCCGTTAGATTTTTTTTTTTTATTTATTAGATTAGGGGCAAAGTGTACAAATAGTATTAATTTTAATGTTTTTTTTTTTTTTTTAATTCTTTTAATTCAGTTGTCTTGATAGATAATATGTAGAGTCTCTGGTAAGTGGTGCAGCTATGGAGTGGGAGTTTGGGAAGCATGGAGTGTTTCCTCCTTTACTTGTATTTCATCTACTTAAGTATGTATATAATTTTCTGATGTAATATGTCCACCAAGACAATCATTTTTAAGAATTTTGTTTTACATTTTTTGCAATTTTTTCACCATGACATTGCCACAGACTCTGGATCCGCACAAAAGGCGGTGGGTGGTCACTAAGCAGTTTAACAGTAAATGCGAGTACTTACAGTGTAACAGCAATACTCGTGGATTACAATACGGCTAGCAAAGGTCTCGTTGTAAGCTTCAATGTGCAGGGTGCGGTCTCGTCTGTTTAGAGAATTTTTCTGGATAAAGTATACATAGTCCACACCCGCAATCTAAAAAAGAAAAAGGAGAAAATAGTTTTGAGGACGTCAGTGATGCATTGTTGGTAACTCCTGAACTGTGTGATGCACTGGAAGGAAGAAAAAAAAATAAAAATGAAATAAATACATTCGTACAGTATACGTGCCAAACAAAATTCCGCCAGGAAAAAAAACTGCCATGTGAATGGCCCCCGAAAAGAGGGGTATCAGGTCAAACAGAAGCAACAGCTTTGACACTACTCCACTTGTAAATCAGATGACGCAGTGGCAGGGTTAGTGGCTGTCCAGACCGCCGTAGTATTGCGGATCTGCAATACCACGGATGCCGCCCGAAGTGTGTTCCGCAATTTGCGGAACACACGGCCGGGCGCCCCGTTCAGAATGCTGTTGCGGACAAGAATAGGACATGGTTTTTTTTTTGTTTTTGTGGAGCCGCAGCTGCCCGCTCTAATAGAAGTGAATGGGGCCGCATCTATTCCGCAGAATTGAATGGGCCCTAACACAAGCCTTGACGTGATCTAATCACTGTCTAAACAAGCATCACCTGTGTTTTTCCCCCCCATAAAAACAAAAGCTTTCAGATACGATGGCGGTCTCCCTTCCTACACAGATGAAATATGTTATGCCTACCTTTTTGAGGAGTCGGGGAGCATCCACATCCAGCTTGCAACGTCTCTCCACCACATGCACAGCCCCATCTTCACTGAGGAACTCGCTCATGATATCACTACCCACAAACATGGGAATGAGATGACATGTAGGGAAGCGACGCTCATAGGCCTGCAGGACAGGGAAAGAAAAGTTGAGTTAGGAAAACAAAACCCAAAAAACAATGAAGTAGTGAATATGATTGGTTGCTAGGAGTCAGCTTACCTGCTGGCAGTACTTGGCATTGGCTGGGGACAGCAGTACAAACATAGCTCTTGTGTTTGTTCTATTATCAGGAGTGGTGCAAATATGAACTTTTGTTCTGCCAGAATCTACTCCTTAAGTGCAATGAAGGAGGAGCTTCACTGATGTGCTCTCTTCATTGAGCAGCTTCCCAGCCCCTCTCCTCTGATTGACAACTGTAGTGGCTTCCTGGTTGGATGACACAGCCGTCACTCACAGCAGAGGGGGAGGAGTTGTGAAGCTGTTCAATGCAGACAGCGCCTCATTGTGAAGCTCCGCCTCCAGTGCAGAATCTGGCAGAATAATACTTCATATTTAACTACTCCTGATGAGAAAGACAGCGGCTCTACAAAAGGTTCGTTTGTACTGCTCTTCACAGCCTCCAACTAGTGCTGTCAGCAGTTTAGGATAGTCAAGTGCTGACTGCCTCCCTTTAAAGAAGGAAGGCTATGATTTGCTATGAGCATTGTTCCCTTTCACCAGATTAAAATGGCTACCCAGGGAAAATACATGCATAAAGCATTATCATATTTACATAAATACCACCATTATAGCTCATTATTCACAAAAAAAACGACAACAGCCTGAATTTATTATGGGTGCCCCTGAATTCTGGAAGAATTTGAGCCAAAATTCAATGCACTTTTGGGGCACCTCATTTCAGACATATTTATGAAGTAGACTGTGCCTTGTCCGACAAGGGAAGGTGGCTTCATGGGATAGAGTGTAGCTTTGCAGGAAAGCAGCATGGTGTGGGCCTTATGCCTCATTCACACGTCAGTGATTCACGGACGTGTGCTGTACGTGTTCTCCACAGACCGCACATGTACCCATTTATTTTAATATGTGCATTCACACATCACGGTCTGTGATTTTAGCACGGATGCATGCTCTATTTTGTCTGTGTTCACGAATCCATCACTCCCATTATACTCTATGGGTCTGTGAAAACCACAGATCAAACATGGTTGCCATCCATGTTTCATGGACCGTTAGGAGGAGATGCTATGAAAATTATTTTTCAGCCGTACAATGTCCGTGAAACATGGAGAGCAAAAAATGGACACACGGACCAAACAAGGATCCTTCTCTGATGAATCACTGACCATCCCATCATGGATTTCATCACAGACATGGGATATGTGAATGAGGCCTTATCCACATGTCAGTGTTTGGTCAGTGATTTCCATCAGTTATTGTGAGCCAAAACCAGGATTGGAGCCTCCACAGACATAAGATATAAGGGAAAGATCTGCACCAGTTCTGTGTTTAGACCCAGACCTGGTTTCGGCTCAAAATCACTGATGGAAATCACTCGGTACCAAACCCGACTTCGGATTGCTACTTTAAAAGGTTTTTAAAGATGCAGAAGTGATTGCCCAATTCATTCACTGACGTCTTGCATGATCCAAAGCTCGATTTGCTCAACACTAACAGAAATGTTGATTTTTGGCCTGAAGCAGCACGTCCTTGGCTACAGCGAAGCATGTGACCACGACTATTTAGTGCCGGGGACCAGAACATGGACACAGCAGAGGACTGGAGTGACAGGGGGCAGGCAAGTATGAATCTTCTTCTTAAAAGGGGTTGTCTCATCGGAGACATTAGGGGCATATCGCTAGGATATGCCCCCATTGTTTTATAGGTGTGGGTGCCACCGCTGGGACCTGTACCTATATCGTGAATGGGGCAGGTAAACTGTTGCCTGGAGGACTCCGGTCCGGCCACCACAAAGCGCTGTCCCCACAGAAGTGAATAGGAGCGCACTGCGCATGACCAACCACCTCTCCCATTCACTTCTATGGGCCTGACGGAAATAGCCGAGCCAGCTTGGCAATTTTCAGAGGTCCCATAGAAAATGAACAGAGGGCGGATGCGCCCTCCACCACTTTCAAAGCTCTGTTCTTCATATAGGTGCAAATCCCAGAGGTGGGATCCGCACCTATAAGACAATGGGAGCATATTCTAGAGATATGCTCCCATTGTCTGAGATGAGACAACCCCTTTAAGAAGTCCGGCTGGAGACATTTGCAGGAAAAAAAAAAAGTCTGTATTGCCGGAGACCCCTTTAAGCTTACACTGTAACTACAATACTAGACAGGATTAGCAAATCTGTAGTAACCTTCCTGTGGTTGGGTTTGGTAACCCTGCACGGGCACAAACCTCAGTAATCTGATCCTTCAAAGTCTAATGCAACAAACAGCAGCATGTGAAGCTTTTTTATAGGAGTAAATAGTCAATGTCATGGCAGGTGGCCAGATAAAGGCGAGTCCCCGGGACTACTGCTCCCTGTATTATAGTAATGGAGGTCTATAGAGGTGACATGATACCTGTTCACGTTCAGACACCGGATACAGGTTCACCTTCGTTAAGCCGTTCCGTCTTAGTATTCAGACTGAACATAAACCTCATGGAACAGCAGCGGCTCTTCTGGGAAGAAGGCCAGGATCCGTGCATCCAGAAGCTATTATCTGAAGAAGTCGATTATCCGTGCATTTTCTATTGTACTGAAACTGCTCGCTTGGCCATGTTCACTGTACGTCACTACAGCCACTTATTCTCCTTGACTGAATTGGGTCATAACGGAGAGGGACGCAGCTGCACGCCGCTTTGGGACACACAAAAAAAAAAATTGGAGGAAAGGAAGCGGCACGAGATGACAGAAGGGAAGAGACAGTGTCTGCTGCTGGGAAGAATATGGTCCTCTAGAAGGAGAGAACATTGAGCTCCACACAGGGAGGCAGTACAGTAACTTGTCTCGAGGGCGAGTACTGCACCCATTTTTTTTTTCTTTTTGTGAAAATATTGTTAACGCAGAAGCAGGTCATATACGGGGCGTTTGCTTCCTGCCTAACCTCAAAAATCCTGTTCTCATCATGTTAACAGGACTAGCCCATCTCAGACATTGGTGGCATATCGTGGTCCGCTTCCTTTGCAGGCTCCTTTCTAGAGATGGGTGGCAGATCCTAGTGATATGCTTCCAATGTATGAGATGGGCCAACACCTTTAATGACTACAGCTTAGGGTGTATGGCAGAAAAATCTCCCAAAGTACATGGTAGGCATGTCCATAGATGCCACTAATCCGGCAAAGGCCAAAAGCACCTTTTAGGCCTCAATCAGGCCACTACACTGCAAAAAAAGAAAAATGGAACAGCATAGTAGAGTATACCATTCCACACAATGCATACAAAAGGGGTGCGGCATAAGACTGAAAATTTTGTGCCAAAATTCTGGCAAATTCTGGAGAAAAATTCTGTCACAAACAAAACCAACCAATAGATGGCATAGGGTGAAACAAGTATTTAGGCATGAATCAAATTTACCATCCAGCCTGAGCCCCTGTGATAAATCTGGTGCAGGTCTAGACAGCAGATCTAAGCTTACGCCATGGATGCTCAACCAGCGGCCCTCCAGTTGCAAAACTACAACTCCCAGCATGCCCTAATAGTTGTAGGCTGTTCAGACATGGTGGGAATTGTAGTTTGGCAACAGCTGGAGGACCGCAGGTTGGGCATCCCTGGCTTATGCCATCTATAGGGTTAGTTAATCTGTCCCCACCAGAAAAAGTAAAATGAAGCCATCTGATGTCTGAGGTGCAGCTCATTCAAGTACAGGACATGTGATACCGCACTGTGCTGTGGAGAGGCGCTACTAGACAACCAATCAGTGCATCCACTTCAGTAATACAAGGGTTTTACCATTGAAGAGCCATTGTCAATTGTCTGGATCCTCCATATGCACTGCAGATGTCTGACACTAACTGGAGAGACCACTGTAAAAGGGCATTTTTCACCTATCCACAGAGTTCATGTTAAGGGTCCATTCACGCGACCGTAAGTGCAAATTGCAGATACGCAAAACACGGGTACCGGCTATGTGTGTTCTGCATTTTGAGGAACGCACACGGCCAGCTCTACGATAGAAATGCCTATTCTGGTCTGTGATTGCGGACAAGTATAGGACATGCTATATCTTTATTGCGGAACGGAAGTACGGATGCGGACAGCACACTGCGTGCAGTCTGCATCTTTTGCGGTTCTGTGGAAATGAATGGGCCCGCACGGACGTGGACGCAGAAAGATGGTTGTGTGAATGGACCCCAAATGTAAGATCACTGAGGACCTCTCCTCGGAGACCACAGATCAGCTGTTCAAGAAGGCACCGGCGCTCGCAGAAGCGCCACAGCCTTCTCTCAGCTTTTCCTAGGCCATTGACGTCGTGGTCACCGGTCACGTGGCCTAGGAGCAGCTCAGCCCCTTTGAAGTGAATGAGGCTGAGCGCAATACCAAGCACAACCGCTATACAATGTACGGTGCTGTGCCTAGTAAGCTGAGAGAAGGTTGCGGTGGTACTGTGAGAGAACTGTTTGCGGTGACTTCTCAAACAGCTAATTGGCGGGGGTGCTGGTTGTTGGACCGCCATTGATCAGATACGGATGACCAATCCTTAAAAATCCATAATGCAATTGAGAACAGTCACAGTACACCGCACAAGCGCAAAAATAAAAAAAAAATGTGACCAGTGGTTTACCTTCGATGGAGACAGACCATGTGACTGCTAGAGACCTGGGGGAGGGGGACCTTGTGCTGAACACTGAAAGATATTTACAACTTATATGGCAGTCAATAGTAACTATTAATTCCTAAGCAATCAGCTCCATCTAGTGGTGGCTTCAGACAAACAGTTTTATAATGTGAGGGAAGCCACAGATCTAGAGCTGTATAAAGAAGATTTAGCAATATATTTCAATATGTGTCCCGCTTCTTCCAATACAGAAGTTGGATAACTTGAGTGAGGTGGATTGTACTTTTTTTATATTAAAATGTCTTCTGCATAATAAAAAATAAAATAATTGTAAATTCTTCAGAAATCAGGAGCGCCGTGCTTCACGTTCCATGCTGTCAGGAAATGTTTGATGTACACAGACTGGGAAGCTTGAAGGTGCAGGGGGGCCTATACTAAGTTTTGCTATGGAGCCCTATGAGATCTGAGAAGGCTTCAGCTTCCGACTATATCGCTCTTCATGTTCAGGATTAGGGAAGGAAACTGGAACATCAAGCATCAACCATCAGCTTTCTGTGCAAGGCTCACGAGGCTGGAAAAGTCTGGGAGGAAACCTCTGGAAAGTCAGGTCGTTCTGCACATAGCACTGGATCAGCTTTCTATATGTTGGCTTCTTCCCCATAGCCAGCTGCAGTAATGCCGAGATAAGCAAAACTGAAATCTCCAAGGAATTATTAAAACAAAACTAAACTCCTTACAGATAATGGAGGAGAAAGTTAACCTCAGCACATAAATCAGCAACAGCCCAGGCTACAAAAATACAGATCACTATATAATGCTCATGTGCTGCATGTGATCTGGGGGTGACTCCATAAGGTCCTGGTAGGTGGACACAGGTATCTGGAGCCATGCCAACTGCAGTGCATCCCTTATCTGCTGGAGGGTGCGCAACGAAGGATCTATAGAGGCAACACGACAGTCAAGGTGGTCCCAAAGATGCTCAATTGGGTTCCAGGGAATTAGGGGGCCAGGGTAGTACTTGGAAGTCATGGTCATGCTCTTTCAACCAAAGTTGGACATGTCTAGCCGAGCAACATGTTGCATTGTCTTGCTGGAAGATTCCATCCACCAAAGGGAGGGCAATCAGCATGTATGGGTGTATGTGATCTGAAGGAACCTAAATAAGTTCTCAGGGCGTTACCTAAATTCTCTGTCAGGTAACCTGTGGAAGGAAGAGTTTCGTCACCACTTAGCCCCCTTTGCGCTGCCGATTCCACGATCTCCACTGTGATAACGTAACCACCTACGTCTTCCGCAGATGCATTATGCCACTTTCACACGAGCGGGAGACTCACATGTCTCCCGCAACGCATCTACAGGGCTGGACTCCGGCACTGACTGGGATCGCATATAATGCTATGCGATCCCTGTCAGTGCGGAGTCCAGCCCTGTAGATGCGTTGCGGGAGACATGCGAGTCTCCCGCTCGTGTGAAAGGGGCATTACATGGACGTTCTCCTCTGTATTCCTGTTCAGCTGCATAACGTACATGACCAGGAAAACACTGGAGAACATCCAGTCAGGACTCCAGCAGAAGAGTCTGCAGCCAGTTGGGCGGTCACATTGTGGAATCAGTGGCGTGACGGTAAGTACTGAGGAAATTATCTTTCTTGTACAGGTTAGCCGACAGAGAATTAAGGTAATGCCTGGAGAACCCCTTTAAACTTACTACCTGCTAAACCACACCCACTTGGCAAGTGAGGAGCAAAAAGTGTCCAAGACACTTGGTAAGGGAGGCGCAGGCCACGTGCACCCAAATTCTGGCATCTTTTCATTAGTAGATCTGCCCCACTGCAGTTAGACTAGCATCATTTATCGTAAGGTGCCTCTAATAACCAGGTAAGGAACTGGTGCTCTTTTCCCTATGCTTTATACTGCAGTGTTGGAGTACAAGTGCTAATTCATGCTTCTGAACATGGCCTACGAAGCTGCTTGTCCTGAGAATTGTGATGTGGAATCCAGACTATGTGCTTCTGCTTTTCATCATCTGTATAAGTGGAGATCATTCTGCTCATTCCTGTGCCATGTGCCGACTGCTCCGCTCAAAACAGAGCAAGATGGACAAGAAAGACAGCAAGCAAGGTTAAAAAATTTTAATATAAGGTTAAAATATATATATATTATATATATATATATATATATATATATATATATATATATATCACACACACACATACACACTTCTATACATACACACACATACATATTTTTTTCAATTGTTCTTTATCAAAAATATTGAGCTGTTCTGTCACAAAGGGTTAACTGTTTGTCTAGCTGCGTGGGTCATCTAATAAACTGCCGCCGCTGCTTCTCCCAAGGCGCGGATGAAAACTTCTGGCGTCAGGGGCTGCCAATGGCAGGCAGTGATGTGGATGAGCCTTCCGCGCGTCACCCGCAATGCTAGGGAGGCTTGTCCCAGTCACCGGATGTTTTCATCCGTACATGGGGAGAAGCACCGGCGGGAATGCGGGGACCAGGAGCGGCGCAGATTTCTAGTCTCAGATAACCCCTTTAAAGAGGACTGAACTCCTTCGGCCCTGCTGTGAGCGGTCCGCTCTGATTGGACAGCGCTCACAGCAGGGCAGAAGCAACGCCCATTGAGGAACAGGGAGTCTCCTCCTCCCTGTTCCGATGCTTCTTAATTTACATAAAGCCCAACAGAAGAACGGGGTCCGTGTGAAGCCACCGGGGGACCTTTTGAAAAAAAAAAAAAAAAAAAAAAAAAAAAAAAAGCGCGCCGCTGCCATCAGAGGGGGATACACTATGAGGTACATAGTGTAGTTTGATTTTTTGAAAGTGGTGAAAGGTCCTCTTTAAGCCACTTTCGTATAAGCGATAAGAATTAAGCTATAATGAATGTTTATATCACAGATCAGGAGCAGTCAACTGAGCTGCCTGACGGAACAGTGTAAAAATTCAGAGCCTGCTACTAGAGCATCCTCAGGATAGGTCATTAGGACCTGATCGGTGGGGGGGTCTGATACCCGAGACCCCACTGATCAGCTGTTTGAGAAGGCACCGGTGCTCCTGCGGGTGTCAAGGCCTTCTCCGTGCTTACCAAGCAAAGCGCCGTACATTGCATAGTGCCTCTGCTTGGTATCGCAGCTCAGCCCCATTTACTTCTATGGAGCTGAGCTGTGTCTAGGCCATGTGACCGATGAACGTGTCGTCACTTGGTCTAGGGAAAGCTGCGATAAGGCTGCGGCGCTACGGCAAACGCCACTGCATCTCAAACACCTGACCATTGGGGGTCTGGGGTGTCAGAATGAGGTACTGATGACCTATCCAGAAGCTAAGTCGTCAGTATTTAAAGGGGTTATCCAGGTAAAGATATTTATAACTTCTTCTCAGGATAGGTCATCAGCATTAGATCTACAGAGGTGTGATACCCAGGACCACTGCTGTTAGAAGAGGCCTTAAAGGGGTTCTCCGGGCTCTCCTATATTGATGACCTATCCTCAGGATAGGTCATCAATATCAGATCGGCGGGAGTCTGACACCCAGTCTCCCTTCTCTCTTGCTTCTCACTGCTGCTGTCTATGGCAAAGTAGCGGTGAACAGGAAGAGATACAGGAGACGGCCTGTGCACACTGCGCGCGCTGTCTTCTCATACAGCTGATTGGCGGGGGTGCCGGGTGTCAGACCCCCAGCCGATCTGATATTGATGACCTATCCACAGGATGGGTCATCAATATTAAAAGCTCGGACAACCCCTTTAAACGCTGCAGCTTCTTCCTAGGCCAGTAACATCACTGTACATTGGTCACATGGCCTAGTTGCAGCTCAGCCCCATTCAAGTCAATACCAAGCACTGGCACTATACGACGTATGGCGTTTAGAAAGCGCTCCGGTGAGTGCAGCGGCTCCCTGAAACAGCTGATCAGTGGCTGTGTCAAGACTTGGACACCTACTGATGATCTATCCTCTTTTCCGGGACAACCCCTTTAAATCTCAGAAAACTCTTAACATATTAGGTGTACACGATTACACGGGCAGCCCGGAGAAAACACACATTATATTTGATTGGGGCTGAACAGGTTAAATGGTTCACTTCCCATTGACAAGTTGCCAGGACCTCGGTGGATCTCACAATGGAGCGGTGTCCCGGGAGGCCTCGTGCAGGAAGCGGAGTTCTGCTTGTGTTGTCAGCGAAGCTTTCCCCATCAGCCGGTCCCACCCTGAAACTTCCTGTTGTCAGCGGTCGGCTGAAGAAATAGAGACTTCTCGGGTATTGTAGGGTAAGCCGCAGACGGAAGCACTCTGCTCACACAGAAAAACTGGAACCACTTTTATTTCCCACTCCTTGACAAATGTTTTATCCTTGTCAGCAAAACGGACAAGAATAAGACATGTTCTAGTTTTTGCGGGGCCACTGAATGTACTTATGGATGCGGGCAGCACGTGTCTGCATCCAATCCACAAAAAATGTGGTCCGGATATGGACTGAAAAAAACAACAGTGTGCATGAGCCCTTAAGGACAGTGGCTCCACCCCTCAGACTCCTTAGGTTCACGGGAACACAGCATTTAAACTTGGCTTCTCCCCCGCTAGACTCCTCTGGCAGCGGCTTATCTCCCCTAGCACAGGATTGTGCATCTTGAAATCTAGCAGCCCCATCCTTATCTCCCCCAACATGAGAAGGGGCAGCCGGTCTCACGAAACTTGGCGAGTTCGGACAATTTCCCAAATATATTTGGCCAGCTTTACAGGACGTTCACATGCAGCACAATCTGTTCCACACATGTGAATGGAGCAGTTTCTGTAGCAAACACGTGGATTTCTGCAACTAACATGGCATGTATGAAAATTCCCTTAAAGGGTTTTCTCGGAGTTAACTACTGATGACCTATCTTCAGGATAGGTCATCAGTATGTGATCGGTGGGACTCCCGCCGATCAGCTGTTTCAGAAGGTACTGGTGCTCCCATGAGCGCCGCTTCCTTCTCACAGATTACCAAGCACAGCGCCGTACATTGTATAGCGGCTGTGCTTGGTATCATGCTCAGCCCCATTCACTTGAATGGGACTGAGCCGTCCCTAAGCCATGTGACGTCAAAGCAGCGAGAAGGCCTAGGCGCTGGTGCCTTCTCAAACCGCTGATTGGCAGGGGTCCCAGGTGTCGCACCCCCACGATCAGATACTGATGACCTATCCCAGCACCCCGCTGATCAGCTGTTTGAAGAGGCTGCGGTGCTAATACAAGTGCTGCAGCCTCTTCAATGTTTACCTGCATGCCGTGCAGTATGGAGTGGCGGTGCAGGCTCACTACAGATTCTTTTCGCATTCAAGTAAATGGAAGCTAAATGGCGTGTAGGTAAATATAAAAGAGGCTGCAGCAGGGGTGCCGGGAGTCTGACCCTGACCAATCAGATACAGAGGATTTCTTAACGCTGCACAACCCCCTTCAACTAATCATACCTACTGGATTAATGGCACCATCCTGACCAGTCCCCAATGCCATGGAAAACAGGATTTTTAACATGTGCCAGGAAATAAGTCAAATATCAGAGGCAACTCTCTTTGGATGGTCTCGTTCTCCCATTTTGAATCAACATGTATTAAGAAGTCAGGGCAGAAAGCTCTTGGTCAACGGCAAGTTCATAATTTGCACGTTTGGACATCTTTAGGGTTTGTACCATTAGGATCACTCCTTTCCAGAAGCCACATCAGGACATATGGGCAATGGGGTACCCCCCCATTTCTCAAACCAGAATGGAGAGCCGCTCATGTTCTGGCAGATCTGGCCGCTGCGTTCCATGGTCAGACATTCATTTCATGGTTGGCCACTGCGGGGGATACAAGTTGTCACACAGAGCTTTCCCTGGCAATATCGGTGGATTACTGGACCGTTCTTGCAAGTGAGAAAACTCTTTAAAAAAAATAAAATAAATAAATCTACACTGATGTCCTCTCCTTAAAGGGAACCTGTCATCTCCGAAACACCCCCTGAACTAGAGTAAGTGTTGTATAGTGTAAGTGATGCTGAATCCGAATATGTAAGTTTTATCTTCATACTCACTTCCATTCTGTCGCTGTGCTCCCACAAACCTGCAGTAAAATGCACTCACTGGACTCCGGTGATCACTCACATAATGGAGAGGACTCGAAGAAGAGTCCTCTCAATGTATTTTACTGCAGGTTTGTGGGAGCACAGCGTCAGAATGGAAGTGAGTATGAAGATAAAATTTACATAATCGGATTCAGCATCACTTACACTATACATCTCTTACTCTAGTTCAGGGGGTGTTTCGGAAATGACAGGTTCCCTTTAAGACACACCAGCATAATGTGATATGTAGGGGGTCCGAGCACCACCGATCAATCACATGATAATGATACATCCAATGTTTAGGCCTTCAACAGAAAAAACCCTTCACGTGTATGCCGGTACTAAACGAGTAGAATTTGGTGAGCGTCCAAGTTTATCCCCAGTCAGCAAAACTACACAGCGCATTAATGGACGGCTATGCTCTTCCGCATAGAGCTGCACTGCACCTAAATCTTTTATTATCAGATTTGCAAAAGCAGGAACATGATGACACTAGCGCTGATGAACTAGATAGGAATCCCGAGAACCTGCACCCATACTGGGTCACTCCGAATATCCCGGATTGCTGCAGCCATGTGACCCTGCCCATTATTTACAGGGTGCTCCGTGTTCTGGCTCTCAGGAAGCATAGATGAAAGCTTGAGAACACGACGTTCTGCTGAGAGCTCGCAGAGCAGCTGACAGGCACTGGTTTCTCGATAAACCCGGCCTCCCACATTCCACATCCTGAGCCACCCACAATCATTTCCAGTTTCTGAGGACTTTCCAGTCACCGCTATGATGAGGCGCGCATACTGTAAACTCACGTTGTCTTTTATGAAACCCTACAGATCAGTTCTGCCTCGCTTGGAATTTGCAGAAAATACTGACCTGCACGCAAGGCGAATGTGGTGTGTGAATACAAACGAGCAGGAAGACGTGCTAACCCCCCTACCACACATATAAGGCATGACCAAAGCGTGTAACGTGCAGACGAAGCTGATCGGAATCCACATTAACCCTTAAGTGCCTCCATCCGGTATTCTGCTGACAAAGATGCCGCAAATGCTTCCTATGCTGGAATGTGGGACAACTGGAAAATATCCACCATCCCCGGTGATCTAGGACTGACTATACACATTAATGAGAGGCTAAACTGAAGCAATGCATGATTTATTGGTATGTCACGGTATAAAGAATGCATTAACGGGGTATTGTCATCCTGTAAAGGGACGGTATATCGCTAGGACATGCCAATACTACATGACTGGTGGGGGAACTGACCTCTGGGACCTCCACCGATCCGTAGAATGGAGGGGTGCAGCGCCAATTCAGAGCGGGGTCTCCTTTATAGCTTTTATTCCCAAAGAAGCGCATCACCTCCAAAATGAATGGGGCCGGCGGCAGCGGGTGATTGGTGGGGAAGACTGTAAAGGGGACCCAGTGCCAAATCCAAATTTTCAGGATCACGGGGGTCGGACTGTATTGGTAATACCACATTAACATAAACAGCCATAAACCGGAAAGCTGCAGACGCACAGCAAAGTAATTTTATACCGAGCCCAATATGTTGCCGTTATTTCCTCAATTATAGAGGGGGGAGGGGGTAATCGGCCGATGACAAATACGTTAGAAAAGATAAATCCATACAGAAGAGGGGCGATGAGCTGCAACAGTTCAGTCCTCGTCTTAAGGCAGGAAAAAAAATTATTTCAGCTCAGCAGCCGCTCATGATGAACACGACCCACACTACATACAAAATGAACCAAATCACTAAATATATCAAAGATTAAACCACAAGTTCTGCTGTCCTCTTAGAACAATCCTGTCTATATGCACTATTAGGTCATATGAACATCATGAGACAGAGAACCACGTTTCCTGCTCCGAACACTCCACTACCCAGACTGTCTACAAAGAACGGCTCTGAGGACTCAACGGCCACCATGTAATACCCAATTCTTCCTGCAGGGGCCACTGCTCTACAAATGGGCAGCCGCCAACATCTCAGTCTGGCGATGTAGATCACTTGGGATTTCTGCTGAAAATCAGCTGGTAGCCAGTGGGTCCTCATTTAGAGAGGGTTTATTTTTTTCCCCCCAAATGTGACTATCCTTTTACAAGGATTTACCAAGTGTTGAATATTGATGACTTATCTAAGGATAGGTCATCAGTATCTCATTGGTAGAGTACTGACCCCCAACTAGCTGTTTGAAGAGCTTCAGCAAGCTCCACAGCCTCGTTCACCAGATAGCGGCTGTGCTTGGTATTGCAGCGCAGCCCCATAACTTGAACAGGACTGAGCTGTGCCTAGGCCACATGACTGGTGAATGGGACGTCACTGGTCTAAGGAAAGGCCACAGTGCTGACCAGAGGGCGGAAGTCTCTTCAAACAGCCGATCAACGGGCATACAGAGATCACATACTGATAATCCATCCTAGTATTAAACACTCAGAAAAACCCCTTTAAAAGGGTTCTCCAGGAATTAAGAGAAATTAATTACTGAAAATACTTAAATATTACTTTAATATAAATATATTCCCTTATACCTTTCATTAGTTATAATGGCTCATTTTGTCTGGGAGCAGTCATCAGGAGAAATAAAATGGCCGCCGTCCTATTAGTACACACAAAACCTGTCCTAATCACACAGGAGGACAAGTTACTTCACAACACTGAGGTAAAGAGCTGTCTCATCCTCCTCTCTGCTGGTCAGGGATCATGATCCTGAATACAGAGAATAAGAACTTTACCCGAATCTCTCTGGAATGGAGATCATGAGGAGACATGAAGTACAGAGAGGACAGACAGGACAGACTGTGGTAATAAATACTGCATACAAGAGCTGCTGCTCATTACCTCCACCTCCTCTCTGTCCTCATGAACTCCATTCCCACAGAGATTCAGGTAAAGATCTTATCATCTGTATTCAGGATTATGATCTCTGACAAGCAGAGCAGAGAGGAGGATGAGGCAGCTCTTTACCTCAGTGTTGTGAAGTAACTTGTCCTCCTGTGTGATTAGGACAGGTTCTGTGCGTACTAAAAGGACAGCGGCCATTTTATTTCTCCTAATGATTGCTCCCCAGACGAAACGAGCCAATATAAGTAATTATAAATATATTCCCAAATACCTTTCATAACGTAATATTTAAAGGACATCTGTCAGCAGATTTGTACCTATGACACTGCCTGACCTGTTACATGTGTGTTTGGCAGCTGAAGGCATCTGTGTTGGTCCCATGTTCATATTTGCCCGCATTGCTGAGAAAAATTATGTTTTAATATATGCAAATGAGCCTCTAGGAGCAACGGGGGCGTTACCATTACAACTAGGGGCTCTGCTCTCTCTGCAAATACAGCATCCTCTCCACTTTGATTGATAGGACCATGCATACGTGATTTTGTTTACACTGCCTGGCCCTGTCAAAGTGCAGGAGGCGCGGCAGTTGCAGAGAGAGCAGAGCCTCTAGGTGTAATGGTAACGCCCCCGTTGCTCCTAGAGGCTCATTTGCATACATTAAAACATCTTT
The DNA here is from genome assembly GCA_900303285.1 of Rhinella marina. NCBI lineage: Eukaryota > Metazoa > Chordata > Amphibia > Anura > Bufonidae > Rhinella > Rhinella marina. Next base: position 265,527 of record ONZH01020058.1, on the reverse strand, counting down.
TTTCTCAGCAATGCGGGCACATATGAACATGGGACCAACACAGATGTCTTCATCTACCAAGTGCACATGTAACAGGTCAGCCAGTGTCATAGGAACAAATCTGCTGATAGATGCCCTTTAAGTATTTTCATTTTCTTAATTCCCGGAGAACCCCTTTAAGCACTTAAATAGGACTGAGCTGCAATAACAGATACAGTCCATTTAAACCCCTTTTCTTTGAAAGATACACAAAAAAAAAAAAAAAAAAGGACAAATGTAATAAGAAAGCAGAAAAAATGTGGACATAATCAAAATCTATTTTAAAAAGGCGCATTCCACGCCAACCTGAAAGTACGGCGTATATAAAAATCCCATTGCTAAAGCTGCAGGGGATTTTCGTGGCAAATTACTACAGGAAAAAAAGCCTTCCAGTCTAAAACCTAAGTGAAAAGCTTTGCAAATCTACTTTCCTGGCTGTGGGCTGGATTTACATGACATCAAAGCAGGCAGATCGTGGATGTAGACCCTACAGGCCTGTATTTCGAGCTGGGACAGAAATAGCAGATACAGTACGCATCGGAGTAGGGCGCACGATATTGGATGCCTCCCAGAAAACGCTAATAATACATGCAATTAAATATACATTAAGAGCCCAGCGATGTTGCGGAACGGCTGGATCCAAGCAGGATACGAGGAATTATAATAGAAGCGGATACAAGTGTGAACACTTACCGCCATAATTAACTCAAAGCCGTGTTTATACACCCGGACGGGTGACTGGTATTTCTGCACCATGGTGACTAGGTCTTGTGGAAAGTCCGAAACCTGCAGGAGGAGAAAAACAGGTTACAGAGATGTGTACTACAACCCACGTGGTCTTTGACCTGTAAATGGCAAGGAGTGACGACATGTTGCTGGGACTTGCCATCACTTACTGATAAGTTGTGGTCTCTGGCTGAAGAAACCCCGGTGAGTGTATGGACCATAGGACTCATATTAGGTCCGTAAACCATGCGATCAGAGTTGAGGAAGGCCAATGGAGCACAGCGCTCAGATAGATGAGAAGTTCGGTGACTGTGTTTTGGCCACTGGTGGGGTTCAGGATAAAATCGCAACACCTGAACCCCCACTTTGACATGTCACTATGATATGTCTGGATCATAAATGGTGCGCTGTGGTAGGGTAGTACTCCTGTCAATCTATAGTTATAAAACTACGGCACTCAAAAGGCAATGCAGGTCATGGAGACGCTTTTATTATAATTCAGTGACTGAACACGAGAAATGGTCCACGCAGAAATGACGGCCAATATCTTAGACCCTAACGGACCTTGGTCGCAGCCTGATGTGGAATATGGAGACACACATAGAACAACCGGCTGGATAAAACAGTGGTCTCCATATTCTACAGTAGGTCGTGACCAAGGTCCTGGAGGGAGCGAAACATTGGCCATCATTTCTGTGTGGACCATTTCTTGTGGTCAGTTGCTGGATTCTAATAAAAGCACCTACATGAATGTAAAGAAGGGGTTGTGCAAGAATGGGAAGGGGGGCGGGGAGGGTCGGTGGCAAACACCCTTACTTGGCTGGACCTGTACTTCCTAGTGTCGGCTTCGTTCTCCTCCTGGCCGGAGATGCTCCTCTGTGCTCTCTTGCTGCAAACATATGGTTTGACGCTGCAGCCAATCACATGACAATCCCCTTGTCATGTGACCATTTGTCATGACGTAAGGTGAGACAGTGGTCACCACCGCGGCCAGTGACTGGCGTCAATCCAGATGTTTTCAGCATGGGAGGCCAGCGGAGCATCACAGGCCTGGAGGAGAATGAGCAGAGGGACCAGAGCCGGGAAGCAGGTAAGTAAATTCATCTTTACTGGTCCCGTCCAGCCCCCTATATTTCTTGGATAATCCCTTTAAGAAACAGACCACTGCAAAAAGCACAGTCCTGGAAATGTCAGCATTCCCATGTATTACATGGTACCCTATTCAGTTGAATAGTAATCTTGTAATACCGCATCTCACCTGCAGGAGAAATGTGCAGCCCTCCACTGCTTGCCCCCCAAGATAACAGCTACCAGACCCACAAAGATCAGTTATTTGCCAACAGGTCCTTGTTTAGTTAAGGGGCCACCCAGAAGAAACGGGTCCCTTTAAAGTGTCCCTGGACCTACATTTTGGCACCGCAGGTGCTTCAGATCCATTGGGTGCATGACAACACAGCGCGGTTTTCTATTTCCAGTGCAGTGTGGGTTGGATGATTACTCTCCTATATAACCGCACCTCAGGTGATTAACTGAAAGAAAGACGCATTTGTTTCCAGTATTTCTAGCAAAGTACGAGGCGTTCTGAAAGCCCTTCATGAATGTTTCATTCCTAGCTAAAAGCTTTTCTTCCTAAATCTCAGGATTAGCGAGCGCAAGGTTGCACAACAGTCTTAGATGGGAAAATAATAAGCCGTAAATGAACAACTCGGCGGACAAGCAGCTCCGTAGGTTCTGCTGTAAGCCAGGTAAAGTCACTGTGGTGATTGGGGATTATAAAGACCTGTTCACAAAAGGCAGCGAGAACTGCACAGTTTATACAGCAGGTTGTGTTTTTGAGCAGTGGCGTAGCTATAGGGGGTCGCAGCGGTCGCAGTTGCGACCGGGCCCCTAAGGCAGGTGCGGCGCGGCCCTGCACATAGTTGCGGGCGGCGGCGGGGCAGAGGGAGATGAGCGCTTCCATTGTGGAAGCGCTCATCTCCATAGTCATCTGTATCGCCGTCTTCAGGACGCCGATACAGATGCCTGTAATGCCGGGCAGGGGAGGGAGAGGCGTCTCCCCTGCCCGTTCCTCTGATAGGCTGCAGGCCTAGTGCCTGCAGCCTATCAGAGGCCGGCTCAGGCGGCATCGCGCCGCCTGAGCCGTACAGCGCGGGACACAGACCAGAAGAGGCCTGCATTGCTTCGCTGCCAGCCTGATGGAGGTAAGTATAAGTGTTTATTTTTTTTTTTTTATTGTTGTAGTCTTGGACCGGAGGGAGCTCTATTGGGGGCACTGGGGGCATTTTTACCAGCAAATAGGGGCACTGGGGCAATTTTACTGGCACATGGGGGGCACTTGATACTGGCACATGGGGGGCACTTGATACTGGCACATGGGGGGCACTTGATACTGGCACATGGGGGGCACTTGATACTGGCACATGGGGGGCACTTGATACTGGCACATGGGGGGCACTTGATACTGGCACATGGGGGGCACTTGATACTGGCACATGGGGCACTGGGGGCATTTCTTAATGGCACGGGAGCACTGGGGGCATTTTTATTGGCACATGGGGGCACTGGGGGCGCAGTTATTTCTGGGGCACGTTATGTTCACACTATTACAGGACACTATTTGCTGGGCACAGTTATTTTAGGACACTGTGTGCCAATAATTATTGAAGGGCACTATCTGTGTGGTACTAGTGGCACAGTACTGGGGGTGGTAGGATGATTTGTCCAGAAGACGGGAGGATGATGGAAAAGTAGTAAACTAAGATTTTTTTCTGTCAAACTGCAGAGATGAGAAATGGCTGAAAAATGGCGTCTGGTCTGAAAGGAGAAGATGAGGAAAGAGAAGATCTATATCCGAGGAGAAGTCACTGGATGTAAGAGGTATGGGGCGCTGTATTATACTGGATGTAAGAGGTATGGGGCGCTGTATTATACTGGATGTAAGAGGTATGGGGCGCTGTATTATACTGGATGTAAGAGGTATGAGGCGCTGTATTATACTGGATGTAAGAGGTATGAGGTGCTGTATTATACTGGATGTAAGAGGTATGAGGCGCTGTATTATACTGGATGTAAGAGGTATGGGGCTGTATTATACTGGATGTACGAGGTATGAGGCGCTGTATTATACTGGATGTAAGAGGTATGGGGCGCTGTATTATACTGGATGTAAGAGGTATGAGGCGCTGTATTATACTGGATGTACGAGGTATGGGGCTGTATTATACTGGATGTACGAGGTATGAGGCGCTGTATTATACTGGATGTAAGAGGTATGGGGCGCTGTATTATACTGGATGTAAGAGGTATGGGGCGCTGTATTATACTGGATGTAAGAGGTATGGGGCTGTATTATACTGGATGTACGAGGTATGAGGCGCTGTATTATACTGGATGTAAGAGGTATGGGGCGCTGTATTATACTGGATGTAAGAGGTATGAGGTGCTGTATTATACTGGATGTAAGAGGTATGAGGCGCTGTATTATACTGGATGTAAGAGGTATGGGGCGCTGTATTATACTGGATGTAAGAGGTATGGGGCGCTGTATTATACTGGATGTAAGAGGTATGGGGCGCTGTATTATACTGGATGTAAGAGGTATGGGGCTGTATTATACTGGATGTACGAGGTATGAGGCGCTGTATTATACTGGATGTAAGAGGTATGGGGCGCTGTATTATACTGGATGTAAGAGGTATGAGGCGCTGTATTATACTGGATGTAAGAGGTATGGGGCGCTGTATTATACTGGATGTAAGAGGTATGGGGCGCTGTATTATACTGGATGTACTAGGTATGAGGCGCTGTATTAGGTTACATTCACACGAACATTGTGTTTTGCAGTCTGCAAATTGCGGATCCGCAAAAAAAGGATGATGTTCCGTATGGCATCTGTTTTTTTTGCAGATCCACTGTAACAATGCCTATCCTTGTCCACAAATGGACAAAAATAGGAATGGACATATAGATGCGGACAGCACACAGTGCTCACTGAAGTGAATGGGTCCGCATCTGAGCCACAAAATATGTAGATCGGAGGATGCAAAAACAAGGTGTGAATGTAGCCTTCCCTGTATGTTCTGTAGTGATATACGTAATGTTAGGAGGGAAAAAGTTAGGGTGAGAATTTGGCATGGGGGGGGGTTCAGTTTTTGACTTGGCCGGCAGAAAAGCTAGGTGCGCCAGCGCTGAGGGAAGGGGGGGGGCCCAAGCTGAACTCTTGCACCAGGGCCCATGAGTCTTTAGCTACGCCCCTGTTTTTGAGAATAATGCAGCATTTTTCTACGAGTGGCTTTAGTAACATTTCCTGGACTTACGGGGGGTCACCTACAGGGTCCTAAATCCCCCATTCCACCTCGTGGACAGCGAGGAGGAGCACACACCCTGCCGTTCCATTAGGGTCGAAAGAAACTAAAAGAAAAGAAAAGCTATCCTCGTCTCACAGACTTTGAATGGCATAGCAGCAGACATGCTCCATTCAAAGACGGCATGGCCGGAGCTGGGATGCCCATGGAGCCGACATTCTCATTCACATTTAGGGGCTTCCCTGGTACTACGTTCACATAGCTCAGGGTTTGATATAACATACCAGTGCCTGTAGGGATTATCAGCTTAGAGTTCAAGGCAGGACACAGATCTGCACGGCGGCAGAGTGGACTGGGCGAACCCAGCAAGTGGAGGACAATGTCAAGGACGCAAAGACTTGAATTCACGTCGGGGTTCACCCTTAACAAGGAGGACGTGGCATGTGGAAACAGTAATCGTGAATGAAGCATGCCGTGTGTGGACAGGATTAGACGGCTGAGCGCAGACATGCACAGATGCAAACAGATGCATCCTCGTCCTCCTGAACACATTCGGCATCTCCGGTGCACAACATCAACCAAGGCACCGAAACGTCAAATGACCACCCCTAATAACTCCAGCATTGGAGCCTTTAATATGTCTTACCTAAAAATAAAGAAACAGGAGAGTTCTGGACTATATGGAGGCGTCGCGCAGAGATCTAGAAAGTGCAGGCTTCACGTAACACATCTGCAGAGAGAAAAGAGGAGATAACATTACTGACATCACAGATTTCTATTCTACACCAAGTGACATCTCCAGCATCCAGGCAGTCCGTGTGCTGCGGAGGACTGCTGACATATAGCATGCACCCGGCCCAGAACATACACACAGCTGCAGCTCCCCACCCCTATTACACACACAAACGGCCATCTTCAGGGAGTACGACGCAAACTATAGAGAATTCATGACCAAAACAGCTCTTTCTATTACTAAGCACGGAGCATGGAGGCTGTGGAGAGAGTAGACTACACTACCACTTGGAGGGCTGGACCCCCCCCGATAGTCCCATCTAGGTGCTGTCAGTTTAAAACGGGCAGCACCCAGTCTGAACAATCAACTTGATTGGTGTTCGTACAGAGAAAATTGCAGCATGCATCATCCAGCTCCGATATTCAGCAAGACTAATTCAACGGGCCACATACAGACGCCATCAGTGTGCAGTCCATTCAGAGAAGCATCTGTGTTCACGGTGACAGACCTCAGAGCAGCCTACTGTGCCCCCATCAGACCTCAGAGCAGCCTACTGTGCCCCCATCAGACTTCAGAGCAGCCTACTGTGCCCCCATCAGACCTCAGAGCAGCCCACTGTGCCCCCATCAGACCTCAGAGCAGCCCACTGTGCCCCCATCAGACCTCAGAGCAGCCCACTGTGCCCCCATCAGACCTCAGAGCAGCCCACTGTGCCCCCATCAGACCTCAGAGCAGCCCACTGTGCCCCCATCAGACCTCAGAGCAGCCCACTGTGCCCCCATCAGACCTCAGAGCAGCCCACTGTGCCCCCATCAGACCTCAGAGCAGCCCACTGTGCCCCATCAGACCTCAGAGCAGCCCACTGTGCCCCCATCAGACCTCAGAGCAGCCCACTGTGCCCCCATCAGACCTCAGAGCAGCCCACTGTGCCCCCATCAGACCTCAGAGCAGCCCACTGTGCCCCCATCAGACCTCAGCAGCCCACTGTGCCCCCATCAGACCTCAGAGCAGCCCACTGTGCCCCCATCAGACCTCAGAGCAGCCCACTGTGCCCCCATCAGACCTCAGAGCAGCCCACTGTGCCCCATCAGACCTCAGAGCAGCCCACTGTGCCCCCATCAGACCTCAGATCATCCCACTGTGCCCCCATCAGACCTCAGAGCAGCCCACTGTGCCCCCATCAGACCTCAGAGCAGCCCACTGTGCCCCCATCAGACCTCAGAGCAGCCCACTGTGCCCCCATCAGACCTCAGAGCAGCCCACTGTGCCCCCATCAGACCTCAGAGCAGCCCACTGTGCCCCCATCAGACCTCAGAGCAGCCCACTGTGCCCCCATCAGGCCTCAGAGCAGCCCACTGTGCCCCCATCAGACCTCAGAGCAGCCCACTGTGCCCCCATCAGACCTCAGAGCAGCCCACTGTGCCCCCATCAGACCTCAGATCAGCCCACTGTGCCCCCATCAGACCTCAGATCAGCCCACTGTGCCCCCATCAGACCTCAGATCAGCCCACTGTGCCCCCATCAGACCTCAGATCAGCCCACTGTGCCCCCATCAGACCTCAGATCAGCCCACTGTGCCCCCATCAGACCTCAGATCAGCCCACTGTGCCCCCATCAGACCTCAGATCAGCCCACTGTGCCCCCATCAGACCTCAGATAAGCCCACTGTGCCCCCATCAGACCTCAGATCAGCCCACTGTGCCCCCATTAGAATAAAATAAAAAAGTCTCTTACCTCTCCTGCGCCGCGGCTCCGGCGCTCCTGTGTCTTCTCCTTCCGACACTGCACTGTCACCTGACTGCAGCGCCAGGTCAGAGTGCGCGCACTACGTCCTGACGCTGTACGCAGTCAGGACAGTGCAGCGTGGACAGCGGAGCGCCGGACCCGGAGCGCAGGAGAGGTGAGAGACTTTATTTTATCTGCCAAAAGTATCGTAAAAGAGAAAATCCCGGTACCGAATTGATACTGGTATAAAAGTGTCAAATCAGTATCGAAATATCGATACCCGCGACAACCCTAGCCAGTAGGGATGTCGCGGGTATCGAAATTTCGATACTGAATCAGACCCACTGCGCATGCACAGCCACCCTCCATTCATTTCTACAGGGCAGCCAAAAATAGCCGTCGGCCCCATGGAAATCAATGGGAATGGTGGCCACGCAATTACGGTGCGCTCCCATTCAATCCTATGAGGAGAGTGCTTGCAGGTAGCCGGACCCCGGAAAACCCGGGGTCCTCTGGCCACCACCTTCTCCCACTCCGTTCTCAGTGTAGGTGCGGGCTATCAGACAATGGGAATACCCCTTTAACAGCACTTATAAAGCATTAAAAATAATTGCTTTACAGCAGCCCCATGGTCCATAGACACAATGGTCAGGATGGATCTCATTGACTTCTATGGAAGGGTCTTCTAGGCTCTGTGACCTGTGGAGAGGTTATTGTACAAGGAAAGATAAGGCCTGACAATCACCTATTGTGAATGGTGGATCCTGTCTTATCTATACACAGAGGTGATACCATTACAGTCAGGATTAGAATGATATATAACTGCAGTAAAGTGATCTGTATAGACCAAGAAGTGGTTTCTATTATTAGAAATGGCCAGTGTGAAAACTACAGGATTTTATGGTTTATAGGGGTTTTCCCCAGAGGTGGAGAACGTAGCGGGGAAAGTTGCAGCCGCCCTCCATTCATTTCTATGGGGCTGTCGAAAATAGCTGAACGCTGGCTCGGCAATTTCCATCGGCCCCATAGCAATGAATGGGAGCAGTGGTCGCACATGCGCGGTGCACTCCCATTCACTTCTATGGGAGCTGCGCTTGGTGGTGGATGGACACACCGGGAAACCCGGGGTCCTCCAGCCACAACTCTCCCTGCTCCGTTCTTGTTGCAGGTGCGGGTCCCAGACAATGGGGGCATATCTTAGATATACCCCCATTGTCTGTGATGGGAATACCCCTTTAACCCTACTTTCACACTACAGTCTTTGCTGAATCCGGCAGGGCTCAGCAATAACGCTTCCATCACTGACAATACATCCGTCTGGTCTGAATGGACCCGGTTGTATTATCTTTAACATAGCCAAGACGGATCCGTCATGAACTCCATTGAAAGTCAATGGGAAACGCATCAGTTTTCTATTAAAACAGATCTGTCCCCACTGACTTGCATGGTGTGGCATGCCGGATCCGTTTTGCTCCGCATCCCAAGATGGAAAGAAACCCGCATCTTTCTGTGGTTCGCTCTCCGGTATGAGAACTGAATGGAATACATTTTGGAGAACTCCCTTCTGTTCAGTTACATTTTGTCTCCATTGACAATGAACGGGGACAAAACAGAAGCGTTTTTTTCCCGGTATTGAGACCCTAAGACAGAACTCAATACTGGAAAGTAGCCTTAGTTTAAATATAAAAAGGGACATGGAAAATGAAAAATAAAGTCATCAAAAATGATTTAAAAATATGTCAAACATAAGAAGTGATTTAAAGAGGAGGTCATTTTCGGATGACACATTGCCTTTAGGCTACATTCAAACAACCGTAAGTGTTTTACAGTCCCCAATTTGCAGATCTGCAAAACACGGATACCGGCCGTGGGCATTGCACATTTTGCGAACCACACGAGGTCGGCACTATATACAAAATACCTATTCTTGTCTGCGATTGCTGCCGTATATTTTTGCAGAGTCACGGAACGGAACTACGGATGCGGACCTGTTCATATAGTAGTGTGAATACACCCTTAAGTATAATGTTCCCATGTTGTTGTTCTTATGACCGGGCCACACAAGCCTGACTCCTGGACGGGAACTCAACCTCAAACCTGCAGTGTCTTTGTGTCCCTGAAACCTTCAACGTCGTAGCTGAACACACCCGGTCATACGTCACCTATACCATAAGACAACACACGGACCAATATCCCAGCACTAGACGAGTCCTGCAGGGAAATACTCTCCCGTCTGAGGGTGCAGCAGCCGTACAATGCAGTAAACCTGACGTAGACGAGCTGGTCAGGAGCCAGGCAGTGCAATCTGGACGGCTTACTGCAGACATGCATCCACTGACCTCAAAAGAAAGGACATACGGGAATGCGTCACGGTATTCATTTTGTAAAGGCACGCTCCTTCCCGTGACTCCTGGGACTTGTCCAATCCTGCCACTAAATTCCTTCTCATGTACAGCCCTGCTTCACACTACAGTTTCTTAAGAGGCGATCACCAGTGTGATTTGGTGGATCCCCCTCAGACAGTAGAGGGTCTCACTGCTCGAGAAGCCTTTTTGGTTGGATGAGATACAAAACTAAGATCAAACACACATATTAATACTGTGGGAACAAAAAGTCTGAGGAGAATTATTAAAGGGGCGTCTTACTAAAGACAACTCCTTTCTACATGCCTAATGGACGGCTGCCATGAAATACCACAACTCCCCTGCCTGCCGCACCTTCCCCTGGGTAATAACCGCTGATCGACAGAAGTTTTAGACGTGGACCCCCATCTGATCACCAGGCCAGCTTCAATTAAAGAAGGGAAATCCCTTAAAGGGGTTATCCGAGCCTGGAAATGCCAGGATATGCCCGGGCCCCTTACACTGAGGGTCCATTCACACATCCGCAAAACACAGACACCGGCCATGTGCCGGCACTATAGAAATACCTCATCTTGTCCATGGCTGCGGACAAGAATAGGACATGTTCTATTTTTTTGCGGGGTCACGGAACGGAAGTGCGGATGCGGACAGCACACGGTGTGCTGTCCGCATCTTTTGCGGCCCTATTGAAAATGAATAGGTCCGCACCTGTCCTGCAAAATTGCAGAACGGATGTGGAACCATTCATACAGACGTGTGAATGGACCCAGATTCTACTTACCTGGCTCCCCGCACCTGGTCCCGGCACGGCCGCCGAGTGACGCTAGGGAGGTTCATCCCCATCACTGCCTGCCATTGGTTGTCCTCTTCAGACACTGGATGTTTTCATCTGTGCACGGGGAGAAGCAGCAGTGGCCATGCGGGGACCAGGTAAGTATATTAAGTGTGAGGGGCCCGGGCGTATGGGGCCCCATTTCCAGGCTCTGATAACCTCTTTAAGGAGGTTCGCCCATCTCAGACAATGGTGGCATACCGCTAGGCTACATCACCAATGTCTGATACCTACGTCAGTCCTACCTCTGGGACCTGCAGCTATCTCCAGAACGGAGGCTAAAGTGAAGGAGAACGGACTTCACCTGCGCAGCCGCCTTCCATTAGTTTCTAAGGAAGTGCCCAAAATAGCCAAGTGCTGGCTGCATGCATGGTCCGCCCTCCGTTCCAGAGATAGGTGCGGGTCCTATCAGACATTGGTGGCATACCCTAGCGATATGCTACCAACGTGTGAGATGGGCCAACTACTATGAAGAGAATCTGTCACCAGCGACCTCCATATTCAACTATTTGAACGTGACGGATCCGCTGGGAACTTTCCGCAGCGTCAGCAGGAATTCCAGAGCTGCCCAATCCTCACCAAAGGGGGTCGATTTTGTTGCAGAACCTATAGCATAAATTGTAAAACTGCAGATATACCACATGCATGTCAGCAATGGCACGTCCACGGCAGATCCGTCCCATGTGGACGTACCTTCAAGAAGAGCAGAAGGGGCCCTGTAACGCGGACCTGTTACCAGCTGAACCAGCATAAAACCAATCAACCATAAGGAGCCAGAGGCGCTGACCTATGCACACCAGTTCATAGAGATTGTGAGTAGGTGACAGGTCCACCGTGATCTGCTCTTCAGACCTTTATCTGATGTTCTCGATGCGAAACAGGAAAAAAATCAGATGCATTTTCTACATGTTATGAAAGCATAGGTCAAGAAAAGTCTATAACAGTAATGCTGCAGCTTAAAGGGGTCGTCCAGATTAAAGAACTTATTTTCATAGAACCTCTCTCTTAGGAGCTTTGGGTATCCCATACGCACAATAGAGACAAATTAAAAAGAGTTGTTCACTCTGCAGGACCAAATCTATGGACATGAACAGGAACTGTGTAATATTTCATTTCTCCTGTGGGAGCGCTGTAGGAAAACTAAGAGCTTACAACCAATGCCTGGGGGTCCAGTAAAGAGACCACCCTTTGATTAGCCGATTGTCAAGGGACTACTTGTACAAGTAAGCACTGTCCAAAGTGGAGAACCTCTAGTCATAGTCCAGGTGAGGGACAAGCTTCCAACCTGAAGAGATGATGGGATTCTTCAGGGGCCTTTATCATTTAAGGAGTCATCTCTCCACACGTTAAACATTTTACTTAAAGGGGGCGTCTACTCCTTTTACACTGATGGCCCGTTCTCAGGATAGGCCATCAAGATATGATCTGAAGGGGTTTGACCGAGCCGTCAGCTGGTAAACAGTAGCTCCAGAGCTGGAACCACACAGCGCCATGCACTGTGTAGTGGCTGAAGATGGTAACTGCAGTGCAGCTCCCATTGAAGTGAACGGGACCCCTGCAGATCAGATATAAAAGGGGTAGACAACCCATTTAATGGAGGAGTGATTCCACCAATATCTGATATTCTTGGCATCTGTCGGTGGTGTCATGAACATCTCCATCATGGACCAGTGGATTCTGACACCCCTCCCCTCACAGTCATGAAGGTGTCAAGAACTGGAGGAAACAGGTGTACAGACCCCCCCCACGGGGAGCCCAAGTAAATAACAAATGTTGACTTTCCGGTCAGAATTGCTGCAGGCCAGGTTCACATGTACAGAGAATTAATGACCACAACAGATGGCGCGTCCTCTGCTAAGTGTCCACCCGGCCCAGAGGTTAGTCATACACATGTAACGTCGGCTGAACGGGCTCATTCGGGCTTTCTCTCCTGAACCTCCATACACATGCATCCTCAGTCAAGTGTGCATGTGTTATGAATGGGCAGAGCAAGGAAAGCTGCTGCCAGACACCTTTTGGTTGGGGTTTAACACTCCGAGAACTGGAAATCTACCATCTGCCCAATACACATTAGATGGTCGGCCAGTACCACCAAAATAAATGGATTTGACCAACATTTACCACTAAATCTTCCACTGCCACCAGCCATATGTTCTGTTAGAAGCTGTGGCAGTTACAGGGAAAGAGCTGCAGCAGAAAGGACACGCCCTGTTTCAGTCAACAGCTGCATTAACAAGTCAGCAGGCTTCAGAGCTGAATTCTCCCAGTGGAGCGAAGTCTACACAAGACTTGTTCCCATGATTTCCAGTTCTAGGGAGCGTAGCCTTTACACCTCACCAGTTAATGTGGTATTCCCATCTTGACATATCCAAAGGACATGCCACAAATATATCCTACCCGTACCCATCTTAAAAATGAAGGTCCCCTCAAATCCCGTCTCACGTGGACAGGCGGCCGAGCACGTGTAGCTCTCTCTATTAACTTACATGGTAGTTGTGGGTCCCACAACTATTGGTCATACGTGGCATATACCGTGAATATGCCAGAAATATAGTGATAACTGAAAAGTAACTGCATTATACCAGCTCAGTCTCTAAAAGCAAGCTTTCACTAACACACAACTGGCAGAATTGTGAAGACAGCTCTGGAGCATAATACAATATTTAGGACAGGATCAGTACATGATAAGTAATGCAATGTACTAGCTAAGTTACTCAACTTTTCTTAAAGTGGTACTGAGGGCATATTTACGATCAGTGGGGGTCTGACCTCCAACACCGGTGAGAATGATGGGGCCACAGCTGGTGCAGCTCTGCCTCCCCTTCACAGAGGTTCTTCATGCCACCCACTGTGCAGGGCAACTATAAGTGGGGGTCCCAGAGGTAGGACCCCCAACCAATCATAAGATATGATGGAAATACCTGGGCATTCCCTGGCCACATCTATGTAACGGTGAGCGCGTCCTCAGATAAAGCAGCTCCCAGCCACAAACATTGCCATTAGTCGTACTGACCTACAAAGTAAACAGTGCCGCTCCGGCTCAGAGACTACTACAACCATCATACCAGCAACTCCTCACATCATCAATCACTGCAGTCACACGGTCCTCGTGGCTGGCGAATGTGAATGAGCGCAGTACTCACACAGAAACAGTACATACACATATACGTATAGTGGGTGCACATGAGATGTATATATAGTGTTTATGTATATACATACATGTAAACTACATTGTGCGTGTACTGCTATACATTGTGCAATGCACACGGCATAGATGTGTGTGTATGTATACGGATAGACATATACACACACATGTAAACTGCAGCAGTACACTCATACATACAGTATATGTATATCATTCACACATACAGGAGATCACACAAGGTACAGCTGTGTGTATATATACACACACACGTAAACTGCAGCAGTACACCCATGTATGAATATATATATATATATATATATATATATATATATATATATAGTACAGTCACACAATGTACAGCAGAAAATATATATATATATATATATATATATATACATACATATACATACATACACACAATATATATATATACCACAATACGTAACATATTCAGAGTAATATACATAGAATATAATGCAAAAAAAAAAAAAACCACTAAATATATATATACACATATTAGCATATAGTATTTTATTATAGCATATAGTATTACAGTATAGTGTAGTGTATATCTTCCACCCCAGCATATATGTCACAGATAACACACACCCTGGGCACATTCTCACAGCTCTCGCACTATTATATAACACACCAGCCCCTAGTTACCGGCACTGGGCGGCGCAGTTAATCCCGTCCATCCCCACCACAAGCCTCCTCTCACCTTGAAGCTGCTGCAGCGGCTCCGTATCCGCCCGGCCGGGCTCTGGTCCCGCTGTGCTACCGGCCACCGATAGCTCAGGACTGCGCCTGCGTCAAGAAGCCACGGCGTGACGTCAATGATTATAATAGTCTGCTCCGCCCATTCTCTCATCTGTTCTTCACATTCCGGGTCGTGGTCATGTGATGTAAGAAACATCAGGCGCTGGGCGGAGCCGTAAAACTGGACCCCGTGGCCCCTCCCCTCGGGTGACGTAGGGGGGTGCTTTTATATGAATGAGGGTTTGAGGTGAAAGGTGTAGCAGGGACGCGTCTTCTTTGCGTCATTATGTTTTGCAGAGGAGAGCAGTCAGTCCTCTTGACTTGCATGAGGCGGAGGCTGCCTGCTGTGGTTATAGTCATACCTGTTGTGAAAGGCTGGAGACCTAAAATGGCATGCAGTTCCTTAAAGGGATTGTCCAGGGCATGATTAATTTTTTGCCTAAAGGCAGGTAATGCTTTCAAATAATTAAGTAACAAATGACGGCATATCGCCAGGTGCCCCACCCCTGATCCTGTGAATGAAGGGGCCACAGCGCCTTTTAGGTTTTCCTTTCATGGCAGCGTTCTAGGTTACACAGCCGTGCCCATTCACACTGACCTTGCCATTACACAGTAGAAGAAGGCTTCAGCTTCCACTTCCATCCACTAGTAAAGGAGTATTCTCATCTTGGACATTGCAATATGCACCCAGTGTCTCATATGTACAGGTCCCCCCTCTGGCGGCATGACCGCTGCTGCATTTCCTTGATGCTGGTTGCCGTCGTGGTCTGCTATTGGCTGCTCTCCCGTCGCCAAATGTTTTGATCCGAGATGCAGCAGCGGGCATGCACGGATCCGGAGAGATGCGGGTGCCAGGGAGCAGATTAGTATAATCCATACAAGGGGCCCAGGCATTGGGGGGATATTTTAGATATTGGATAACTCCTTGAAAGGGGTTATCCAACCCCTTTAAATGCCTGGGCCCCTCATATAGGTTATACTTACCCCGCTTCCCGGCCCCCGTGTAGCTCCCGGGGATTAGGGGGGAAGGGGCATTATAGGGGTTGGATAAACTCTTTAATGGAGTTATCCTATGATTAGTGTAAAAATTAAAATCCAATTTCTAACAAACTTAGAACCAGCCCTGAACCTCACATGGAGCCAGAGATCTCCCCATTCATTGCTGCAATTGCTCTGCTAGATTTATTTCAAGCTGGCAACTCAGGGGGGCATGTCCTTTCTGCTGGAGCTGGTGGCAGTTGAAGGATGGAACTGAGCAAACAGCAGGTGGCGCTATACAGAGATTTTCGTGAATAACTCTGGCTATACTAAATTTTTAATTACATGTAATTAGAAAAGTATTCAGATCCAGGAGCTGGTTTGAAAACTGTAGAATATTTTTCATGAGAAAACCTCTTTAAGTGCCAAATGGGACTTTCAGTACATCTAGTTATAGCATTCTTCCCAGATAACAGTATATGGATTAAGGCAAAGATGGGAGCTATGGCCCTCTTCTCTCTGTATCTATCTCTGTTCTCTTACATTATGGAGGTGCTCATTCGTACACTGTAGGACCAGGGAGCAGTGAACACAGTGCTCCTGGCTGTACTCACCACTCTCATCTTCTGCCGGGGCTGTGCTGTGACCTGACCTCAGTTCACAGAGCAGTGAGGCGCCGACAGAAGAACAGGGAGCAGTGAGTGCAGAAAGAGTTTGCTGTCTGAAGCAGAAGTAAGTTCATTTTTTAATGTTTCATCAGAGGTGTGATGAGAAATGGGGATCCCGCACCTACACCGAGAACGAAGCGTGGATAATGGTGGATCCAGCCACCGCCAAGCGCTCTCCCAATACAAGTGAATGAGAGGGCGCACAGTGCTTGTGCGGCCACCGCTCCCATTCATTTCTATGGGGCTGACGGAAATAGCAGAGCCAGCGCTCGGCTATTTTCGGCGGCCCCATATAAATGAATTGAGGGCGTCTGCGCATGCGCATCCTCTGCCACCTTCCCATTCTCAGTGAAGGTGCGGGTCCCAGAGGTGGGACCTGCGCCTATGAGACAATGGGGGCATATCCTAGCGATATGCCCCCATTGTCTGTGATGGGACAACCCCATTAACATTAGCAGCTGATTACAGGACATAATATCGTGTAAAAGCGGCCGTACATTTTTTTTTAAGTTTGCACCAACGCTTTTCCAGAACACCACCAAACCCCTCGCCCCCCCCATTTGATTAACAGTCCCTGAAATTGCAAAGTCGGTGTGATGAAGCAGAGGATACCAGGTGCACTGAAGGACGAGATGTTCACAATGTTCATTCTTGGCGTGGATTCCACATCAGGTTTTTTTTTCAGCACACAAAAAACTCTGTGACCATATCCTTAGGGTGCTTTCACACCCTTGCACTTAGCATGACTCACAAGTTGCGCTACCGCAGAATCAGAAAAAAAATCCAACGCTGCTGGATTTTTTGTAATTCTGGTGTCACAATAACTTGCAGGTCACAGTGTGACCCCATTTAGTTCAATAGCTGCGATGCTACACAGCATTTTTTGGTCACACGATGGGTGTCGTAAACTACAAAAAACTAAACTAAAAAAAAACAAACCTTTGATATCATAGCGACATATCAGAAACTTTAATTGATGGGGGGTGCAAGTGATGAGACCGGCCCCCTCAACCATAGCTAAAACAAGGAGGCAGAAGCTATCAGCCAGGCAGAGTCTACTTCAGGGATCAGCAACCTTCACACCTGCTGCCGTGAAACTACAACTCCTAGCATGCACACTTAAGGCTCCATTCACACGTCCTGTTTTTCTTTCCTGATTCGATCCTGATTTTTTCAGGACCCATTGAAACGAATGGATCCAGATCAGGATCGAATCAGGAAAGAAAAACAGGACGTGTGAATGGAGCCTAAGGCCTCATGTACAACTTGTTATTTATATATATTTTTTGCAAACCTATGAAGAGCAATCAGTACATGGAAAAGGAATCCGTGATTGGCTGCTCTCTCTCTGCACACTTAACCCCCTAACTGTTTTGCCCGAGTCCAGCTCGGGCAGTGTGAAAAGTAGCTAACTGGAGGGGGAGGGCTGCTTTAGATGGTGATATCTCCTCAATGGTAGCAACTAGAAGCATGATCATGTTTGAAAGCTGACAGTCCAGGCTTTCATACAAGACCAAAATGACAGGATAAAACCTGTTTTTACTTTCATTTTCAGCTGCATTCACAGCATCCCGATTTCTATCAGTGATATCTTTCTCTGTTCTGAACATTTTGATATTGTCTGAAAGCTTTGAATGTCTGCTTTCAAACAAGATCAGTTGCATGTTTCTAGCTGCTACCATTGAGGAGATATCACCATCTAAAGCAGCCCTCCCTCCTCCAGTTAGCTACTTTTCCCACTGCTAGAGCTAGACTCGGGCAAAACAGGTGGTTAAAGGGGGTTATCCAGTAATGGATACTGATCACCAGAGGCGTAGCTAGAGGTTCAACACAGGGGGGGCGAAGCATACTTGAGTGGGCCCCCCACTTAGTGGCTTCCCAAACGCACGTTTCCAACTTCACAGGCACATACTACTAGTTGTGGTTATAATATTGTATTAGAAAGATGACTGTATAAACTGCTAGATCATCTATGCTGTTAAGTACAGTACAATAGACTTTCTACATACCCTAGTCTAAATACTCTACCACATAATGCAGTAAAATATAGGAGTAAAAAACAAGGGGACTCCTATGTTAAAGGAAACCTGTCCCCAGTTTTTACATCACTAAACTAACAGTCCCCTGTCCACATCAGACCTCAGATCAGCGTATTGTGCCCCATCAGACCTCAGATCAGCGTATTGAGCCCCCATCAGACCTCAGATCAGCATATTGTGCCCCTATCAGACCTCAGATCAGCAGAATGTGCCCCCGTCAGACCTCACATCAGCCTAATGTGCCCCCATCAGACCTCACATCAGCCTACTGTGCCCCATCAGACCTCACATCAGCGTATTGTGACCCATCAGACCTCACATCAGCGTATTGTACCCCCATCAGATCTCAGATCAGCGTATTGTGCCTCCATCAGACCTCAGATCAGCGTATGGTGCCCCATCAGACCTCAGATCAGCGTAAGGTGACCCCATCAGACCTCAGGTTAGCGTATTGTGCCCCCATCAGACCTCAGATCAGTGTATTGTGCCCCCATCAGACCTCAGATCAGCAGAATGTGCCCCCATCAGACCTAAGATCAACAGAATGTGCCCCCATCAGACCTCAGATCAGCAGAATGTGCCCCCATCAGACCTCAGATCAGCCTACTGTGCCCCATCAGACCTCAGATCAGCGTATTGTGACCCCATCAGACCTCAGATCAGCGTATTGTGCCCCCATCAGACCTCACATCAGCCTTCTGTGCCCCATCAGACCTCCGATCAGCGTATTGTGCCCCATCAGACCTCAGATCAGCGTATTGTACCCCCATCAGACCTCAGATCAGCAGAATGTGCCCCCATCAGTCCTCACATCACCCTACTGTGCCCCCATCAGACCTCAGATCAGCGTATTATGCCTCCATCAGACCTCAGATCAGCGTATTGTGCGCCCATCAGACCTCAGATCAGCGTATTGTGCCTCCATCAGACCTCAGATCAGCGTACTGTGCCTCCATCAGACCTCAGATCAGCGTATGGTGCCCCATCAGACCTCAGATCAGCGTATTGTGACCCCATCAGACCTCAGATCAGCAGAATGTGCCCCCATCAGACCTCAGATCAGCAGAATGTGCCCCCATCAGACCTCAGATCAGCAGAATGTGCCCCCATCAGACCTCAGATGAGCAGAATGTGCCTCCATCAGACCTCAGATCAGCAGAATGTGCCCCCATCAGACCTCAGATCAGCAGAATGTGCCCCCATCAGACCTCAGATCAGCGTATTGTGACCCCATCAGACCTCAGATTAGCGTATTGTGCCTCCATCAGACCTCAGATCAGCGTATGGTGCCCATCAGACCTCAGATCAGCGTATTGTGCCCCATCAGACCTCAGATCAGCGTATTGTGCCCCCATCAGACCTCAGATCAGCAGAATGTGCCCCCATCAGACCTCAGATCAACAGAATGTGCCCCCATCAGACCTCAGATCAGCAGAACGTGCCATCAGACCTCAGATCAGCAGAACGTGCCATCAGACCTCAGATCAGCCTACTGTGCCCCATCAGACCTCAGATCAGTGTATTGTACCCCATCAGACCTCAGATCAGCAGAATGTGCCCCCATCAGACCTCAGATCAGCAGAATGTGCCCCCATCAGACCTCAGATCAGCGTATTGTGCCTCCATCAGACCTCAGATCAGCGTATTGTGCCCCCATCAGACCTCAGATCAGCATAATGTGCCCCCATCAGACCTCAGATCAGCAGAATGTGCCCCCATCAGACCTCAGATCAGCAGAATGTGCCCCCATCAGTCCTCACATCACCCTACTGTGCCCCCATTAGACCTCAGATCAGCGTATTGTGCCCCCATCAGACCTCAGATCAGTGTATTGTGCCTCCACCAGACCTCAGATCAGCGTATTGTGCCCCATCAGACCTCAGAACAGCGTATTGTGCCATCAAGCCTCAGATCAGCAGAATGTGCCCCATCAGACCTCAGATCAGCAGAATGTGCCCCCATTAAACCTCAGATCAGCGTATTGTGCCTCATCAGACTTCAGATCAGCGTATTGTACCCCCCATCAGACCTCAGATCAGCAGAATGTGCCCCCATCAGTCCTCACATCAGCCTACTGTGCCCCATCAGACCTCAGATCAGCGTATTGTGCCTCCATCAGACCTCAGAACAGCGTATTGTGCCATCAAGCCTCAGATCAGCAGAATGTGCCCCCATCAGACCTCAGATCAGCAGAATGTGCCCCCATCAAACCTCAGATCAGCGTATTGTGCCTCATCAGACTTCAGATCAGCGTATTGTGCCCCCCATCAGACCTCAGATCAGCAGAATGTGCCCCCATCAGTCCTCACATCAGCCTACTGTGCCCCATCAGACCTCAGATCAGCGTATTGTGCCCCCATCAGACCTCACATCAGCCTTCTGTGCCCCATCAGACCTCACATCAGCGTACTGTGCCCCATCAGACCTCAGATCAGCGTATTGTACCCCCATCAGACCTCAGATCAGCAGAATGTGCCCCCATCAGTCCTCACATCACCCTACTGTGCCCCCATCAGACCTCAGATCAGCGTATTGTGCCTCCATCAGACCTCAGATCAGCGTATTGTGCCTCCATCAGACCTCAGATCAGCGTATTGTGCCTCCATCAGACTCAGATCAGCGTATGGTGCCCCATCAGACCTCAGATCAGCGTATTGTGCCCCATCAGACCTCAGATCAGCGTATTGTGCCCCATCAGACCTCACATCAGCCTACTGTGCCCCATCAGACCTCACATCAGCCCACTGTGCCCCCATCAGACCTCAGATCAGCGTATTGTACCCCCATCAGACCTCAGATCAGCAGAATGTGCCCCCATCAGACCTCAGATCAGCAGAATGTGCCCCCATCAGACCTCAGATCAGCTTATTGTGCCCCCATCAGACCTCAGATCAGCGTATTGTGCCGCCATCAGACCTCATATCAGCAGAATGTGCCCCCATCAGACCTCATATCAGCAGAATGTGCCCCCATCAGACCTCATATCAGCAGAATGTGCCCCCATCAGACCTCATATCAGCAGAATGTGCCCCCATCAGACCTCATATCAGCAGAATGTGCCCCCATCAGACCTCATATAAGCAGAATGTGCCCCATCAGACCTCAGATCAGCAGAATGTGCCCCCATCAGACCTCAGATCAGCAGAATGTGCCCCCATCAGACCTCAGATTACAACAGTATGTGCCCCCATCAGACCTCAGATTACAACAGTATGTGCCCCCATCAGACCTCAGATCAGCGTATTGTGCCTCCATCAGACCTCAGATCAGCGTATTGTGCCTCCATCAGACCTCAGATCAGCGTATGGTGCCCCATCAGACCTCAGATCAGCGTATTGTGCCCCATCAGACCTCACATCAACCTACTGTGCCCCATCAGACCTCACATCAGCCCACTGTGCCCCCATCAGACCTCAGATCAGCGTATTGTACCCCCATCAGACCTCAGATCAGCAGAATGTGCCCCCATCAGACCTCAGATCAGCTTATTGTGGCCATCAGACCTCAGATCAGCGTATTGTGCCGCCATCAGACCTCATATCAGCAGAATGTGCCCCCATCAGACCTCATATCAGCAGAATGTGCCCCCATCAGACCTCATATCAGCAGAATGTGCCCCCATCAGACCTCATATCAGCAGAATGTGCCCCCATCAGACCTCATATCAGCAGAATGTGCCCCCATCAGACCTCAGATCAGCAGAATGTGCCCCCATCAGACCTCAGATCAGCAGAATGTGCCCCCATCAGACCTCAGATCAGCAGAATGTGCCCCCATCAGACCTCAGATCAGCAGAATGTGCCCCCATCAGACCTCAGATCAGCAGAATGTGCCCCCATCAGACCTCAGATCAGCAGAATGTGCCCCCCATCAGACCTCAGATCAGCAGAATGTGCCCCCATCAGACCTCAGATCAGCAGAATGTGCCCCCATCAGACCTCAGATTACAACAGTATGTGCCCCCATCAGACCTCAGATTACAACAGTATGTGCCCCCATCAGACCTCAGATCAGCATCTTGTGCCCCCGTCAGACCTCAGATCAGCAGAATGTGCCCCCATCAGACCTCACATCAGCCCACCCAGCCACAAGATTAAAATAAAAAACCTCTCTTACCTGTCCTGCGCTCCACTGTCTTCCCTGGCCGGCGCGCACTATGACCTGACGAACGCAGCGTCAGGTCATAGTGCGCGCCGGCCAGGGAAGACAGTGGAGCGCTGGACCAGAGGGCAGCCGCAGCGTAGGACAGGTAAGAAAGGTTTTTTATTTTAATCTTATGTGGCTGGGTGGGCTGATCTGAGGTCTGATGGGGGTCCCTAAATACAAGTAAGTGCTTCCATAATGGAAGCGCTCACTTGTATTCGCCTGATAGTTTTAAGGTCATCCTTGCTGGGCCCCCCTGAGTCACTGGGCCCAGAGACGTTGCCCTCCCTGCCCCTCCGGTAACTACACCTCTGCTGATGACCTATCCTCAAGACAGATCAACATTCTCACATTAGCATTGGTCCGAACCCCAACATCCTCACCGATCAGCTGCTTCAGGGAACCACCATGCCCACCAGAGCTCTGTGGACTCCCAGCATTCACTTCATATGGGCTGAGCAGCAAGTAGGCCATGTGACTGATGTATGGTGAAGAGGCTGCAGCGATCACAGGCTCAATGTGCTGAGCTTCTCCTGCTGCTTTCAGATTGCAATTTTTGGCAACAGGTCAGTTTTTTTTCATTTCTTCTGATCTGTAATGAACGATTTGCACAGCATGAATCACAAGTTTCAGATCTACTGTGGTAAATTCATAAAATTAGATCTGTGTAGAATCGATTCACTCTTCTCTATGTATTTCTCCAAATTTAGAAGTAGGAATAAATAAAGGGGTGTCTGAGGCACTAGGAGGAGGAAGAGAGCACCTAGAGAGCCACTGTTTCCAGCACTGTAAAGTGTCATTCACACATCACGTCCACAGACAGCACACGTCCCGATTAGAGATGAGCGCGCAGTGCTCGTTACGAGCACTGTAACGCTCGGGTCCCGTGTGCAATGCCCGCAGGCATCGTGGATCCGTCCTCATCTGCATGTAAGTCAATGAGGACGGATCGTTTGGTATGACACTCATACCAAACGGTTCCGTCCTCATTGACTTACATGCAGATGAGGACGGATCCGCAATGCCTGCGGGCATTGCACACGGGACCCGAGCGTTACAGTGCTCGTAACTAGCACTGCTCGCTCATCTCTAGTCCCGATCCATTGTAATGCTTATTCACACATCAGTGTCTTAGCAGTCCATGGTTCCGTGTTTTTAGCATGAATACACGCTCTATTTTGTTTGCGTTCACAGATTCTTCATGCCCATTATAGTCTATGGGTCCGTGAACACTAGATGCCATCCGTGTTTCACAGATTAGTAAGAGACACTTTGAAACTTTTCTTCAGTGGCAGTGAAGCACGACACACCGACATCTTCACGAAGGCATCACTGGCCACCCTTTCATGAATTTAAGCATGACAGATGCGTGGATGAGGCTTAAAACAAACTGGTCGCCCACATCCCTATTACCAAAATAGTATGATCAGCCATAAAGTGCTTCTGCAGACAAGCAGTGGGGAAGGAGGGCTGCGCTGTGTAGACCACAACCTCCACCAAACCTCAGCAGTCACAGCCTGACATGTTCAAGCATCAGCAGCTTTAGTGTCACTGTTCAGGGAGCAGTGTCCCCCTATGACTAGACACCTTCTGCATCAAGAGGGGTAAGACACTGTACAAGCAAGTTCTACCAGACAGTCTTACAAATCAAGGTAAAGTAGAAAGTGCCTATAACTAGGTCACCACTTCTATTTGCAAAGTGAAGTGTCAGCTTCAGTAGTAGTCAGTTACTCACCTTAGCCCTAAAGCTGAACTCCAATAGAGAATACTTCTATTTGTCACAAGCCATATATCATATTTAAAATATTCCAACTGGTACCGCAGAGCTCAGTTTAATGTTTTAAAGTGGTTTTTGACTTTGTTAAATAACTTTGGTAGTTGATTCTTAAAGGGGTTCTCTGGGAATTAAAATGAAAATACATAAATATTTCTTTAATATAAATATATTACCAAATACCTTACATTAGTTATAACTGCTCATTTTGTCATTAGGAAGCAATCAGGGGAAACAAAATGGCTGCTGTCCTATTAGTACCCACAGAACCTGTCCTAATAACACAGAAGGACAAGTTACTTCACAGCACTGAGGTAAAGAGCTGCCTCATCCTCCTCTCTGCTCGTCAGGGATTATGATCCTGAATACAGATAAAATATTCAGCTGAATCTCTGTAGGAATGGAGTTCATAGGACACATGAAGTACAGAGGATGGACAGGACATACTGTGGTAATGGAGACTGCATACAAGAGCTACTGTCCATTACCCCCCACCTCCTCTCTGTACTTCATGTCTCCTCATGGACTCCATTCCTACAGAGATTCAGCTGAATATCTTACCTGTATTCAAGATCATAACCCCTGACGAGCAGAGATTAGGATGAAGCAGCTCTTTGCATAGTAACTTGTCCTCCTGTGTGATTAGAGCAGGTTTTGTCTGTACTAATAGGATGGTGGCCATTTTATTTCTCCTGATTACTCCAGATAAAACAATCCAATATAACCAATGAAAGGTATTTTGTAATATATTTAAGTAATATTTACATTTTTATTTTCATAATTCCCACAGAACCCCTTTAAAGACACACCTTCGTGAATAAATTACTTCAGCTCAGAGCACATACATTCTATTACTGTATAGAGCTGGGGTACTCAACTGGCAGACCGTGGTTGCCAGCTGTCTGGACCCCTGCATGCACCCTGGTGTCGCTCTCAGGGGGGTGTCAAGAGTTGAGAAGCAATGAGCGCTTCCATCAATACAGACAGAAGCGCTCATTGCTGGAGCACTGGGAACTACAGTGCTGTCACTCACGGCTCTGCTCCCTGCGCTCCTCCCCTCCTTCAAGCTGGCTCACTCCGAATGGCGAAGCAGGAAGACTTCTCCACCATTCAGATTGTGCTGCCAGCCTGTGTGGGTGGAGCCTGCAACCCAGAAATCTGCATAAGCTCCACCCACAGTGCTGCAGAGCAATCTGTGCCTGCAGTGTAGACAGTACTGTGAGCTGCAAGAACGGGACAAGGTGAGTAGATGCTTTTTTTATACAGATGGGGGAACAGAGGACTTTATGGAGGGGCACAGAACATTAATAATGTGAAGGGGCACAATGGGCATTTTTACACTGGAGTGGGTATTGCAATGTAGAGGCCCAGGGCATTACTACTGTGAAGGGGCACAATGGGCATTTCTACAGTGAAGGAGGCACAATGGGGATTATTACTGTGAATGGGGCACAAAGGACATTACAACTGTGAAGTGGCACAGATAGGGCATTACTACTGTGAAAGGGGCACAGAGGGCATTCATACTCTGGGGAGGAACTAAGGAGACATCACAATGTGTCAGCAGCTCTAAGTAGCATCATTATGTGTGGGGGCACCAAGGGATCACCTTGCTGTGAGGGTGCACATAGGGTATCGTACTCTGGAGCACTAAAGGGATATATTGTTCGAGGGGCATTAAAGAGTCATTGTTAGGGGACACTGAAAGGACATTCTTACTGTTTGGTTGGCAGGAAGGAGATTAGGTGGGCTTGGAGGTGGATTGTAAAAAAAAAAATATTATATATATATATAGCAGCACTACACACCAGTGGTGTTGTCCCTCCTTATATATCCTCTGGACAGGTCATCAGTATGAAATCAGTGGGAGTATGACACCCAGCGATCAGCAGTTTTGAGAAGGCACAGCCACAGTCTTCTCCGTGCTTGACAAGCACAGCGCTGTACATTGTATATCAGCTGTGCCTGGTACTGCAGCTCAGTCACATTCATTCCTATTGGGCTTAGCCATGCCTAGGCCATGTGACTGATGAATTTGGCAATGGCCTAGGAAAAGCTGGAGCTCCAATGCCTTCGCAAATAGCTGATTGGTGGGAGGGGGGTCCTAGTCAGATACTGATGACCCAGCTAGAGGATTAAAATATCAGAAAACCTCTTTTATTAAGACTCACATCAAAGCCACTCAATGGCACACAGCATTAGCACTAAAACAAGTAACAAACAAGGTTTACAAAAATGCATTTTATTTGGACATCATTCACCACACAAAGAATCCTATCTACAGGATTAGTTCAATCAAACTTTGCCTAAACTAAGGCTGGCCACGCACATGAGATGATTGTCCAGCAGCTCTCCCATACACACTGCAGAGCATGCATATTTTTGAATAGGGAGTGATCTGCTGCCAGACTCCTCTGGGGCATGTCCAGTTTTGCAGCAACCAACAATAGTCACTTGTCAACATGAAGTTACCACTGCAGCCAGGTAAACTGAAGCAGTGGTATGGGACTGGCCAGGTGATTAAAGGGGTTGTCTGGGTTCAGAGTTGAACCCAGACATACAAATCACAGAAAAAGGTGAACTGCAACGGTAAATGCAATTTATAATATATGGCTAACCATCATGCTGATGTTAAAATGAGACTCTCCAATATATTAGAAGTAGGTTTGCGTTAGGTCCCATGCCACTCTTAGATACCTTGATGCGGTACTCAGGCTCCAGTATGTTCTTGATATAAGAATATATTGGCAAAAGTATTTTATCACCGTGAAGGTTTAGCCATATATTGTCAATTACATTTACCATTACAGTGCACCTTTTTCTGTGATTATAGTTTGTCACATCCACACAATAGCGGTGGTTTTGGTTAACTTCACCATTCACATGAAAGTTTGCCTCATCTCTGAACAAAACGTTCTGTGTAAACTGAGGGTACTGTTCCAATTTTTGTTTTGCCCATTCTGCAAATTCAGTGCGCCGATCTGGGTCATCCTCGTTGAGATGCAGCAGCTGGAGTTTGTAAGGCTGCCATTTGTGAGTAGCTAATATCCGCCAAAGGGATGTTTGACTGATGCCACTCTCCAGTGACATGCGGCGAGTGCTATGCTGTGGGCTCCTGCTGAATGAAGCTAGGACAGCCACCGAGGTTTCTTCATTAGTGAGTTTTCATGCGTCCTCATTTTGGCATATCCAACACTGAACCAGTTTCACGAAACACAGCAAGCAGTTTGCTAACTGTAGCATGGGAGACAGGTGGTCTTGTAGGGTGTCTTGCATTGAAATCTGCTGCAATGTCCCGGGTACTGCGTTCACCAGAAATCAACACAATTTCTATCTGCTCCTCACTTGTTAACCTCTGTGACATGTCATTGGCTGTAAACAAAGAGAAGCTTGTAAATAACTCATTAAAGGATAAAGTAACAAAACCAAGCACACCATTGTTTTTCTTGTGAAATTCTCAATAAGTTTGATGTGTCACATGACCCTCTTACCATTGAAAAAAAAAAACTAAAGTTGGAACCAAAATGGATGACTTCAAAATGGCCGCCATGGTCACCACCCACCCATCCTGTATTACATCACATCCCAGACATACCCGTGTGCACTGTGTGTCTGTGTCTTACATGTCCCATCCCAGACATACCCGTGTGCACTGTGTGTCTGTGTCTTACATGTCCCATCCCAGACATACCCGTGTGCACTGTGTGTCTGTGTCTTACATGTCCCATCCCAGACATACCCGTGTGCACTGTGTGTCTGTGTCATACATGTCCCATCCCAGACATACCCGTGTGCACTGTGTGTCTGTGTCATACATGTCCCATCCCAGACATACCCGTGTGCACTGTGTGTCTGTGTTATACATGTCCCATCCCAGACATACCCGTGTGCACTGTGTGTCTGTGTCTTACATGTCCCATCCCAGACATACCCGTGTGCACTGTGTGTATTACATGTCACATCCCAGACATACCTGTGTGCACTGTGTGTGTCTGTATTAAATGTCCCATCCCAGACATACCTGTGTGCACTGTGTGTGTCTTACATGTCCCATCCCAGACATACCTGTGTGCACTCTGTCTGTATTACATGTCACATCCCAGACATACCTGTGTGCACTCTGTCTGTATTACATGTCACATCCCAGACATACCTGTGTGCACTGTGTGTCTGTATTACATGTCACATCCCAGACATACCTGTGTGCACTGTGTGCCTGTATTACATGTCACATCCCAGACATACCTGTGTGCACTGTGTGTCTGTATTATGTGTCACATCCCAGACATACCTGTGTGCACTGTGTCTGTATTACATGTCATATCCCAGACATACCTGTGTGCACTGTGTCTGTATTACATGTCATATCCCAGACATACCTGTGTGCACTGTGTGTCTGTATTACATGTCCAGGAAAAACACTTATTCTGCTGGAAAACAGCTCCCAAGTGCCCAGCTGAAAGTGAAAGCAAAAACAGCTTTCTATCCCGACTCAATTTCTAACAGCTATATCTTCTGATATACTGGATGTAATGCTGTGATTTTGTTATCATTTGAAAGCTTGGAATG
The DNA here is from genome assembly GCA_900303285.1 of Rhinella marina. NCBI lineage: Eukaryota > Metazoa > Chordata > Amphibia > Anura > Bufonidae > Rhinella > Rhinella marina. Next base: position 236,751 of record ONZH01020058.1, on the reverse strand, counting down.
CCAACTTTCAAGGAAGTTCAGAACATAGGTATGTCTGGGACATGTATGCAATCTTCTGTGGGGCACTGCTGTTATATAGGTGAAAGACTCCCTTTCACATACAATCTTCTGAAACATAATGAAGCCTTCCATATGGGGCAGCCATCTTGTTCTAGCAGCTAGCTCTGAACAGAAGTATAGGGTGCTTTAAAATCAGCCACATGAACACGAGCAACCTCAGAAAGCCTATGACTTCTATGGGACAGTGCATGCCAGTGGTGGATCTCACGATACCTACCACCAGCATATTATATGCCGACATCCCTTTGAATCTGGCTGACCTGTTACATGTGCACTTGGCAGCTGAAGACATCTGTTGGTCTTATGTTCATATGTGCCCACATTGTTGAGAAAAATTATGTTTTACTATATGCAATTGATCCTCAAGGAGCAACAGGGGCGTTGTCATTACACCAAAATTTTGATTCGATTTTGATACTGAGAAAAAGTATTGCAATACCACGCCGAAAAAAAAATAACACCCAAAAATCTGTGTGCCCCCATGAGACCTCAGAGCAGCCCAGTGCCCCCATCAGACCTCAAAGCAGCCCAGTGTGCCCCCATCAGAATAAAAAAGTCTTACCGCAGCTCCAGCGCTCCTCTGTCTTCTTTTCCCGGCGCTGCACTGGCACCTGACTGTGTGCAGCATCAGGTCAGACCGCGCGCACTATGTCCTGACGCTGTACACAGTCAGGACAGTGCAGCACGGGCAGAGAAGACAGGAGCACCAGACCCGGAGCAGAGCTGCAGCGCAGGTCAGGTAAGAGACTTATTTTATCTGCCAAAGGTATTGCAAAAGAGCAAATCCCAGTACCGAATCGATACTGGTATAAAAGCATCGATTCAGTATTGAAATATCGATACCCACAACAACCCTACCTAGAGGTTCTGCTCTCAGCAACTGCTGCATCCTCTACACTGACAGGGCCAGATGTGATTACTTTTCGCTACCTGGTCATTTCAATTAAAGTGCAGAGTTGCCCACATTGCTCCTAGAGGCTCAGATGCATATAATACATTTTTCTCAGTGATGTGCACATATATGAACATGGGACCAACACAGATGCCTTCAGCTGCCAAGTGCACATGTAACAGGTCAGCCAGTGTCATAGGTACAAATCTGCTGACAGATGTCCTTTAAAGAGGTTTTTTGACTTTTTATATGGATAACCTTTCCTCCAGATAGGTCAACATCTGATCAGGGGAAAGCCAACTCCCGGGACCATTGCCAATCAACTGTTCGAAAAGGCACTCTTTCCTGGGAGCGCCACAGCCTTCTCTCGGCTTTTCCTAGGCCAGTGACATCACAGTCATTGGTCACGATGCCCAGGAGCAGCAAAGCCCCATTCAAGTGAATGGGCTGAGGATGATATAAAGCATAGCCGTGCCTTCTCAAACAGCTGATAGGCAGCCGTCCTGGGTATCAGACCCTGATGAAATATCCATAGGATAGGCCACCAGTATAAAAATCTCAGAAAATCCTTTTAAGGTCTTGTGCACTGTTTGTAGATCACACATTGAGAGCCATTCCTATAGGCTTCTTAAGGCTGCCTACAGCTCAGCAGAAAGTGGCTACAGACTGACCACATTTAGCAGCCTACAAAGCATACGAACATGTGCAGACTGCACAGAAAACAGCAACATTTAAAGGGGTTGTCTCACTTCAGCAAAAGGCATGCATCAAGTAGAGAAAGTTAATACAAGACACTTAGTAATATATGATCCATATTGCTTCCTTGGCTGGCTGGATTCATTTTACCATCACATTATACTTCTGTTTTCAGTGCAGCAGTGGTCATGCTTGCACACTATAGAAAAAAAGCACCATCCTCTAGGTGGCTGGGACCAAGGGAGTGAAAATCAACAGGTGCTTTTTCCCTAGTGTGCAAGCACAACCACCACTGCTGGACTGTAGGGTGGTCATAACCATAGAAACAAGCAGTGTATAATGTGATGGAAAAATGAATCCAGCCAGCAAAGGAGACAATATGGACAATCACAATACATTAGTAAGTGCCTTGTATTAACTTCCTCTACATAAATGCCATTTGCTGAAGTGAGACAACCCCTTTAACAGCAGATTTTTTTTATTCTGCCCAATACAGGTAAATGCCCAAAGAGCACCCATAGACTAAGTCTGCTGAGACTCAAGTGGTAAGTATCCTACAGTACTCACCATTCTGGAGTGAAGGATCAGCCTTCCGTGAAGTCATCCTAGAATACAGAAAAGTACAAGTCAGCATCCTGCACCTCGTGTCCACAACTGCCCCCACCCCTAAAAAAAACCCACTGAGCACCAGCATGCTGCAAGGACCATAGAAAGCAGAACCCAGGTCTAGATCATGAAAGCCTGCAGGATGAGGACTCCAGTACATAGGATCGTGCAGCTGCAGACCACAGCCCATGTGCAGTACCTGACACGTTGTAACAGCACAGAAGCTGAGCTGCCCCAGCTACAAGTGAGCACTGATCCGGGGTGCTGCAGCTCGTCCGCAAACTTTTCCAAGTCACCTACTTGAGGCCACTGCCCTGCAGAGCTCAAAGGACCAGAATCAGGCACACGGCCATGTCCTCACCGCACGCCAGACATGAAGAGTCGAGTACCGATACAAGAACTGTCCGCAGTATCATACATGAGCATAAGACACTAGAAGATGCCCACACCTGCTACTGCCCAGGACTCAAGCCCGGGGGAATTCTCTAGGTCCGGGTGGAGGCCTCCTGGTACCACAACCAAGAACCGAAGCCCAGACCACAAGGTATACAGAAAACCCGACCATGAATCATTACCTCCTTCTCAAGTACCCAGCTCGACACTCTCTCACGCAGACTACATGCGGAGATGCAGGCCTTGCCCTCTTATAAGCGGTTCTTGTACTACGTCATGACGTAAGCGCACGCAGCAACCAATCATCGCGCGGAGGTGGCAGCAACGCACAGCTAACGTGAAGATTCCTGCTTGGAGGGCGTGCGCAGAAGAGCGCCTGTCACGTGACCGTAGATAACAGGGGAGCCGCTGGACTCACGTTATTGAGAGGGCGTGTAGACGTGTATGTGATAAACATGTATGTTATGTGTTATACAGTCCGCATGTATGATAAATACCAGGAAAGTGGGTTACAGAGAAATTTAATAGACCCAATGCATATCTATGGACGCCCTGTCCGAGGGTGCACCTAGCCTTTCTACTATCTGGGGCGAAAATTGAAATTACCCCCCCCCCCAACCAAAGTCTCAATCCAACCCCCAGCCCGACATATATGGATGGATATTGCACGCAGCGCTATATACCTCTTGTATACAGGTCTCCTATGATGTAGACTTTAATTTTCCTCATCTTCCTTGTAGCCCAGACCGCCATAACGACTTTCAGCCATGGCTCATCTCTACAGACGGGCAGATTGGGAACTTAAAGTGGCCCTGGAAAAAAAAAACTAAAAGTGGCCCCGTTTTGTAGTTCTGTCCAAATTGATGGAAGGCAGGGCCAGCAGTACCATATTCTGGCACATTATACCACCCCAACAGAGCCAAATACCACAGTCCATCACAAAATACTGGCAGCAGCACAAAATACATCTCCAAAAACTTCCACTGAGGAGGGATTAGGCAGCCCCCTGGGCATCGGCCCCCCGGGAAATTTCCCTGCAATGTCTATGGCCAATCCGCCCCGTCTACAGAGTTTGACACACACACATCTTAAATTCATTACTTTAATATCATCCTCTCCCTCCTGGTGCCCCACCATTGTCATACTGCTGCCCCCAATACTGTGCCCACCGTGCTCCTCAATGCCCCAAAATGCTGTACTATTATAGTGCCCCCTACAGTACCCCCAGTAGCAAGAAAGCACCCCAAGTGTCCCCATTAGTAAGAAAGCCCTTCATAGTGTGCCCAATAATAATAGTGCCCCCTACGGTACCCCCAGTAGCAAGAAAGCACCCAAATAACACCCCCATTAGTAGTAAAGCCCTCCATAGTGTGCTCAATAATAGTACCCCCAATATTAATAATGCCCCCATAGGGCCCCTAGTAAAAATAAGGGCCTCCTATAGTGCCCCAAGCAGTAACAAGGCCCCCTATAAGACAACCTTTTAGAGCCCTCAGTAGTAACAAGGCCAATCTATAAAGCACCACTATAGAGCTTTAATTAGTAATAAGGCAGATCTATGGAGCACCCATATAGGACCCACAGTAGTAATAGTGTCCCCTTTATGTATAATTTCTCCTATAGTAGCCCAGTATTTATAGTGCTCTGGCATGTGTTATGACCCCCCCTTCCCCCATGTAGTGCCAGTATCTATAATGCCCCCCCTTAGTGCCCATGGTATTATAATGCCCCCTTAGTGCCAGTGTGCATAATGCTCCCCCCTCCTGTAGTCCCCCTCTAGTATAATGCCATAATCCACCCCTGTAGTATAATGTCCCCTGTAGTCCCCCCATAATATAATGTGGCCACACATCTCCTAATTGGTCATCATGACTGCAGGCAGCAGCCACAGGGAACCATGGACCCGTGTCATAGCGGGCACTGCCAGCTGCATTAGAGTATGGACAGTACAGCACACCGACTCACCTGCCACAGATGCAGGGATCAGTAGAGCAGTGTACACAGCGAGCACACCAGTACTACGGTCAGCACTCACTGGAGTCTGTCAGTCAGGAGAGGTCAGGACATGCTGCTCCTCCACGTGGGACGCTTCGCTCCTCAGTAGAGCAGTACACGCACTTTTGAGCTGGTCTTCCACTAACGCAGCGCATAGAGTACAGTATAGTACTCTATGTGCTGTCACTGAGTACTGCTGCACATTGCTGGCGCACCGCCCCCAGCTTTCCTCTAGATGGTGCGCCTGTGGCGGCCGCCTCCTCACTTTGCCTCCTTAAAGGTGCGCCCCTGGCCAGGTTCTGCACAACTGGGTAATTGTTTGGAGCCAATATATGCAAATTTTCCATCCCAAATTCCATGCGGGATATGCACTTAATCCATCTTCCATTGTTTTCAATGGAAGTGAAGAGGGAACTTAAATTTGCAGTCCAGGTAGAAAGAAGAACGGTGCTGGAACCAGAGCACCGGTGACAGATGAGTCTGTTTTTTTAACCCCTATATGTCAATATGAAAAGGGGTTTACTGTCTCAGAGAACCCTTTTAAAGGGGTCGTTCACCCCGAGGGTCCCTGGTGTGACTGGACCTGTGGAAAGAATCATATTTACCTGATCCCCACCGATGCGTTCTGGTTCCTTCAATCCCCTGTGGTCGTTGCCGCTCTCCAGTCTCCCCATGTCAGCATCCGTTTTGACACGCGTCACATGGCCGCTGCAGCCAGTGCCTGGTTACAGCAGCGACATGTCCCCCATGCATTATGTCACTGGGTTATGTGACACATGGGGGACATGTCACCGCAGTGGTGAGTCATGGGCAGCAGTCGGTGTCTGATGTGGGGAGGCCGGAGACTGATCAGGTAAGTATGATTCCCTCCGCAGGTCCAGCCACATTGGTGGGGGTAGGGGGGGGGTTGTCTGCCTAAAAGGTTGAATAACCCCTTTAAAGCAATAGTAAGGTGGAAGAGAGGTAGTGGCCTAATGGTGCATGCTATCACTGTTTTACTGTCAGCATCCCCATGACGGTGGGCGAGGCACCCACAAGGACAAGACATTGGTGGTGACACAGGACAAGGTGTATGTGTGGCCTATACAGGAGGACACAAGAAGGGAGTTTTCCAGGGAAGAGGCCTGAGAGGGATTCGGGAGGAAACTGGTGTGCCCAGGCTGCCATCGCAGTGGAGCGCCCCGAGGGAAGGAAGGATCGGCAAAAAGCCAGTGGTCAGGGGTGGACTGGCCATAGACCCTACAGGGAAATCTCCCGGTGTGCCGATGCCCAGGGGGCCACCCAAACTCTCATGGCTGGGTACATAACGATCTGATGCTCTCAGCATTAATTAATGTTAAGAGCATCAGACTGGCATCCACAAGTGCCCTCCTGGACGGTAATACAGCTGAATACTGTGCTGCAGGTGGCAGTAGTTTATGCTACACTGTGGTATTTGGTTCTGATGGGGCAGTATTTTGTGCTGCACTAAGGTACTGCTAGCACTGCCTACTTGTGTTGCCCTGACTTCTGTCAATCTGGATCTGCCTACAACATGGGGGCCACTTTTAGTTTTTTTTCCCAGGGCCACTTTAAGTTCCCAGGCCGCCCCTGGCAGTGGTATCCTGTGAGACCACACATCACAGTGCACATGAGAGGAGCTGTTAGCGGAGCTGGACTGTGGACTGTAGGGTAAAATCCAGACCCAATGCTTTCCACCTCCCTCTACTGTCCGTACTGCTTTGTGTTACAATAGATACTGAAAGCTCCTGTGCACAAAAGACACCTGAGGGGGGATCTGCGGCACATTTTTTGCATGTATTGTGACAATTGATGCAGTTAAACAAAGGGCCTTTTATGTGTTTTATGTGCTTTCATATGCCCTGATACCCTACAGCTGAGGCTCACAAAGGGGCAAGGGGAGGTGGACGCCACCCTGTACTGTTGTATGTGTATTCATGCTGATCAGCTGTGACACACCTTATGGCCTTATTTCCTCTATGAATGGTTCATTCCCACTTTTTGACCTATGTATTGGCCATGACAATTATTCCCCTCTTAGACAATGGGGCATATCACTAGGATATGCCCCATTGTCTTATAGGTGCGGGTCCCAGCGGTATATCGAGAACGGAGCACCCCAAAGTGAAGGAGGGCACACTGCGTATGCACAGCCACCCTCCATTCATTTCTATGGGAGCAGTGGGTTGCTGCTACTGGTTGTGGCCGGACTCAGGGAAACCCGGGGTCCTCCAGGTACAGCGCTCCCCGCTCCGTTCTCGAAATAGCTGGGACCCACATCTATCAGACAATGGGGGCATATCCTAACGATATACCAACAGCTGGTTGGCCATGCCTGACCTATGGAGTGGTTTCTGCCTTGGTTTTTCATTAGAAATGTTACATTCCTGTTCTCAGTTCAGCTCCATTGTATGGCGCCAAATCACGAGAAGACTCCTGCTGCGATTTCCCGTGGCGTCCATAAAGTAACTGCGCCAAGAATGGTCTCGTCTGGAAAACCGCACATTAAAAATCCTCTGCCACATCATCGGTGGCATGGACTCCCTTTGAAAACAGTAGAAGGGGTTTGAGGGGCGGTTTTTGGTGTGGAATCTGCACTGAAATCCTTCGCAAAAATCCTCTGTGTGAACATACCTTTAATTTGTTTTTCGATTCTGTGGTTTTCACTATAGAAGTCAAAGTAAAAATAGTGTAAAACCTCCCCATGCCTCTTGTATTTCCCTGCTGAAATCACTGGATGTAAATTACTACTGATTGGGTATCCAACTCCTGAAAACAAATGAATGAAAGGCTGGAAACAAGAAATAAAAACGAACAATCACCTTTTGAACGGCCCACTGATCCAGCGCTCTGGCTCTATCCCTGCTGTTTCTGGTCCGTGGTCATGTGACCACTACAGCCAATCACTAGCCTCAGCAGTGAACTGTGAATGAATGGCATGTGACCATTGAGCTGCTCCAATTTTAGAGGAATAGGCCAACCATCTACTGTACATGGGGGCCTCCAACTCTCCGTCAACAGCAGATGTCAGCAGAGAGAAAGACTGGGCTGTTGAAGTTCAACATGCCTGACCTTTTTCTTCTCATGAAAGTATGACCGTGGTTTACCCCACTCAGCCTATTGAGAACTAATGCACAGTTGATTAACACAAGCATTTGTGCGTATGGGGCAATTGGAGGAGATAGCTTTCAGATACCTATCTAATGTGTGTGGCCAGCTATAAGCCCACTTTATACTGCCTGAACATTTGGCAAATTATCGCTAATAAGCGTTTATATGAACCTGATGTTGAGTGGATCTTTCATGGGGTCTCCTAAATCATCGTTTGCAAGCAGCAGATCATTATATTGTCATGTCAGCAATAGCAAATAGTGTCAGAGTGACACTGACATATAAAGCTATCGGGTAAACACACTGCACCTCCCCATGTGTTATGCTTTTAAATATTAGTAACATTCCAAAAATTGTCCCCTACTCACAGTGTTATCACAGAAAAACAGTAGCTTGTTGGTATCAAGCATCCAACTGTTTATACACACATACATGTTAATGTCAGAAGAAAGAGTGGCTCGTTCTGCACAATCATCCAAAAATCATGCCTTAACGGGGGCAGAATACCTGCCCATAGTTTTACACACAGAAGTGTTAATTGTCAGAAGAAACTGGCTTATTCTGAACACGTCTGGAAAAACTCTCTCTTTTAATTGGAAGTAGCAGTAGTACAGTGTGGATGTGGGAAGGGTAGGGTAAAAGGAGCATGTAGCCGCAGCAGTAGCAGCACGGCATGGAACATACAAGGCAGAGGATGTGTGTGCGACTGTGTAGGGGTAATAATAGTAGTAGTATCAGCTGGGAGTAGCAGCTATGGTGGTGGAGGCAGCAGCCAAACAGTACTGAACATGAGGGTAGGCAGGCAGACAGCGGCAGTGGCATGATGGGGCACTGTCAGTAATGGCAGATCTATTCATCAGTCTCTGACAGAAGTTTGTGAAAATCCTCACGGATCCATGCTTCATTCATTCACTCATACCAAATGGGGGCATGGTCTGACCACTGATGGAGCTGGCCAGAAAGAGTGAGAGCTAGGCTAACAGTGGCCCATCCAGCTTTACTCCTACCTGTGTGGGCTTATTTATATCATGCCACTGCAAAATGGGGTCTCCCTGCGAAGCTGACCAGATTTTTTACTAAAGGGCCCACCTCGACCTTAGGTCCAGGACACATGGCACCAAACCCATCAGCATTTTTCCCATCTTCACTCAGATTGTTCTGTAGCACATTTAGATGGGGAAACAAGACGTCTTCCACTGACTAAGCAAGCTATGCAATTCATGCTTAACACTCTTCGCTCCTCTGTACTATCTGACTTTAAGATCACATGACTAACATGGAAACTAAGATGGTGGAGTATGCTTCCTCACAACGATCTGATAGATGCGCATTGTGTGCTGGAAGAGGAGGTATCTTGCATAAAGGATAAAATATATGTCTTGGAAGATGGGTCCTGGCGCAACAATCTGTGCATGTGGGGAATCCTTGACTCAGAGCCTTTTTAGCAGTCTTCTCAAAGTGGTTTTACCTGAGGTGGAGGACACTGAACTTCTGGTGGACAAATTCCTTAAACCAAGGATCCACTTCTTCAAAAGCAAGGAGGACTTCTTATAGCAACTCCCCCACAAAACACTTGTTTTTCTCAAATGTTACAAAGCATGGTGTGCGACAGAAGCTGCGCAAAATCGATTCGTAAATGACCCCCTTGGTGTTTTTCCTGATATTTCTGCTGCTACTCTAGTGAAACAGAGGGAGTTTTCTCCTTTTACTCAAATTCTGCAGGACAATACAATCTCCTAGAAGTGGGTTTTTCAAGCTAATTATTGTCAAATCTGGATCTCTGACCTTCTGTACCTCCAAGCAAGCTGAATCATTGTTGTGAAAATAGACTCTGTTAGCGGTACTAACGAACCACCTCAGAAAACCAACCATAGTTAGCGCTGTCCCATTAACCGCTGAAGTGGTACTGTATTTGTTGTTTAACCCTTTACCCTCCAGGGTCAGTTACTAGATAGGCTTGGGAGGGCGCTGTAATTTACGTATTTGTGTGAGTGTATGTGTAGTTAGTTTGTGGGTGGAATTTGTATGTGGGACTGTAGAGTAGTTAGGTTTTATACTGTAGTGTTGTGTGCAACTATATATATATATATACATTAATATAAATATATATAAATATAGTCTAAAATAATTAGACTGTAGACGTGTATTATTGTAATAAATATTTTATTACTTAAGTACGGTATACAGTGTCTGTTCGTAGTTCGCTGTAATACAGTACAGTACACATAGTGCAGGGAAAGCAGGTAATAGGTAGAAATAAAGGAATAAATAGGTGGAGCTAGCAATAGCCGGTTCACGCCTATTTATGAATATTAATTATTGATATCACCCAAAATATCAATAATTAATATAACCTTTAACAATCAGTATACATCACTGCCTAAGAATAGACATAAACACTATTGTGACATCATTAGTATACACCACTGCTGAGGAATAGAAACAAAGTATTGTGACATCATTAGTATACACCACTGCCTAGGAATAAAGACAGAGACTATTGTGACATCATCAGTATACACCACTGCTGAGGAATAAAGATAAACACCATTGTGACATCATCAGTATACACCACTGCTGAGGAATAAAGATAAACACCATTGTGACATCATCAGTATACACCACTGCCTAGGAATAAAGACAGAGACTATTGTGACATCATCAGTATACACCACTGCCTAGGAATAGAGACAGAGACTATTGTGACATCATCAGTATACACCACTGCCTAGGAATAGAGACAAACACTATTGTGACATCATCAGTATACACTACTTCCAAGGAATAGACACACAGACTATTGTGACATCATCAGTATACAGTGCCCACTTCCTGGGAATCCACACAGACTATTGTGACATCATCAGTATACAGTACCCACTTCCTGGGAATCCACACAGACTATTGTGACATCATCAGTATACAGTGCCCACTTCCTGGGAATCCACACAGACTATTGTGACATCATCAGTATACACCACTGCCTAGGAATAAAGACAGAGACTATTGTGACATCATCAGTATACACCACTGCCTAGGAATAGAGACAGAGACTATTGTGACATCATTAGTATACACCACTGCCTAGGAATAGAGACAAACACTATTGTGACATCATCAGTATACAGTACCCACTTCCTGGGAATCCACACAGACTATTGTGACATCATCAGTATACAGTACCCACTTCCTGGGAATCCACACAGACTATTGTGACATCATCAGTATACAGTACCCACTTCCTGGGAATCCACACAGACTATTGTGACATCATCAGTATACAGTGCCCACTTCCTGGGAATCCACACAGACTATTGTGACAGACATCATCCCAATAGAAAAGGGCTTATAAAAAGGCAGTAAACCAACTTTAGAGTTTGGGAGTGGAATATTAAGACAAAGTCACCCACATTCTTTGGATTTAAGTTTGTTCACCTTTAAGGAGACTGTATTTATATCAGATATTTGAGATATTAGGGGAAGGGAATATCCCAGGATATTTAGCATTGTATAAATACAGCATTAGTGTTAATTTTAAAATAAAATCTCAGCTCAGATGCTAATTTTATTCCCTTCATTAGGGATCGCCAATTTCAAACAGCTTCTAGTATGAACATGTACTTCAGGCTGGGGATTGCCTCCCCCTCTATTTCCCTAGTGGGACCCAAAGACTTTACTGCCATCTTGTGGAATCTATCTGTACTACAGGTTGTATTGCAGTATTTCATCTATTTTTCACCAACATAACTAAGAGCACTGCCCCACAGAAGATTGCATATACATCCTAAGCATACATATGTGCACTTTGTGTCTGTATTACATGTCCAGGAAAAGCACTTTTTCTGTGCAGGAAAACAGCTCCCAAGTGCCCAGCTCTGCTGCTGCAAGTGCTCAAAGCAAACCGGACTGAAGAGGGGAGGGCTGCTTTAGCTGCTCATGTCTTGGGATTGGTAGCAGATAGAAAATTGTTCTGACCTTGTTTGAAAACGGGCATTCCAAGCTTTCAAATGATACCAAAATCACAGCATTATATCCATTATATCAGAAGATATAGCTGTTAGAAATTGAGTCGGGAGAGAAAGCTGTTTTTAGATTTACTTTCAGCCAGGCACTTGGGAGCTGTTTTCCTGCAGAATAAAAGTGCTTTTTCTGGACATGTAATACAGACACACAGTGCACACAGGTATGTCTGGGATGTGACATGTAATACACACACAGTGCACACAGGTATGTCTGGGATATGACATGTAATACAGACACACAGTGCACACAGGTATGTTAAACCTTGAAAGTGGCCCTATGTTGTGGGTGGGACCAGATTGAGAGAAGGCGGGGCCAACATGGGTAGGCGGGGCCAGAAATACCATACAGCGAGCAGTATATCATGCTGCAATTTTTTATTTGGCTCAGTGCAGCACAATATACTGCTCCAGAAGAGGCCAAAACCTCTCTAAAAGCTGCCCCTCTGTGGTGCCCAGTGCCAACTGCCATGTCCTGTCCCCCTCCTCCACTTTGCTCTAAGATATAGAGAAAGGGGATGAACAGTTAAAACACAGGCAACAGCAGAGAGGCAGCCCCACCATCAGTATTCTGACGGTCTTTCAGAGTTACCATGCAGCGTCACTTACCTCTCACATCCGGTGACGTCTCCTCTGATATTCTCTTTCCTCATCTTCGCCGTTAGAACCAGACAACACATGATGACATCTTCTAGCCGTGTTCCATCTCTGCAGAGTTTTACACACAGACATCTTAGCGTCCTCAAATTTCCATCATCCTCCCCACCATGGTGCCCCAACATTGTCATCCTGCTGCTACCCCAATATACTGTAAAAATAATAATGCCCCCTATAGTGTCCCCAGTGGCAATAATGCCTGCCCCCATCAACAACAAACTGCCTATAATTCCCCCAGTAATAATAATGCCCTCAGTAATAGTAACCCCAGTAATGCCCCCCTGCCCCCAGTAATGTCCCTATAGTGCCCCCAGTAATGTCCCTATAATGGTCACAATAATGCCTCCCTCCCACTAGTAATGTAACTAGAGAGCCCCCAGTAATTCCCCCCTGCCCCCATTAATGTCCCTATAGCGGCCACACCAATACCCCCCTACCCCCCAGTAATATCCCTGGTCACAGCAATGCACCCCACCCCCAGTAATGTCACTATAGAGCCAGCAGCAATGTCCCCTGTCCCCAGTAATGTCACTATAGAGCCGCCAATATTGCCCTCCCTGCCCCAGTAAAGTTCTTATAGTGCCCCCAGTAATGCCCAATGCCCCCAGTAATGTCCCTATAGAGCCACCAGTATTGCCCTCCCTGCTCCCAGTAAAGTCCTTATAGTGCCCCAGTAATGCCCCTTGCCCCAGTAATGTCCCTATAGAGCCACCAGTATTGCCCTCCCTGCCCCCAGTAAAGTCCTTATAGTGCCCCTAGTAATGCCCCCTGTCCCCAGTAATGTGCCTATAGAGCCCCCAGTAATGTCCCCCCTGCCCCAGTAATATACAGTGGTCACATTAATCATGCCCACCCCCCACCACCTCCTCATTTTCAAATGGCTTGTAAAAAAAACCCAAAAAAAAACAACTTACCTGAGTGTGCAGACCTGCAGCAGCCTCTTCTGGCTTCTGTCCTGGAGCAGGAGGGGTAGGGTGATGACACCGCGTCAGTCGCGATGACGCTGGGAGTGGGAGGAGCCAAAGGTCCTTTGACCTGGAGGGCAGAGTAGTGCTCTCTCTCCTGCTGTCCAGTGTCAAAGGACCTGGCAAAAGGAGGTACAGGAGCGGGCCGGCACCTCAGAGGGAATGCAGCACAGCTTACAGCAGGGTGGGCAGCGGCCGTCGCTCTCAGGACAATACACATACAATCCACACTACAATACACATTGCGGCGGCCGACAGCCCTGCTGCGATCTCATTATCATGACAATGGTAATGTGGATTGTAGTGTGTATTGTCGTGAGAGCAATTACCCAGACTCAAACGTCATGCCGGCCCACAACATGCTTCAAGCCATCGGCCCACCGGGAAGTGTCCCGGTGGGGTACATTGCCAATCCGCCCCTGGATGTGACATGTAATACAGACACACAGTGCACATAGGTATGTCTGGGATGTGACATGTAATAGACACACAGTGCACACAGGTATGTCTGGGATGTGACATGTAATACAGACACACAGTGCACACAGGTATGTCTGGGATGTGACATGTAATACAGACACACAGTGCACACAGGTATGTCTGGGATGTGACATGTAATACAGACACACAGTGCACACAGGTATCTCTGGGATGTGACATGTAATACACACACACAGTGCACACAGGTATGTCTGGGATGTGACATGTAATACAGACACACAGTGCACACAGGTATGTCTGGGATGTGACATGTAATACAGACACACAGTGAACACAGGTATGTCTGGGATGTGACATGTAATACAGACACAGTGCACACAGGTATGTCTGGGATGTGACATGTAATACACATACACAGTGCACACAGGTATGTCTGGGATGTGACATGTAATACACACACACAGTGCACACAGGTACAGTATGTCTGGGATGTGACATGTAATACAGACACACAGTGCACATAGGTATGTCTGGGATGTGACATGTAATATAGACACACAGTGCACACAGGTATGTCTGGGATGTGACATGTAATACAGACACACAGTGCACATAGGTATGTCTGGGATGTGACATGCAATACAGACACACAGTGCACACAGGTATGTCTGGGATGTGACATGTAATACAGACACAGTGCACACAGGTATGTCTGGGATGTGACGTGTAATACAGACACACAGTGCACACAGGTATGTCTGGGATGTGACATGTAATACAGACACACACAGTGCACACAGGTATGTCTGGGATGTGACATGTAATACAGACACACAGTGCACACAGGTATGTCTGGGATGTGACATGTAATACAGACACACAGTGCACACAGGTATGTCTGGGATGTGACATGTAATACACATACACAGTGCACACAGGTATGTGTGGGATGTGACATGTAATACACATACACAGTGCACACAGGTATGTCTGGGATGTGACATGTAATACAGACACACAGTGCACACAGGTATGTCTGGGATGTGACATGTAATACAGACACAGTGCACACAGGTATGTCTGGGATGTGACATGTAATACAGACACACAGTGCACACAGGTATGTCTGGGATGTGTCTGCAAACTTCTGTGGGGCAGTGCTGTTAGTTATATAGATGAAAAACAGGTGAAAGACTCCAATAAGGGGGTATCTCCAACATTGTCATAGTCACCTCAGTCTCGGTCTCATGTCCAAAATGGAATAACCACAGCAAGCTCCAGCCCTGGGAGGCAGGGGTATGGACACGGCTGAGCTGTTTCCGTAACTCCTATAGCAGTGAATGGGAGCTAAGCAAATGCTTCCTGTGCTGTGCTGTTTGTGTAGATCCCATTTTACTGCTATGGGACTAATGGAAACAGCAGAGCACCGGCCACTGGGGTGCTTACTGTGGTTATACCATGAAAGGCCAAGATGGGACAACCCCTTTAATTCCCCTTTCTGGAAAATGAAATCAAAATACTTGTATGGTGGCCAAAGCTTTACGTGTATGGCTGACACTTGTCAAATCTTGGACTGGAGACTCCATGGATGAATTTTCCATGTTCCATTCATAATACTGCTTTCTTCTTAGGTGGCCAAGGGGCATTTAGGTGTCCTCAAGTACTAGGACCCAATATGGCTGCTACCCCTAAATCCTCTATAGCTAAGCCCCTATTTGACAACCATTGTGACATCACCGTGGGTGGTGGTGATTGGCCACAATGGTCATGTGACTGAATGACTAGTCATACACAAGTTGGGAAGCAGTGGTAGGTAGTAGCAACAGCAGGGAACAAAGTATATTACTAAATATATTGGAAATTATTATGTTCTACCAAGCATGGCGTCTGACATGGTGTCAATCTGTAGCTCACTGTGCTACACTGTGGGGGTCATTTATCAAAACAGGTGTAAAGTAGAGCTGGCTTAGTTGTCCATAGCAACCAATCAGATTCCACTTTTCATTTTTCACAGCTCCTTTGGAAAATGAAAGGAGGAATCTGATTGGTTACTATGGGTAACTAAGCCGGTTCTACTTTACACCAGTTTGATAAATCTCTTTATCTGTAACTCAGTTGTACGGGAGCTATGTAGCACAGCCTGCTCCGCTCTTTCTGTAGTCCCGGACATCTCTCACCATCCATATCTAGGTGGGACAGGGTCTTTGCGGTTCCCAATCTAGAGATTGGTGTGGGACCTACACCTGTCAGACATTTATTCCATATCCTGTGGACATGACCGACATGTCTAAGATGGGAATACTTCCTCTGAAGCTGTGCATCCACAAGAGGAATCTCACACGTCCTGTAGAATATGGGTGTCGTGGTAGATCTTCTCTGTTCCGGAACCTCTGTCTCCTTCAGAAGCAACTAAAGGGTCTTTCAGGATTTCTATGGTTGATAGCAGATATGTTCATGTAGTTACTTACCTTATGTACATCTTCTCCATTCTCTTTTTGCACTCTCCTGACATGTTTTCACCATGTAAACCAATCCCTCTGCTTTATTTCCATCCTGTATGAAGCACTTCCTGTTGCTGTATCCAACCAAACCCATGATGCACCTCTCCTTTCTCTGTCACAGCTCCAGCACCATCCCTAATAAAACCCAGCTAGATTATCGCTCCTCCCACCCAGCTAGTTACATAGAGACTCTCCTATCACTACCCCTAATAACACCCAGTTAGTTTATAACTCCTCCCACCCAGCTAGTTACATCGATACTCTCCTATCACTGCCCAGCAAGTTTATAGCTCCTCCCACCATCTAGTTACATAGACACTCCCCTGTCACTGCCCCAGGACATAACATCACAGGAAGTAAGAAAGAGCTACATGGACATCGTCATGTGACCACAGCCCAGATCGGGAGAGAGGTGAAATAAATACATTACAAAATGACAGCTACCTTCATAAAAGACTATTTTAAAGGAGGTTGGTGCAAACTGGAAAACTCCTTTAAGATTGGACACAAACATATCGTTATGAAAGGGAATACTTCTAGTAATTCTACCGTTGCTTGTGCTTCTAGAAATAGACAGACCTAAAGGGGCATTCCAGCTATAAAACATGTATCAGATATACTACAGTAGGTGTTACATTGGTGGGGGTCCGACCACTGGGACTCATACCTATTAGCAGAGCAGGGCACCTCAGTTTCTCATCCCCCACACCAGCATGGTTGTACCCCTCAGATTTCCATGGACAGGAGATCAATGTTGATTGGAATACCCTTTTAGAAAGCCCCTCAAATCCACACAACAGGCATGATAAAATGGTTTCACCACTGTAGATTTTGATGACGTTTGTCCCAGTCCTACTGTGGCATTTTTCCAAAAAGTGCTATAAAAAACCCCACAGTAATACAAATAAACGAATGCATCCGATACATAAGCATTGCATGGCCAACCAGGACTCTTCAGGTGACCCCCTGCCCCTATCTGTAAGCATGATGTAGGTAAGAAAGGGGAATTACCTACCAATGGTCCTTCTTTTTTGGGGGGGGGGTTAGAATTAACCCATTTGTGCACTACTGCTGCAGCCGATTATGGAAATCTTTTTCATTTAGGAATTGCAGTTACAGGAGATGAACACTAGATGTCACTCCTAACACGGCTAAATGTATCGCAGAAAACTAATTGTAAAACGCAGCACATTCTTATCTGTCTTGTGTCTCTTATCTTCTCGATGTCTCTTTTGATAATCTACAATTAGAAGTAACCAACAATTTGCTGATATTATCTCAATGCCTCAGTCCTTACTTAAGGTCCTTTTACACGGGCCGATTATCGGCCGAAAAATCGTTCCTAGGAACGCTAGTGCCGATAATCGGCCCGTGTAAAAGTGGCCCTAATCAGCCGACGAACGAGCAAAACGCTCGTTCGTCGGCTGATTGGATCTTTTGGTTTTTACAAAAGATCCAATCTGTCGGGCGCACATCGGCCTGTGTAAACAGGCGATGTGCACCTGACAGTATGGAGCTTCCCGGCCGCACGAGTGATACAGCGATCACTCGTGCGGCCCGCGCTCGATTCATCGGGCCGTGTAAAGGCTCCCTGCCCGAGCGCCGATATCGCTGATCGGCGCTCGGGCAAGGAGACACATCGGCCCGTCTAAAAGGGCCTTTAGTCTTGCATCATATGGCGACATGCTGTGAACCAGATTAGAGCTGTGTAGATCAAAAATTCCAGATTTAACTTCTGAAGCTAGCAATATTTGATCACTATCGGTCAAGTGAATCCACTTCTAATGTTAAGATACATAATGGCCATGCAAAATATACACAGACCCTTACCCCTAAGCCTAATGATACAAATTACCAGGGGCGTTGCTAGGGTCTCTAAAGATCTGGGGCCCAAGCCCCAATGCATATGGCCCAGTTGTCTAAGTCGTCCCGCACATTCTAGCACTAAAAAGATTTTACCTGCTGTGTGGACACTACCAAACATACAGGATTATACACAGGGCTGTGGAGTCGGTAAGCCAAAGCCCCGACTCCGACTCCTCAATTTCCCCTGACTCCGACTCCCAACTCCGACTCCCTCATACATGGCGCATATTTAAGTGCTAACTTTAAACAAACTTTGCATAAATCAATAGTACAGATATGTAATGACAAAAAGAGTTTGTAATATATGTTTTACTAGATATCTTTACTCTGAACTTTCAGTATCAGGCTTCTCTGGGTACAGCTCACTGGGCCTGATGTATGAAAACTGTCTAGGTCTTAGACTTTCTTTGTTGCCCATAGCAACCAATCAGAGCTCCCCTTTCATTTCTCCAGAGCACTATATGAAATGAAAGGGGAGCTATAATTGGTTTCTATGGGCAACAAAGAAACTTCTACACCTAGACAGTTTTCATACATAAGGCCCTATGTGTTTTGCATCAGCAGAATGTAGAAGCCATCAGATCATCTAACCTCTCCAAACATGAGCTCAGAGGAAAAACAAACTAAAACATAAAGCAGACAGAGAGAACATGCACTGGACAAGTGATTTAGGCACAGTTTATTGAAAGTTTAGATATACTAAGAAGTACTTGCCTTAAAGGGGTTTTCTCAGCACATGGATTCACTGGCTGACAGGAAGTTTGCACTCACTATGTCTCCTCAGGCCGTGGCGGGGAGAGGTCTCCAGCAGTTAGCATATATTAACTTACTCTGACAGAGCAGGAGGTTGTGATCTCTAAGGCTACTTTCACACCTGCGGCGCGGGGCAACGGCAGGCTGTTCTGTTGTATTTTCGTTCCGTTCGCCTCTCAACAGGGGTTGCTGTGCTGTGGCCGGATCCGCGGCCCGCCCCCATTACAGTGAATGGGGCCGGAGCGCAGTTCCGGCCCCACACATGCACCTGCGGCAGCACGGATCCGGCGGGCTGTTCACCCACTGGAACAGCCTGTCGGAACCCCGCGCCACAGGTGTGAAAGGGGCCTAACAGAATTACAGGTAAAGCCATCCTTCTCAGTCCTCAACCCATTTTGCTTACTGAGGTCACTCCTGCTCTCAGCCAATCAGATAACAGTCTTTCTGGTCTGCAGGTTACCATAGAAACCTGTGTACAGTGAGAGACCTGCTGAATATAGTTCATGACTAAAGTAAAATCTACTGACCACTGTATTTAGAAAATGTCTTCTTTTAACTGCCCCTTTATGTAGAAAGCTAATCTTCGTAACTAGTAAGAAAACCCCTTTAATCCTGTTTTCTCTAGTAGATCTGAGATGAGTGCAGCCATTCCTTCCCAGTGCCTTTTTCCTCTGATCTGTAGCGGAGGAGTCTTCACTACTGAGCATCTACATAAAGGGCAGCACACAGTCATCTCAACTTAAAGCCTAGATCCTTAGATCAGGAATAGAACAGACATTTATAGGACATTTCATCATGTTCCCAAATTCTTATGAAAATATATTCAGCACATACTGCACTGAACTAAATGTACCTATTTATTACATATTTTAGGAGTCGGAGTCGGTCCATTTCATACCAACTCCAACTCCACCAAAATGGTCACCAACTCCGACTCCACAGCCCTGATTATACAGCACCACATACCTCTCACAACAATGTCACCCTGCTGCTTTCCCCAATACTCTGCCTGCTGTGCTCCCCAATGTCCACAAATACCATACTGCAGAAATTATACTGCCATAAAGATAGTCTCCTCTATAGTAATATAAAAGCCCCCCAATAACAATAATTCCCTCCCAAAGTGCCCTCATTTGTAAGTTTCCCCAATAATGATAATACTCCCCAAATTTGGCCGTTAGTAGTGCTTCTATATTATGGCAAATAATAATGCCCACCATGGTGCACCCAGTAGTAATTAGGCAACCCTATAGCACCTCTCGTATTAATAGGGCACCTCTATAGAGCTCCAAGTAGTCTTTTAAGTCCCCTTGATAATGCCACTTGATAGTTATAATGCTCCTTATAGTGCCCCAGTAATTAAAATGCACCTTCATAGTTCCCCCTCTGTAGTGCCCACATTTCTTAAACTTCCCCATGTACTGTTCCAAACCTTATAGTACTCTCCAGTAGTGCTCACAGTTTTTATAGTGCCCCCTGTAGTTCCCCCGGTCCTTAAACTGCCCCCTGTAGTGCCCACAGTCCTTAAACTACCCTCTGTAGTGCCCATAGTCCTTATAATGCCCCCTGTAGTGCCCACAGCACTTATAGTTCCCCCATGTAGTTCCACCAGTCCTTAAACTGCTCCCTGTAGTGCCAACAACCCTTATAGTGCCCCCTGTAGTCCTCACAGTCCTTATAGTGCCCCCTGTAGTGTCAACTGTCCTTATAGTGCCCCCTGTAGTTTCAACAGACCTTATAGTGCCCCCTTTAGTGCCCACAGTCCTTCTAGGGCCCTCATCAATTTTAATATTGATGGGCTATCCTCAGGATCAGATTGGTGGGCGTCTGACTCCGAGCACACCTGCCCATCAGCTGTTTGAAGAGGTGGCAGCGCCAGATCTGTGTCTATTAGAGATGAGCGAACGTGCTGAGGAGGACGGAAGCGGCTGCCTGTGCCCATGCGAGCGCAGGGGAGCCGAGCGGTACAGTGCTCGTTTCAAGCACGTTCGCTCATCTCTAGTGTCTATCAGCTGATTACCAATGAGGTTTGTGATAAAAGTGAGTTTCTGATATTTAGAGAAATGTAGCCATATACTGTAGGACCCATAGGGTAATCATTACTGAACAATTGCCATAATAGCTCACAAATCAATTATATTCAGTGCTTCTAATTTTATGTTTAAAGGGGTTGTCTCACTTCAGCAAGTGGCATTTATCATGTAGAGGACGTTAATACAAGGCATGTACTAATGTATTGTGATTGTCCATATTGCCTCCTTTGCTGGCTGGATTCATGTTTCCATCACATTATACTCTGCTCTTTTCCATGGTTACGACCACCATGAAATCCGGAAGCAGTGGTCGTATTTGCACACTATAGGAAAAAGCACCAGCCTATGTGCGCTCTCATGGTCCTGGCCACCAGAGAGGCCAGGACTTTTTCCTATAGTATGCAAGCACGACCACCACTGATTGATTGCAGGGTGGTCATAACCATTGAAATGAGAAGTGCATAACAAGAAGGAAAAATTATTCCAGCCAGCAAAAGAAGCAATATGGATTATAGCTATACATTCTTGAATTGCTTATATTAAAGTGGTTATCCTATGAATAATGTAAAAAATGAAATTCAGACATCAAGTAGGACATGACAATCTCTTTCTAACAAAGCTAGAACCAGCCCTGTACCTCACATGGGTCCAGAGACTTCTACATTCATTGCTCTGCTAGATTTATATCAAGCTGAGAGCTCAAGGGGAGTGTCTGTTCTGCTGCAGCTCAGGGGGCGTGTCTATGCGCTCCCTATCACAGCTCAGGAGGCAGTTGAAAGATGGAACTGAGCATGTGCGGCCATCTCAGTGATCAGGACAAAGAAATTAAGTGGCACTATACAGATACATTTTATTGAATAACTCAGTAGCTGTACACATTTTTTAATTACATGCAATTACGTATTCCGATCCAGGTGCTGGTTTGAAAACTGTAGAATATTTTTTATGGGACAACTCCTTTAACTTTCTCTACATAATAAAGGCTAGTTGCTGAAGTGAGACAACCCCTTTAAGTAAGATATATCTATAGGGATATTTATTTTGCATGTTTGACCAGCAATAACAAAAATAGTTATGTAGCTTTTTGAAGAAGAATAGATAAGAATACAGAGAAGTCGTCCCATGAAGTAGGGATATGTCAGGGTCGGGGTGAACTGACCATCTAATGCCTTCCTCTACACTTGCTTTAGCATACTATGAGGTTCCAGATTAGGCTGCCCGTTCATCAGTCTTCATTATTTTACAAATAGACGTTCCCTATTGATCGTCTGCAGTTTACATCGTCTACATTTTATTGGATGTTTTTGTGGTTTAGTATGCCGGCTTTATGTCCCTCCTGGGGCTTCTCTCGTTAGCCTATTTTTGTCAATTATGATCGTTCTTCATGATTATATGAGAACTGTGTCCATCAGGTTTTATATCTCTATATTGATTGGTATTCATACTTATTCCTTCTGTGTGGATGAAATTATTGCTATAAACAGTGAATAATTAATTAGATAATGATCCTACATATTGAAATATATTGATAAGGGTAGTTCCACCTCTAGAGCCTCTGTATAGAGATGGCCCAACTCAGAAAACTCCTTTTTTGTGAGTATAGCCCTCCGCCAATAAGCTTATCAACCTAATGTTTTGTAGGACATTAACTTGTCAAAGCATGGACTCCACAAGACCTCTGAAGGTGGCATGTGGTATCTGGTACTAAGTTCTATAAGTTATTAGGTGTGCTCTCCATTGATGGGACTTGTTTTTTTTCAGTACATTTCACAGATACTCTATTGGGTATCTGGGGAATTTTGAGGCTAAGTCACCACCTTGAACTCTTTGTCATGTTCATCAAACCATAACTGAACATTTTTTGCCATATGGCAGTCACATTAAAGAGGCCACTGCCATTAGGAATGCCATTGGCATGAAGGAGGGTGCTTGGCCTGTACAATGTTTAGGTTGGTGGTACATGACAAAGTAACATCCACTTGAATGTCAGGACCTAAGGTTCTCCAGAAGAACATTGGTAAGTGCATCACACTGACTCCACTAGCTGGTCTTCTTTCCATACTGCATCCTGGTACCGTCTCTTCACAAGCACTCGGCCATTCAGATGTTGTAAAAGCAAGCATGATTCATTAGACCAGGTCTCCTTCCTTTGCTCTGATGCTCGTATGCCCAATGTAGGCTCCTTTGGCAGTGGACAGGGGTTAGTATAGTCACTTTGACTGGTCTGTGGCTATGCAGCCCCATACATAGATATTTATCATGAGGGGAATATCTGAAAAAAAAAAAAATATCACAGAAGGTGATCTCTCTCCAAAATATATAATAAAATGTAGCTTTTATTGTTGCGTATAAAAACAGACGAAAGGACATCCACTATTAGAACAACATAAACATAGATAATCTCTCATCCGTGGTAGGTAGATTATTGTTGGTATCTGGGGTGTCTAACCGAAAGGAGTCACCCTAACTTATGCCCTATAGCTGAAGGCCCTACCTCCAACGGAATAGCCGCCCTGATAGGGGCGATCCCGTATCTCGTACCTCCTAGTGCCCCTGTTAAGGCCCTAAGATAGTAAGACCGTCACCACCTAGGTCCTATACACACCACACCCCGCACACTCAGAGTAGACCAAAAATAAAGACAATAATATACAGATGTGAATACTATATCAGATGATACCAGTAGACACGGTCCCCTGGAGGCAAATTGTCACCCCCAAGTACCAGTATCCAACTGCTAATCACCTAGACATCGTTGATGAAACATCCAGAATTTATCCAGAGCACACAGATATATGTGTGCCTTGGTGATACACAAGAAACCTGCTAGTATTTAGAATAGCAGCACATTTATGTTTTTTATTTATGATTTATTTATTGGGGTCCCAGTCCCAACGCGTTTCGCAGGCGAAACGCGTTGGGACTGGGACCCCAATAAATAAATCATAAATAAAAAACATAAATGTGCTGCTATTCTAAATACTAGCAGGTTTCTTGTGTATCACCAAGGCACACATATATCTGTGTGCTCTGGATAAATTCTGGATGTTTCATCAACGATGTCTAGGTGATTAGCAGTTGGATACTGGTACTTGGGGGTGACAATTTGCCTCCAGGGGACCGTGTCTACTGGTATCATCTGATATAGTATTCACATCTGTATATTATTGTCTTTATTTTTGGTCTACTCTGAGTGTGCGGGGTGTGGTGTGTATAGGACCTAGGTGGTGACGGTCTTACTATCTTAGGGCCTTAACAGGGGCACTAGGAGGTACGAGATACGGGATCACCCCTATCGGGGCGGCTATTCCGTTGGAGGTAGGGCCTTCAGCTATAGGGCATAAGTTAGGGTGACTCCTTTCGGTTAGACACCCCAGATACCAACAATAATCTACCTACCACGGATGAGAGATTATCTATGTTTATGTTGTTCTAATAGTGGATGTCCTTTCGTCTGTTTTTATACGCAACAATAAAAGCTACATTTTATTATATATTTTGGAGAGAGATCACCTTCTGTGATATTTTGTTTATTATTGGTCCTTCTCATTGAACAATTGGGATTTGCTGGTGCCCTATTGACCAGCTCCTGTGATTTATGGGAATATCTGAAGTCAGTTCTGTTTGAGTCTATGTTGGCATACTTTGCACACGTTGTGTTAAAGTAGTAAAGTTTTATTCCCTGACCTGTTAGAAAGATACACTATGTAAATTGTAGTGAAAGTAATAAAGGTAATCTTGTTAACAGTGACTGTATTTGTGAGTTATAACCTCCCTTCTGATCCTGAGCTGTGTCATGTGGCCAGCACTCTGATTTCTAATTGACACAGAACAGAAAGTCAGTTACTTCTCTACTCATTCCCAGGAGATGACATTGAGGCTCCCATCGGAATACAGAGAGAAACTGGTTTCCTGTCCACACATAAGATGCTGTGTTATTTGGAAAGTCAGAGTGCTGGTCACATGAAGCGAGGGGATACCTCGCAAATACTGTACACTCACTGGTGTGAAAATTACCTTCACTACAGATACATTATGTACCTTTCTAACTGGTCAGAGAATAATATTTTTTGTGGGTGTGCTTCTTTAAATGTGGCTCATCTTTAACCCTAATATGTTTGTCTACAAATGCGACTCCAGTTTTTTGCACCATCCCTCTACTGGAGTGGATTTGGGGGACATTTTAAAAAGTCACAGTTATACAGGTAAATCTGGAGTGAAACTCATAAAGGCTACCTTTGGTGCCAAATTTTTATTATGATTGCATTTTACTAATTTTGGGCTAAAAATATTTTTTTCAGTTGGTCTTCAGTTGGTCACAAAAGGTAAACTGTTTTTCTAGCTGTGTGAATCCTATTTTTTACTTTCACTTGGTGCCAGTCATCTAATAAACCTTATCTCTATATTACTAAGAGGTCATAAACACTTAATTAAGCCACATTCTTATTAGTAAGATACAAACAGAGCTATAATGAGTGTTTATAATGTGGGAAAGCAGAGATAAGGAGCCTGTCAAGCTAACAGAGCTTACAGAAAATCCAGAGGCTGCTACTAGAGCATCTCAGTTATGTACAGAAAAAAGGGCTCCATATCTAATATATAAAGCTGAGTGTATGTGTGTGTGTATGTCCGCTAAAGGAATCCGCACCGTCGCAGCTACAATCACGAAATTTGGCACACAGGTACATCAGGTGTCCGGAAAGGTTTTAGAATGGGTCTTAGCTCTCCAGGACGTACTGTTCCTGAGATATTCCCAAAAAATGCATTAGCCAATAGAAGCCTGGTCACATGACCCTTATCAGCCAATAGAAGCTCACAGGCAGTTAGTCTACACACACACCAGGTTTCCATAACAACCTAGCCAGTTCACTGCTGTAAGTCTGCTTTAAAGGGGCAGAGCGCTGTGGATGACACTGTTAAAGGGATATTCTGGTTACCATAAATATAACTTATGTTTTAGACTAACTCATCATTAATCATTACCTCATATAATGTAAATTTCACATATTTACTGTTCAGTAGTAATAAAAGATGTTTTCTGCCACTGCTACCCACTTTCCCTCTAAATTACTATGGCATTGACCTCTAATTCAGGCCACCTTCAAAAGAAGGACTTAAAAGCCCCACCCCCAGGTCCCACTAAGTCACGCCCCGACTTAGTGTCAGGCCATGCCCCTTACACACCGCATTTTACCGGGATTGAAAAAATGAAGGTAAAACTCAACTTCTGTTAGCTGCAGAGGAGGGAGGGTGTCTTTCTCCCTGCAGCTCATGCTCAGACTGCACAGTGCTGCTGTCTGAGAGTGAGCTGTTCAAAAGGACATCCCTGTGTCCATCCAGGCCCTGCGCATGACAGAGGACAGGGAGTCTGGATGCCAGACTGTCCAGCCTCCCCCCAACGTGTAGCCGTGCCACCGGTCCTCATGATGCCACACCCCTAAACACAAGGTCACGCCGCCTGTTTCAGTGAAGACACAGAGGAGAAGCTGTCTGAGTGTGAGCTACTGAAAGGGTGGACATCCCTGTGTCTGTCCAGGCCCTGCGCTGGACGGTGGCCTTGGAGTCTAAAAGCCAAACTGTCCAGCCTAAAACCGGTCCTCTGGCCACCCTAGGGGCAGGCTGATATTAGGGTGGCCAGATGTCCGGCTTTAGGCTGGACAGTCCAGTTTTCTGGCTACCTGTTCTCCGTCTGGCGCAGTGCCTGGACGGACGCAGAGATGTCCACCCTTTCAGTAGCTCATGCTCAGACAGCTTCTCCTCTGTGTCTTCATGGAGCCAGCGGGCGTGGCCTCATGTTTAGTGATGTGGCTTCATGGGAACTCGGGGTGCTGCTTCACGTTTGGGGGAATGGCCGATGAAGTACGGCTTTCTGGGGTGAAGACATTGGCCACCCTAGCTGCTGTGGAGGTCACAGTTAAAGGGGAGGGCGCAGTGGATGTTTCTGTTAAGGGGCGGGCTGCTGTGGAGGTCATTGTTAAAGGGACGGGCACTGTAGAGGTCACTCTCGATATCTTTTAACGACACACACACAAACATTACATGAAATAAATTAAATATACCCAGGCGAAGCCGGGTCCTTCAGCTAGTCTAATATATAAAGCTGAGTGTCTGTATGTGTGTGTGTGTCCGCTAAAGGAATCTGCACCATCGCAGCTACAATCACGAAATTCGGCACACAGGTACATCAGGTGTCCGGGGAGGTTTTAGAACAGGTCTCAGCTCTCCAGGACGTACCGTTCCTGAGATATTCCCAAAAAATGCATTAGCCAATAGAAGCCTGGTTACATGACCCTTATCAGCCAATAGAAGCTCGCAGGCAGTTATTTTCCACACAAACAGACAGTTTCACAACAGGGTTCCATAACAATCCAGCCATTTTCCTTCACTGCTGTAGGTCTGCTTTAAAGGGGCAGAGCGCTGGGGATTAACTGTTAAAGGGGTATTCTGATTACCATAAATATAACTTATGTTTTAGACTAACACATCATCAATCATTACCTAATGTAATGTAAATTTCACATATTTACCGTTCAGTAGTAACAAAAGATGTTTTCTTCCACTGCCACCCACTGTGTTTCCTCATAAATTACCATGGCATCGACCTGTAATTCAGGCCACCCTCAAAAGAAGGACTTAAAAGCCCCGCCCCCATGTCCAGCTAAGACACGCCTCTGATTCGGTCAGGTCACGCCTCCTTCCACTCCGCAGCCCGCAGGATTGCAAAAATGAAGGTAAAAATCACCTTCTGTGAGCTGCAGGGGTGGGAGGGAGGGTGACCTTCTCCCTTCAGCTCATGCTCAGACTGCACAGTGCTGCTGTCTGAGAGTGAGCTGTTGAAAAAGACATCCTTCCAGGCCCTGTGCATGACGGAGGACAGGGAGTCTGAAAGCTGGACTGTCCAGCCTAAAACCGGACCTCTGGCCACCCTAGGGGCAGGCTGATGTAAGGGTGGCCAGACGTCTGTTTTAGGCTGGACAGTCCGGTTTTCTGGCTCCCTGTCCTCTGTCCGGCACAGTGCCTGGATGGACACAGGAATGTCCACCCTTTCAGTAGCTCACGCTCAGACAGCTTCTCCTCTGTGTCTTCACGGAGCCAGGGGTCGTGGCCTCATGTTTAAGGGTGTGGCTTCATGGGGGTTGGGGGCGTGGCTTCACGTTTGGGGGCATGGTCGGTGAGGTCCGGCTTTCTGGGGTGAAGATAGTGGCCATCCTAGCTGCTGTGGAGGTCACAGTTAAAGGGGAGGGCGCTGTGGATGTTACTGTTAAGAGGCAGGCTGCTGTGAAGATCACTGTTAAAGGGGCGGGCACAGTAGAGGTCACTCTTGATATCTTTTACCGACACACACACAAACATTAAATGAAATAGATTAAATATACCCGGGCGAAGCAGGGTCCTTCTGCTAGTTTATAATAAAGGCCAATTTAAAAAAGGATTATTAGCTCACAATAGTTACAATGCAATAATAAAAAAAGGTGTACATAGCCTTTAAGAGCTGAAGGGAGCTGGAAACAAATATAGTGGGAAGTAAGGGAAAGGAGTACAGTGCTAGCAAATTCCACAGAAGGGAGATGCTTCTTGCTTGTGAGAGAAATGCATCTAGATGTGCAGTTGAAGAGGGGAATAATTAGTTTAAAAAAGACACAAGGGAAGCCCAAACTGTTATTATTGTACAAAGAAACACTACCATTATGGAAACTTTTTTTTTGGAAAATGCAAGTATGCATTTAAAATGTGTTAAAACCCTGTTTTGCAACTTTTCAAAAACAGAATTCTGGAGTGCAGGGCTTAATAACCCCCCTGTGTGTACTGACAGCTTTTTCAGAACCTTGTACTACAGTAGCTGTTCTGTAGGACCTGGCCAGCTGGGCTAGCCTGTGCACTCCACACTCATAAATTGTCTTTGGTTCACTGGTTGTCCTACATTGGTCTAGGTAGGGATCACAACCTGGCCCTTGTCTCTTAGATTCCTATTCGTTTTTCCTGCTTCAGACACGTCAGCACCAAGAACTGACTGTTCACTTCCTGCCTAATATATTCCATGCCTTGAGAGGACCCGCTGTCACCAGATAATCAATGTGATTCACGGCACCGCTCGGTGGTTTTTAAATTATGGCTGGTTGATGTCTAACTATGGCTCTGATAAAAGGAGAGTGGGAAATTAAAATGTTCAGCAACTGCACTCCCAGAGAGAGCAGAGGGGTTGTCACAATGTACTGACAGTTATCACCTGTCTCCTACATCAGCGGTACAGCTTAGGGCATTGCAGTTGGTAAAATGGGATGATTTTGACAGCAGTTGGATGGATATTCCCATGGTTAAATGCTTCTGATTTCAGGAGATATCTGTCCACGCATGTATGTAGGTTAACGGTAAGTGAGGCCAAGCCTTTGTGCCTATGGTCACCATAAAAATAACATAGACTTTTTATGTGATATATTGTATTCCTTACCAGAATGAGATATGAAGATCTATTTCTTCTCCACGTCTCTTTTGCCTGACAGAGGCTTTCAATTAAGAGCACAAAGCTTTCCTTCTGCATCCCACTGAGCGCTGAGGGATCTCTGGTTGTGTTTAGCAGTTATTTGTGCAGGATTTTGCCTGCGCTCATGCAATGTGTTCTGCCCGGGGCTGTAAACCATTTAGAAACAGGCCTTGCTCAGAAGGATGGTGATGGAAATGGTTCTCTGAGACAAGAACGGGTGGCCGAGGGACAGTAAACTCAATCTAACCTGTTAGTCGATCAAAATACTGGTACGTGGCAATTGTGAATTAATATTTCATACACATTATAATGACCACTGGCTAATATCCAGAGTAACCTCCGTGTGCAGCACAGACAGCAGCTACACAGGCTGAGAGTGACTCAATAAGGTCCTGGTAGGTGGACACAGGTGGACTCATGCTGACATTAATGCATCCCACATCTGCTGGAGAGTGCGAGGAGGAGGATCCATAGAGTGAACACGACAACCGAGGTGGTCCCACATATGCTCAGTTGGGTTCAAGACTGGGGGATTAGGGGGCCAGGGTACTACTTGGAAGTCTTGGTCATGCTCTTCCAACCAATGTTGGATATTTCTAGCCATGTGACATTTTGCATTGTCTTGCTGGAAGATCCCATCTGCATGGATGGATGCAGTGCATACCAATATCTGTTGACAGTGCCTTCGACATGGATGAGTGGCCCAGAGAATGCCACCAAAAAATACCTCAGACTATAATGATGCCACCACCAGCTTGTGTTCTTCCAGTGTTTGTTCGTTGATGTTTCTCGCCTGACACACCATATTTTCAATGAAGCAGATAACGTGACTTATTCAAGAAGGCAACCCTTTGCCTATCGGCGGAGGTCAAATTCTCATACTCTGCCTTTTCTGCCGTATCAACTCTGTCTGCTTCGGAGCACCATACATAGTAGGGTTCGCTGAACTGTTGTTTTAGACACATATCTGCTAGCCCCCTGGCTCATTTTGGCGGTTAGCTGCTCCACAGTAAAGTCGGTTCACCATTGCACACCTTTGTAGCCGATGTTCCCCTCTAACATCAATGGCACACGGTGTTCTGCAGTTTCCACTTCGCTTATTCATGATGGTGCCTTTTGTTCGCACACGACACACTTTCATCACTGCAGCATGAGAACAGTTCACATATTGCACAGTTTCAGAAATACTGCCATCCTTGGCCCAAAAGCCAATAATTATCCCTTTTTGCAACCCTGATAAATTGCCCCTTTTACCCATGACAGCAACGAGGGACACACCTTATACCTACCAAGCCATCTCCTCATGGATGACTTCCTTCATGAGCTACACGCAGCCCATGTTGACAGTAGGACTTGGTCATAATAATGTGACTCAACTGTTGATTAGAATTGCATATATACAGTACAGACCAAAAGTTTGGACACACCTTCTCATTCAAAGAGTTTTCTGTATTTTCATGACTATGAAAATTGTAGATTCACACTGAAGGCATCAAAACTATGAATTAACACATGTGGAATTATATACTTAACAAAAAAGTGTGACACAACTGTAAATATGTCTTATATTCTAGGTTCTTCAAAGTAGCCACCTTTTGCTTTGATTACTGCTTTGCACACTCTTGGCATTCTCTTGATGAGCTTCAAGAGGTAGTCACCTGAAATGGTATTCCGACAGTCTTGAAGGAGTTCCCAGAGATGCTTAGCACTTGTTGGCCCTTTTGCCTTCACTCTGCAGTCCAGCTCACCCCAAACCATCTCGATTGGGTTCAGGTCTGGTGACTGTGGAGGCCAGGTCATCTGGCGTAGCACCCCATCACTCTCCTTCTTGGTCAAATAGCCCTTACACAGCCTGGAGGTGTGTTTGGGGTCATTGTCCTGTTGATAAATAAATGATGGTCCAACTAAACGCAAACCGGATGGAATAGCATGCCGCTGCAAGATGCTGTGGTAGCCATGCTGGTTCAGTATGCCTTCAATTTTGAATTAATCCCCAACAGTGTCACCAGCAAAGCACCACCACACTATCACACCTCCTCCTCCACGGTGGGAACCAGGCATGTAGAGTCCATCCGTTCACCTTTTCTGCGTCGCACAAAGACACGATGGTTGGAACCAAAGATCTCAAATTTGGACTCATCAGACCAAAGCACAGATTTCCACTGGTCTAATGTCCATTCCTTGTGTTCTTTAGCACAAACAAGTCTCTTCTGCTTGTTGCCTGTCCTTAGCAGTGGTTTCCTAGCAGCTATTTTACCATGAAGGCCTGCTGCACACAGTCTCCTCTTAACAGTTGTTGTAGAGATGTGTCTGCTGCTAGAACTCTGTGTGGCATTGACCTGGTCTCCAATCTGAGCTGCTGTTAACCTGCGATTTCTGAGGCTGGTGACTTGGATGAACTTATCCTCCGCAGCAGAGGTGACTCTTGGTCTTCCTTTCCTGGGGCGGTCCTCATGTGAGCCAGTTTCTTTGTAGCGCTTGATGGTTTTTGCGACTGCACTTGGGGACACTTTCAAAGTTTTCCCAATTTTTCGGACTGACCTTCATTTCTTAAAGTAATGATGGCCACTCGTTTTTCTTTACTTAGCTGTTTTTTTCTTGCCGTAATACAAATTCTAACAGTCTATTCAGTAGGACTATCAGCTGTGTATCCACCTGACTTCAGCCCAACACAACTCATGGTCCCAACCCCATTTATAAGGCAAGAAATCCCACTTATTAAACCTGACAGGGCACACCTGTGAAGTGAAAATCATTTCAGGTGACTACCTCTTGAAGCTCATCAAGAGAATGCCAAGAGTGTGCAAAGCAGTAATCAAAGCAAAAGGTGGCTACTTTGAAGAACCTAGAATATAAGACATATTTTCAGTTGTTTCACGCTTTTTTGTTAAGTATATAATTCCACATGTTTTGATGCCTTCAGTGTGAATCTACAATTTTCATAGTCATGAAAATACAGAAAACTCTTTGAATGAGAAGGTGTGTCCAAACTTTTGGTCTGTACTGTATATATATATATATACAGTGACGGGTCTGTGTGCTTGTGGTGGGGTCAGCAATGACAGACTCACAGGTTTTGAGAGTTAACAGTCCAAACAACTTTTATTTTCATTCAAATACTCATCATCTAAGTTCATTAGTCACTTTTGAATATCCACATGTACGTGACATAGACAAAATAAATCACTTTGCCTGCCTGGCGCTAACTATACATAAGGTTACTTCTCCTAAGTACTCCAAATATCCAACACAGAAGGGTTCAGGCTTTACTCAGTCAGAAGGTCATGCAGCTTCCAGGCACTGACTCTGAATGAGGTTCTCAGCCATGTCTTTATCGACACAGAAATGAGCCCAGCAGCTACACCTGGGCTCATTTAAAGCCAGGGAAAATATTGTACTGGAGTGGGATGGAATGGAATGTCCCTCTACCAACCTATTCACCTATATATATATAACTGACTGTAGTTTAACACTCCTTTACCCAAATTATGGCCCGCATAATAAAGAGACCACACATTCAGAACTTCTTTAACAACTTTAATGGTGGGATTCGGCCACAGCTTCACAATTTTATAACTACAACTTGTATTTGTACCAATCAGGAAAATGTCGCTCCCATGAGGTCGAAAGCCCCACACCCGCATCCGCGGGGCCTGAGACGCTCCATGGTGCTCCTCAACTCCTAATCACCGCCAGCTGTGACTTTACTCAAACAAAACCAAAGAGGGAGGGAGGGTGGGACAACTTTTCCTTACCACGTCCAAGTAGAAAGAGGACAACCCCTTAGGGGAGGCCCCTTAAGTAACCCTTCCACCCAAAGCCTCCTGGGAACCCACCTGACTCCCTAACCTTAACCCTTTCCTCCCTAATTATGCTTGGCCTAACTGCCTTCATCCTTTACCCCTCAACCTCCCTAGTCAGTATATGCCCTGCGTATTCCTCATGGCACTTCCCAGACTGACTGGAGTTAGACACTCCCTTACCCAAATTATGGCCCGCATAATAAAGAGACCACACACTCAGAACTTCTTTAACAACTTTAATGGTGGGATTCGGCCACAGCTTCACAATTTAATAACTACAACTTGTATTTGTACCAATCAGGAAAATGTCGCTCCCATGAGGTCGAAAGCCCCACACCCGCATCCGCGGGGGCCTGAGACGCTCCATGGTGCTCCTCAACTCCTAATCACCGCCATGAGGAGCGTGGCTAATTCTAGACGGCGCTCCGACCCCCCCCCTAAAAGGAACAAAGCCTGTTCTATTCCATCCTTAAAGCCAGACAAAAATATATCCAGGCCAATGTCATTTAAATGAACCCCGTCAGGTCTCATTAGCCGTCCATTATCACCCTCAAGTTGTCTGTGGCGAATCACCACCCCGCCCTTGTTCCTAACGCATCGAGACATCCGCATGTTAACCGTCCGTCTAGCATTTTCAACTGCCTCTGCATCTCTCGCTCCCCTCCAGACCACCCTGGGCACTATCTCGGACCACACCACCACGAGTTCTGGAAAGAAACCCGCGAACCTCTCCATGTCAGCTTTCATGAGAGATAATAGCTCCCCCATCCTCACCAAACACAGATCATTGCCTCCCACGTGCAAAACCAAAACCACCGGAACTTGAGGGCCTTGGCTGATGCTCACGACCTCAGGCAGAACCTGAGACCACCGGATACCTCTCCAGTGCACCTCAGCCGACTGAAATCCTAAGCATCGGCCTCCTGGCCGGCATTCTGCTCGCTGACCGGCCCAGAAGACATATGAATGCCCCACGATCCATACGGCAGGACGACCTGAAACTAAATATATCAGCTGAGTAAATCAGGGCGAACATAACCAACATAACATTTGGAACGCCAACGCCCAATTCTCATGACGTCAGCCTCAGCCAACCCAGTCCTGGCGGCTTCCGTGGCCGCACCGATCCTAAATGAATGGGTCCCAAACTCATTCGGATCTACACCCACTTGAACCAAACAGCGCTTAAACAAGGCCGTAAATTGATAGCGAGTCAAAGGCAAGCCGTCTGCATGAAGCAAAAAACAGTCGCCAGATGGACGGAGAGACATAAAGTCTTCCACTAAACTCACCAGACAAGGGCCAGACGGAACAGGCCACAACACCAACCATTCCCCAACACCGTACTGATCGGTCTTAGAACGCTGAACTTTTATCCTAACACAATCATGTCCCTTACATACCTCCCCGCTAGCCAAACCCCCCGGCCGAACCGCGGAAGGCGGGACCAATTCTCCGATTCTAAGCGCACCAAAGAAGGCCAGGCCAAAAGCCGCACGCAATAGTGTAACCTCATAAGATGAAGAACAAACCACCTCCAGGGCCTCCAACAACCTAGCCAACAAATCTACCGAAACGGGGCGCCGACACTCCGTACGGGACCTCTCCTTCCTCCAACCCCTTAACACCCAAGACACTAAGAATTGACAGCCTATATCTTCCCACCCACGTAACTGAAAATGAAAGGAAACTCCAGTAATGCGCCTGCGTGCAACCAGACTGGAAACCCCCACTACGCGAAGGCGTGACAAATACCGTAATGTAACCTCCAAACGGGCACTTACCGAACCCATGACCATAGAGTCTCCCACACAATCCAACCACTCCCCTCACGCCTTACCATACGATGACCACGTGGACGGTACTACCGAGCGCTGCACCAGCGGCATCAACAACCCGTGATCAGCTCCCAAAGCACTTCCGGGCAGTGCATCCTCTCCGCATCCGCCTGAGGTAACAACTCGCGGAACACCTGGAAATGAAATCGAGACAAAGCATCAGCTATCTTGTTGTCAACTCCCAGGACATGCCGAGCTGTAAACCAAATATTATTCTGCAGGCAGCGCAAAACCAGATAACGGAGCAGACTTAAAACCGGAAGAGAAGAGGAAGACAAACGGTTAATACTATGCACTACACCCAAATTATCTGTCCAAAAACAAACCCGGCGATTAGCCAGCAAATCCCCCCACAATGTGACCACAACCACTATCGGAAACAACTCCAAAAGAACTAAATTTTTACATAAACCACACTCCTGCCAAACCGCCGGCCAAGCCGCCGCACACCAGTGCGTTCCCAAAATAGCGCCGAAACCTGTCGAACCCGCAGCATCCGTGAAAAGGGCAATATCCTCGTTCGTCGTCACTGCCGCCTGGCAGCAAGTGTGCCTATTGTACGAGAGCAAAAATTCACGCCACACGCCCATCGTCTTTCAGCTGTCTAGTAAGTTGAATGCGATGCGACGGAAGACGGGCACCCCGAGTTGCAAGGGACAAATGCCGCAAAAAGACCCTACCCATGGGCATAATCCTACAGGCAAAAACTATCAGCCCCAACAAAACCTGCAGCTGCTGCAGGGTAACCTTTGTCTCAGCACAAAAACCCGAAATCATATCCAACAGTTTCTCCAACTTATCCGAAGGCAAACGGAAAACCATAGCCGACGTGTCCAGCTCGATACCCAGAAAGGACAACTTAGTGGATGGACCTTCGGTCTTTTCAGCAGACAACGGCACACCGAAACGAGACATCAGGAAACGAAAAGTGTTCAACAAATAACCACAAGCTCCACTCTCAGGAGGTCCGATAAAAAGAAAATCGTCCAAATAATGTAATACCGCCGATGAGCCAGTCTCATAACGTACCACCCACTCCAAGAATGTGCTGAACATCTCGAAATAATGGCACGAAATAGAGCAACCCATTGGCAGGCACATGTCATAGTAGAAGGAACCATCAACCATACAACCCAACAAATGAAAACAGTCGGGATGTATGGGCAGGAGACGAAAAGCCGACTCAACATCCGACTTTGCCAATAAGGCACCCCTGCCGTACCTCCGCACCAGCATCACCGCCCGATCAAAGGACACATATGACACGGAAGCCTCTTCCTTCGAAATACCATCATTCACCGACAATCCTTTCGGGTAGGAAAGGTGATGAATAAGACGGAACTTCCCAGGTTCCTTCTTGGGTACCACACCCAATGGCGACACCCTCAAATTCGTAAATGGAGGCGTGTGAAACGGACCGGCCATTCTGCCCAGTGCTACGTCCTTACCAATTTTCTCGCGCAATACCTGAGGCTGATCAACCGCCGATTTCAGGTTGGACGCCGACGTCGGGAACCACAACAACGAAAAAGGAATAAAGAATCCCTCCAAGAACCCATTCCGAAGGCACTCAGCGTCCAACTTTCTAGGATAATGGGCGAGCCACGGCTCCATTGCGTGTACGTTCACTGGCGTCCTTAGACCCGCCGCCGGACTGTAGCTTAGGGGGCTGCATCTGGCCGCGTGGGCACCGAGCTGCGGCGTGCGTACCGCCACAGGTGGAGCATTCGTGCTTAAATCGGCACATACCGTAGAACCTGCAATGCCCTTTGTTGAAGAGCCAGCAGGTATCCAGACGTTTAACCGCCACTGAGCTTCCGGTCGCAGATGGCGTCCCAGTGGCGCCTCCAGGAAAGGGGGGCGGCAGCCGCTGAGCCGTCATCAAATGCAACCAGACATCCGTGGCCTTCACGCCCCAACCCACCGACTGCCAGACGTCTGCGGAACTCCTCATCATAACGCCACCAGGCAGATCCGCCATACAGTTTGTAAGCGTTGTAAATCGTATCCAAATAAACAAACAACTCCGAACATCTGTCCGGATGCTTCTGTCCCATAATACAACCCAACACTGCAAAGGCCTGAAGCCAATTCCCAATTGTTCGCGCCACCTTAGGCCTCCTATCCAAAGACCTGTCATTAATTCTACGTTCTCTGTCAACAGACGGCTGATCAGGGGTAATCAAGGACCATATATCAACAAAAGCATTGTCCCAAATTTTCAGCTTCACCTCATCCGCCACATGGGATCCAAGCGGGCTAACCCCACAAAAGCAAGATTCCTTATACATTCCCGCTGCAACTGGTGCAGGAGCCTTAGGAGGGTGCGGGGAAGCAGAAGACACCTTTTCAATCAACACTTTCAACGCTTGCAATACCGTATCATCCTTAGCCTTATTCACCTCCCAGGCCCCCGCATAAGCGTACTCACCAGGCGCAGTCGAAGAACCGGGAACCACGTCCACAGGATCCACAGAAGGAGCAAGGACCATCGAGTCAGCGACCGCCGAGTCTTGATGACTGGAAGAAGATTGATGCCGTGGCACCCGCCTCAATCGGCGTCCGTGGATGTTACTGCCAGAGCTCGAGGAGCTGCAGGAAAACCGATTCGCAGAGGAAGACGGCGACCTCCATCGCGAGGAACGAGAGCGCCTGGTTCTCCGAGAGCTCCCGGAAACCATCGAATGGTGACGGGACCGGCGGCCATAATGCTGGGCAGAACCGCGGTAGAGTCTATGCCGCGATCCCCGGGAAGTAGAGCCAGAAGAACTGCGCCGCCTACGCCCACTCCGCCCACAAGGCTCCGCACGCCCGCATACATGCGCAGGAACTGTGGCGGGTTGCTGAACAGCCGGAGGGTGCTGGGCAGGAGCGATGGAAGGAGGAGCCACCAGGATCTCACGGGCATCCACATAAGGGGGGTCACTCCCAATCTGGAGGGCAGTATCCCGAGCTAACCCAGACAGTTGGGTTGGAGGGGGGGTGTCAGGCAATACAGTAGGAGGGAGGGAACCAGGGGCAGTAGAGGAGGA
Organism: Rhinella marina; assembly: GCA_900303285.1. Classification (NCBI taxonomy): domain Eukaryota; kingdom Metazoa; phylum Chordata; class Amphibia; order Anura; family Bufonidae; genus Rhinella; species Rhinella marina. The sequence goes on along the minus strand of ONZH01020058.1, from coordinate 198,608 downwards.
AGAGTCCTGGCTACAGGAGTTTTTGGCCCCCATATTAGCTGGATCTCTAAGCTGAGACTCAATGGCTGCCGACGCACGAGTAGCGGCTCCAGACTGGAGCGAAACGAGAGCTCCACGCTAGTGTCCAGCCGCAGAACCGGCCCCCCCGCCGGCATGCACAAGAGCTAATGCACGGGCTCCACCTAGTGGCAGCCCCTGGGAATTTGCCTCAACAGCCTCAGCAGCGAATGTTCGCCGAGATGCGTACGCATCTGCGCCTGCGAACTCCAGCCCCACCCCCGATGCCTCGGGAGTAACACGGCAACTCCCCTCCTGACTAGCAGGTAAGGAAGCGCCCGACATCGGCAGGACCCTGCCGCAGGCGTGCCTCGTATAAGACCTGGCGACACCCGCAGCAGGAGCAGAGAGGGGGGGCGGGGCAACCAACCCAGCGGGAGCCGGAGCGCGGCAGGAGCGCCGTCGCACCGACACCGCCGAACCGGCCGGCGCAGGGGCCACAAAAACAGAGGAGGCAAGAGGGGCAGTACCAGGGGGGGTGGACCAGAGGACAGCCGCCTACTCCGACCACCCTCCATCTCAGGGCTAAAACAAGAGGGAGCCCTTGACCTCCTGGTGGACCTCCCACGCACCCCAGGTTCCTCTGGACCTGCAGCCTGAAGAATCGGAGGCAAGGAGAGGGGCTGAACGGCATCAGTAGCAAGGGCCCGGGTAAGCCATTCCACACCCTCACTCCTTACCCTGGCCATCAATTGTTCAACCAAACCGTCAGCCATAGCATCAGCCAAAAGTCACACTTTCTCTTGACAACTTTTCCTTACCACGTCCAAGCAGAAAGAGGACAACCCCTTAGGGGAGGCCCCTTAAGTAACCCTTCCACCCAAAGCCTACTGGGAACCCACCTGACTCCCTAACCTTAACCCTTTCCTCCCTAATTATGCTTGGCCTAACTGCCTTCATCCTTTACCCCTCAACCTCCCCAGTCAGTCAGTATATGCCCTGCGTATTCCTCATGGCACTCCCCAATCCATGCTCATAAAAATGCTCCCTTTGTGTGTTGCCCTACTGGACTACTTTCGTAGACATTGGTGAAATTTGCAGGCTTTTCTTAGTGCCCACACCCCCCTGTACATTCCTGTATAGAGCTTCGATGTGGGTGCAGAATGTAGCAGGAGCCGCTGTGCACAGAAGCAAGTGAACAGCTTGGTAGCTCCCACTTAACGCTGTACAGCACTTCTATGTGGGTGCTGAGTGCAGCCGGACTGGTCAGCCACAGGTTGGTGAATCAGAAGCAGCTAAGCCAAACGTGCAGGTTAGTGTAGCGGGAGCTGCTTTCCCGCTACACTGCTGAGTGCAGGGCACAGTGCAGTGAGTTCAGATTTGACAGCTTCTTTGCCTCTCATCTCCCTTCTGCCCACATCATGCTGTACATTCCTGTACAGCGCTTCAATGTATGTGCTGAATGTGAGTATAGCAGGAGCTGCTCTCCGCTACACTGGTGAGGAATTGTTCTTTCTCACACACCCCCTCCCTAACTGGTGATTGAGCGCCACAGTGTCCTCAACACTATAAACATTTAGGTGTCAAGTAAGTAGATATATTCCAAACTATAAATTAAAGGGACTATCTATCATGCAAAACCATTTTGTCAAATATTATCTTGCATTTAAAGTGTTATTTTTCTGATACAAACATGGATGCAAAAGCTAACATAGTGTCTGCCTGCAGCCACCACTAGAGGGAGCTTCAGGACTTACTGCATGACTGAAGATAGCAAGTATGTAATCATTTATGGAATCATTTTTCATTTTTGAAGCTCTATCTTACAAGCCACGTTCTGACCACTATAATGATATATTAGAATGGGGTTTTTCAAGACTTTTATACTGTTGACCTATCCTCTGTATAGGTCATCAGAATTTGATGGGTGGGGGTCAGACATTATTCTGAGATCAGTGCATCCACAGACTTTCTTGTTGTGTTTGTTGCTGTGCTGTTATATTGCCCTGGTTAGTTGCTGGGCTGAATTCAGATGGGGTTACGTAGGTCAGTTTTGTTCCATTTCTGTCATTCATCCGCTTTCCGCCTGTATGTCATACACCAGCCATTCCCTCCATCTCCTCCATCCGTGATCCTCATCACTCGGTTCCTGTCATCTGTCTATGAGTTTATATTGTGCCTTACTTTCTGCCAGTATTGATACATTCTTCATGTGTGTTGTTTTTGTAACCATCCAGTTTTAGTGCAACTTAGGTCTACTGTAATAGGGTACCTGAGTTCCAAGTGAGACTGTTAGGACTTGGGAAAGGCAACTGATATAGGTAAAGCCCAGTTCTGCAGTATTGTGAGCAACTAGCGCTGTTACATTAAAGGGCCAGACCTGTAAAGGAAAGATTACTTACCTGCCTCTCGGCACCAGGTCCCCGATCCTTCTCCTCCATCTATATCAGATCGGTCCGACACCTAGCACCCTTTCTGCTTCCAACTCTGTCTACTGTTTTGTTTCTGGCAGCGAATGGCTGATCTGTGGGGGTGCAACCCTATCCTGAGGACAGGTCATCAGCAGGGTCGGATTGGCCATAGACCTTACAGGGAAATTTCCCAGTGGGCCGATGCCTAGGAGGGCCACTCAAGCCCTCCTCACGGCCGCCAGCTGGGTACATAATGATCTGATTCTCTACTATGCACCTGACCAGCAGCTGCAGATGTCCTCCTAAATTCAACTACATTGACATCTTCAAGTCAGCAATACAGCTCAATTCCGTGGCACAGGTGGCAGTATGTTGTACTGCACTGTGGTATTTGGTTCAGCTGGGGCGGTATATTACTCTGCACTATGATATTGCTGGCCCTGCCTAATTATGTTGCCTTGCCTTCTGTCAATTTGGACCCACCTAGAAAATGGGGCCACTTTTATGTTTTTTTTCCAGAGCCACTTTTAGTTCACAATCCACCCCTGGTCATCAATGTCTAAAGAGTGGAAAAAACCTTTAAGCCCATTCTGTAAAATATTAAAAAGAGTCAATACTTACCTCACCGATCCCCCACCGCTTCGGTTGATGATTCACGGTTCCCCAACGGTATCTACTTCCTGGCCCTCTCAACAAACAGGAAATGACTGCTCAGCTAAACCTCGTCTGAGGATGCACATGTACCAGAACCAGATCTAGTTTCATTATGGGTTCTGGACTCCAGCCTACAATGCAATAAGCCTGGTGCCGCCTGGTGGATATCTCCAGATGTCGCAGAATGTGCATGCAGTCACTGGATATGATGCTGAGGAACAGTTGGAATGAGATACGTTCCTCTTGGCTGTGGAAAACTTGGAGGAGCTGTCCAGACCCGAGGTGCTGATTCCTATTAGCTCAAACAGATTCAAATAATCCAGCGTGGTCCCCAGAGCTCGCACATGCACCGCTCTTTCTTTTCTTATTACACCAAAGCAATTGGATTTTTCTTGTAGTCCACTACCCGAAGAATCCCTCCGACAGCTTTAAAAGATGAGTCAGTTTGTTAATTTAACCCCTTTCAAAGATGAAGTCAATGGATAATATTCAATAGCTGCTAAGCAAGTTAATTACCATGGCTGAGTCGATGGCTTTTCCCCTGTGGGGCAAGTAATGAGAAAACAAACAAGCGGATTCTTTGAAAGCCAGAAATCCTCATTTCAAAGTCATCATGGCCAGAAAAGGAGAAGGAATTCCATCGGCAGCAGAGGCGGAATTTCTTTTCCACACAGGGCTTTCCCTATGGACAGGACGGTGCACAGCTGCCTGTAGAGTGAGGCAGAAGGGTCCTGCTCTGCTTCATGTTTAATTCAAGGGAGCTCTGCCTTATCTCTGCGCATATTCCTCATCTAGCTTCACATGCACTACTGAGACACAAGGAAGATTCCTTCTGATTAACCCTCTTCCAGTTACTTAACTGTTTGGTTGCTGGAATATTTTGCAGTGAGTATTAGCTCTATTCAGAGATGGCAGTAAAGCGTCTGCTCAGTGGACAACAATACAAAGAATCTTAAAGAGGTTATCCTATGAATAATGTTCTGCTGTCAACTTAGGAGGCATGTCTATTCTCAGAGGTCCTGTCCTTTCTGCTGCAGATGGTGGCAGTTGAAGGATGGAACTGAGCATGTGCTTCCATCTCAGTGAGCAAGGCATAGAAATGAAAAAAAGAGCAAACAGCAGGTGGCGCTATACAGATAGATTTTATTGAATAACTTAGTGGCTATATGTAAGTTTTAATTACATGGAATTACAGAAGTATTCAGATCCAGGTGCTGGTTTGAAAAATGTTGAATATTTTTGTGGGACAACTCCTTTAAGAATGCATCTATTCCAGGACCTCTCAAGATAGGCCATCAATATCAAATTGGTGAGGATCCAACAACTGGCACGCCCACTGATCAGCATTTTCGGGCTGTTGTCAGCACCAGAAACCATACAGGCTCATAGAGGCTCATTTGCATATACTAAAACTTCCTTTTTTTTCATAAAGTGGGCACATATGAACATGGCACCAACACGGATGCCTTCAGCTGCCAAGTGCACATGTAACAGGTCAGCCAGTGTCATAGGTACAAATCTACTGACAGATGTCCTTGAACAGTGACTTTGGCAGTATGTTTACGGTCATTGTCCTGCCGGAAGTTGAACCTCCATCCCAGTCTTAAATCTCTGGCAGACTGAAACAGCTTTCCTTAAGAATTGCTATGTATTTACTGCCATCCATCTTTCATTCAATTTTGACCAGTTTTGTAACCCCTGACAATCAAAAAGCAAACCCACAGCATGATCCTGCCACCGCCATGCTTCACTATGGTTGTTCTTGGGGTGATGAAAAAACGTGTATTTTTTTGTTTGGTTCCTGTACACTGCCCCCAATTCCACTAAATAGCAGAGGAACGTTCCTGTTTAGAATAGATCATCATGGTCTATGAGCGGCAGGAGAGCTTTCTTTATTTCTGGATCTAAACTGCACAAATGGGTGAAAGTAGATCAAAATAGTAAGTGCATTCAGTATAACTTATAATGTATTCATTTTAATCCCTGCTTATTCTAAGCTTAGGAGTCCAGTGGGAAGTGTTACTCACCAATTGACAATCCTCCCGATATGATTGTGCATATAGAGATGCAGCAAGTCCCCGAAGAGCTGATGCAGAGGATGGGAGTTTTAGTGGTCCTGATGAAGTGCTATGTACTCCCTCAGGCTGTTGCTCCCTTGGAATCAGTGCAGTGGAAATGTAGTTTGAAGAAGGAGGTCAAAAGTGATATTATAACGGTCTACTTAGTATAAAATATAACTTGTGGTACATCCATTAGCAGCAAATTCAAAATGCAGTTTCTGGCACCAGTTGAGAAGGCATTGTGGCGTGTTGGAAGACTGTGTATTGGCACTTGTGGGTATAAGTGTCCACTATAAGGTTCAGACTTAAGCTTTAAGCTATAAGGTTCAGACTTCATCTGGCTTAGTGGTTGTTTTGGGTGATGGGTGTCTGAGCCGTAGTCCTTCACATTGCAGCAGCGTCTATAATGTAGTATTTTTCTGATCACTCTGTTGTCTTGTGCAACGTGCCACCTCCCAGGGCCGATCATGTCCCAGGTTTATAGGAATGCCGAGTAATAGTTTTCTATGTGTGTCACGGTGCTCCTACCTGAATACAGCCAATCCCCAGGGTTAGGCTATAAAGCAATAAAGGGGGATAGTTAATGGTGGACTGACAGGCTTTCTTAATAACTCTGCTTTCTTTCTCTCTGCTGTCCTAAACTCTGCTTCGGTCTGGTTATTGGACTTTCGGTCAGTTCTGGTATCCTTGGATTGGGGTGCCTTGGGCTGTTATCCACCTCCTATATCTTCTGGCAACTAAAGAACACTTTCCTGTGGTTGCTACTGCTTCCATACGTTTGCTTCCATGGTAAGTATAGCTTAGTCTGCCTTGTCTGTTATAGGCACATCTGGCTGTGACCGTGCCCAGGCTTACACTTCACTGTCTAGCCTAACCAGGCTAGAACTGGAATCAACTTGCCCTGCTGCCCTTCTCTTTTGGTAGGAAGCAGGACTGGTCCACTTCTGCCCAAAGGGGATTGAATGGAATGATGAGTTCCGTTCTATCTAAGTATAGCTCTGCCATATACGCTGCCACCTGCTGGTGAACCAGGCATATTACATGAACAAAACAGTTTCATTATAGTAAGATTAACCCTTACAGTACCGGCGCCGTACATGTACGGCGCAAAAATCACTGCCGCATGTCCCAGCGCCGTACATGTATCAGCGGCGGGGGTCCGGCTGTGCCCAAGTGCCGGACCCCTGCTGAATGCGCCAGCATCGGTGAAAACACCGATGCCGGCGCATTAACCTTTCATGTGTCGCGGTCAGCGCTGACCGCGGCACATGCGGTGTGCGGGAGAGAAAAGACTTCAGGATGGCGAGCGGGGGGGGGCCATCGGGTCCCCGCGCTGCTGTGACGGGGACCCGATGGCTCGGATAGCAGCCCGATACCTTCCTTAGGCATCGTGGCTGCTATCCCTGCGTTCCTGTGCGATCCAGCCCCCTGGATCGCACAGGAAGCAGTCTGTAAGTGTATTACATTGAGTAATACACTTACAGCCAATGCATTACAATACAACAGTATTGTAATGCATTGTAAAGGGGATCAGACCCCCAAAAGTTAAAGTGGAAAAAAAAGTTAAAAAATAAAGTTTCCTAAAAAAAAATAATAATAAAAGTTTCAAGTAAAAAAAAAAAAGCCATTTTCCAAAAAAAAGTTAAAAAAAATTGTAAAAAAAAGGTAAAAAAAGAAAGATAAACATATTAGGTATCGCCGTGTCCGTATCGACCGGCTCTATAAAAATATCACATCATCTACCCTGCCAGGCAAATGCTGGAAAAAAAATTTAAAAAAACGTGCCAAAACAGACATTTTTTGGTCACCTTCCCTTACAAAAAGTGTAATAGCAGGCGATCAAAAAGGCGTATTTACCCCAATATGGTACCAATCAAACCGTCATCTTGTCCTGCAAAAATGATACCCTACCTGAGACAATCGCCTGAAAACTGAAAAAAATATGGCTCTTTGAAAATGGCAACACAAAAAAAAGATTTTATTCTGTTCTAAAATGCATCTAATGTGTAAAACTTTCCAAAAATAAAAAAGTTACACATATTGGGTATCGCCGCGTCCGTAACAACCTGCTCTATAAAAATATTACATGAGATGGCCCCCCAGGCGAATGCTGAAAAAAAAATTTAAAAAAACCTGCCAAAACAGACATTTTTTGGTCACCTTCCCTTACAAAAAGTGCAATAGCAGGCGATCAAAAAGGCGTATTTACCCCAAAATGGTACCAATCAAACTGTCATCTTGTCCTGAAAAAATGATACCCTACCTGAGACAATCGCCTGAAAACTGAAAAAAATATGGCTCTTTGAAAATGGCAACACAAAAAAAGATTTTATTCTGTTCTAAAATGCATCTAATGTGTAAAACTTTCCAAAAATAAAAAAGTTACACATATTGGGTATCGCCGCGTCCGTAACAACCTGCTCTATAAAAATATTACATGAGATGGCCCCCCAGGCGAATGCTGAAAAAAAAATTTTAAAAAAACCTGCCAAAACAGATATTTTTTGGTCACCTTCCCTTACAAAAAGTGTAATAGCAGGCGATCAAAAAGGCATATTTACCCCAAAATGGTACCAATCAAACCGTCATCTTGTCCCTCAAAAATGATACCCTACCTGAGACAATCGCCTGAAAACTGAAAAAAATATGGCTCTTTGAAAATGGCAACACAAAATAATGATTTTATTCTGTTCTAAAATGCATCTAATGTGTAAAACTTTCCAAAAATAAAAAAGTTACACATATTGGGTATCTCCGCGTCCGTAACAACCTGCTCTATAAAAATATTACATGAGATGGCCCCCCAGGTGAATGCTATAAAAAAATTTTTTAAAAACTATGCCATAACAGCCATTTTTTTTCACCTTGCCTCACAAAAAGTGTAATAACAGGCGATCAAAAAGTCTTATGTACCCCAAAATGGTACCAATGAAAACATCACCTCGTCCCGCAAAAAATGAGCCCTCACATAAGACAATAACTCAAAAAAATAAAAATCAATGGCTCCCGCAAACCAATCCATCAAAATCTGTGCTGCAAAATCCATATGGCGCTCCTTCTGTTCTGAGTCCTGCCATGTGCCCCCACAGAAGTTTACCACCACATATGGGGTGTTGCCGTATTCAGGAGAAAATGGGGAACAAATTATGGGGTGCTTTTCTCCTATTACCCCTTGTGAATATGAAAAATTTGGGGCTAAAGCAACATTTTTATTGGAAGAAATGAAACTTTTCATTTTCACAGCCAAGTGTTTCCAAATTCCATAAAACGCTTAGGGGGTCAAAGTGTATATATATTCTTTATATATATAATATATATTTATATATAATATATATAATAATATATATTTAATATATTCTTTGAAGGGTGTAGTTTCCAAAATGGGGTCACTTTTTGAGAGTTTCCACTGTAGGGGTACATCAGGGTCTCTCAATTACAAAATGGTGCCTAAAAACCATTCTAGCAAAATCTGCCTCCAAAATCCATATGGCGCTCCTTTCCTTCTGACCACTGCCACAAACCCATAGAGAGGTTTACCACCACATATAGGGTATTTCTGTAAACTGCAGAATCAGAGTAATGTATATTGAGGTTTAGTTTGCTGTTAACCCTTGCTGTTTTGCAAGAAAAAAATTATTAACATGAATAATCTACCAAAAAAGTGAAATTTTGAAATTTCACCTCCATTTTCAATTAATTCTTGTGGAACACCTCAAGGGTTAACAAAGTTTGTAACAGCAGTTTTTTATAATTTGAGGGGTGTAGTTTCTAAAATGGGGTAATTTATGGGTGGTTTCCATTATGTAAGCCCCTCAAAATCACTTTATATCTGAATTGGTGCTTAAAAAAATCATTTGGAAATTTTGTTGAAAATTTGAAAAATGGCTTCTAAACTTCCAAGCCCTCTAACATCCCAAAAAAGTAAAATGACATTTATAAAATGATGCCAACATAAAGTATACATATGGGGAATGTAAAATAATAACTATTTTTGGAGGTATTACTATGTATTTTGAAAGTAGATAAACTGAAATTTTGAAATTTGCAAATTTTTCCAAATTTTTGGTAAATTTGGTATTTTTTAATAAATAAAAATAAAATATTTTGCCACAAATTTACTACTATCGTGAAGCACAATATGTGACGAGAAAACAATCTTAGAATTGCCTGGATAAGTAAAAGCGTTCCAAAGTTATTACCACATAAAGTGACACATGTCAGATTTGCAAAAAACGGTCTGGGATTTGAGGTGAAAAGTGGCCCAGTACTGAAAGGGTTAATGCACACTTGATAAGGACCTGGAAATAAATACACAGAATAACATTGGTGTTAGCAATAAAAGACAGTAGCGGAGTGGAAAGATAGTAACACCACTCTGCACTGTCACAATTGTCTCTCAGGTGCTTTCTTTATGCTGAATTTTGTTGACCTCTCTGCCTCTGTAGAATCAAATGTTGCTCCAGGAGCAAGAGCTCTGGCGTGTGCTTCCTCTAGTCTCCTCTCTGTAGATAGACAGGAACTCATCTCCTGGCAGGAAGAGGGACCAGCCCACTCCTACCAGGAAGTAAGGAACAAGGCATTTAGCCCCATTCCTGCCACCCCTTGCCAACCATACCTCGTCTGCTGGATTGTATGGCCTAAACATGTACTACAGAGATACAGTCACGAAGTAGGACCGCCCACTAGACTCTTATAAAATAAGCATGACAATTCACGGAAAATGGTGCACTACAGCGGAAAATGCAGTTGACAATATATGGCTAAACCCTCACTCTGATGTTAAAATGAGACTTTCGCCAGTATATCCTTATATCAAAGACATACCGGAGCCCGAGCACCACGTCAAGGTATCTCAGTTGGCACGGGACCTAACGCTATCCCTACTATAGTATAGGTAATGACAGATAGGTGCATGAGGTCCGAGACACAGCGACCAGCTCCCAGTTACCTCCAGCGTGAAATCACACATACGGTGGGAGGGGGGGCGGAGGCTGTATTTCCCACATTGCCCTGACGTCATGTGACCCAGGCTGCACAGGTGCACCTGAATGTTACCCATTAGTATAATCAAGGCACATTCAACCTGGAGTTGCCACGCCTCCAGGATTAAACGTACAAACAAACTCACGGGAAAAAAAATGGTCTCAAATGGCAGAACATGCTCAAAAACCCCGATGCTGTAGCGCATATATAACCAGGGGAGCAAATCCCGCATATGTATAAAATAAGCATGGTTTTAAATGTATAAATTACATCTTTTCCGTAAGACTATATATCAATCTGCTCAGCTTCTCCTGCTCTAAGCCATGCTGCCTGCAGATTGTGTTTCCTTTTTTCTGCTGACAGATTCCCTTTAAAATGGCTCCACACCAGCGCCTTGTTGTACGTGCTCACTTATGTCAGCCATTGTAGTTTGTTCTCCTAATTTCAGCACTTCGCTCTTCCAGCCTTTATGGTGATAAATTCGCATCCTGATCTGTTTGTCTTGTTTCCGCATTCCGAGGTGCAAGCTTCTGCGTAGCACAGAGACACATTCATTTACACATTTCGTTTCTGTAAATCTTTTCTCACAGATAACATCCCTCTCCATATGTGCGCTATTCTAATTTCTCACCCTCGTGGGTACCATTTTCCAGAAGGGTGGAGGCCACCCTCCATTTGCTGTAGTAAAGGAGCTGTCTTTTTAGATTGGGCCTGTCAATCAGTTTGACAGAATTTACCATCTTGGGTGATCTTTGTTTATAGCTTTAGTGTTATATTTCACTATTTCATGAGTAAACTGAATTTAAGCAAACAGACTTGACGGTATAAAGAAGTGTTCCTTCTTTATAGGTGCGCTGCCATTGCTTTGCTTTATGCATGCTTTATGACATCGCTCTGCTGTATGCATGGGGTAATGCAGGCTGAAATGCTGGAGTGAAATTTTTGCAGTAGTGCAGGACACATCCCAGTCACTGTCAGCACTAGTCATAGCATTCTCAGGGTATGATCACGTGACACGGTTGGGGCGCATTCGGGAAACAGCCATGCTGCGGTCGAGTACCGCTGGTGTTTTAGAGGGTGAAGCTTCCTCTAATTAAACTAATAAGACTGCACTGTTCAGTTGGTCTGTATTGTTAATGGCCGCGTGCTATTGCTGGCTCCACACGGCCATTAACAATTCACACTGACTATACAGTGCAGGATTCATTAGTTATCTCATGATTAATGAAAAAAATGAAAATGAGACCTCACACAGTACATGACGATCTCTTTCTAACAAAGTTATAACCAGCCCTGTACCTCACATGGAACCAGAGATCTCTCCATTCATTGCTCTGTTAGAATTATATCAAGCTGAGAGCTCAAGGGGAGTGTCTTTTCTGCTGCAGCAAAGGGGGCGTGTCTCAGTTCCCTCTAGCACAACTTCCTACTTTCGATGTCGGCTGCACCTAGCTCATGAAGGAAGTCACGTGTGGTGAGCTAGCTTGGAGGGTATATAAGGTGTGCGATAGGCTGTCTGCACACATATCCCTCGTTGATCTCATGGGTAAAAGGGGTGATTTATCAGGGTTGCAAAAAGGGATGATTTTGGGGCAAGGGTGGCCGTGTTTCTGAAACCTTTCTTTGCTGCTGTGTTGAAAGTGTATTGCGAGAGGACAAATGGCACCAATAAAAAATAAGCAACGTAGAAACTGTGGAGCACCACATGCCATTGATGTGAGATTGAACGTCGGCTAGGAAGGTGCACAAGAGTCGAGCAACAAGCTACAGTGGACTGGCTCACCGCCAAAGGTAACCTGAACAACAGCTCAGTGAACCCTACAGTGTATGGTGCTCTGAAGCAGACAGATAGTCACTATACCTCTGCTAATAAAGTTGCATCAGCAGAAAAGACTTCAGTTTTCACACCAGTATTAGAATTGGACCTCCGATGATTGGCAAAGTGTTGCCTTCTCAGATGAGTCACACTTTCTGCTTCATCAAACCAATGGATGTTGGCGTGTCAGTCGAGAAACATCAGAGCCCAAATACCTGGCAACAATTACTGAAAGAACAGAAGCTGATGGGGGCATTGTTATGAGGTTGGGAATGTTTTTGTGGCATTCTCTGGGCCCACTCATCCATGTGGAAAGCACTCTCAACCAATTTGGGTATGAAGCCATCCAGATCACATACACCCATACATACTGATTGTCTTCCCAGGGGCAGATGGGATCACATGGCTAGAAATGTCCAACATGGATTCGAAGAGCATGAGCAAGACTTCTGAGTACTACCCTGGCCACCTAATTCCCCAGACTTGAACCTAATTGAGCATCTGTAGGACCACTTCAATCGTCGTGTTCACTTTATGGATCCTCCTCGCACCCTCCAGCAGCTGTGGGATGCACTGTAGTCAGCATGAGTCCATCTGTGTCCACCTACCAGGACCTTATTGAGTCACTCCCAGCCTATCTAGCTGCTGTGCTGCACATGGCGGTGGTCATAATAATGTGACTAGACTGTGTAATTCAAATGTTCATTCTATAGTATGCGTTGTTACAGATGCAATAATACCAATTATGTATACTTTTCTTTACATTTTTGTTTCCATAACTAAGGACTTTGGAATTTGTTTTAGTTTTCTAAAAATCTTGATTAACCTTTTTTTGAAAGTCCCAATAAGGAACTTGAGTATGAGATGGTATATAATGCAATACTTCTATATTGTAATGTATTATGTCTGTCAGTGTTACCGTCACGACAGGGGAACAAGGAATAGTGCGCCCTGTCTGGAACCCACCACTTTCCCTGCCTACTTACAGTAGATGCCCTAGGCGACAAAACCGTAACTTGGCGGCAGTCCCTATACTGTATAAGTGCACAGGGCAGGGAAGGGAAAACAAGGGGAGAGACAAACAATGACAGAACAAACACAATACCAGAATAGTGAGCAAGCCGAGTCAAACCAGGAGGGAACGTCAAAACCAAAGGAGAGAGCAATAAGCATAGTCAGAGTCCGAAGCCAAAGTCAAATACACAAACAATCACTAGGTCAAGGGTCAAACGCAGCACTGCTAATAGTAAGACTAATCACAGGCAACCTGTGACCAGCAGGTTGCCAGGTTAAATATGCCTCCAAATAGGTCATCTGACGTGGCCAACGTCACATTTTGCATAATGAGCACTGGCAAACAGGAACCAGCGCTCAAAACCACTCCAAATTGGTCACGTGGCGTGGTCAGCGCCACATGACCCTATATACAGTAGTATATAAATAATATAACGAGCGAGGCGGGGTTTTGAGCGCTGGCCGCATTGCCAGGATGCCAGGCTGGGCGCACGGCAGCAGGAAGCGCGCCGGGTCCTCCCCGCCTCTCATTACCATGGAGACGAGGACGCTCACCGCGTCCTCGCTCCGACTCCACAGTGGAGGTCCGGCGGCGCTGCATAGGGGAAGCGTGCCGCCGGCCTCCCATGACAGTTACGCTGACAGGCAGCCTATTGGATCTAATTAACAAGGATTATGTATGTGGTAGCTTCAGGCACAGAACCTCCAGGTTGTGATTCACATACAGTTGTGGTTTGCACTGTAGCAGGTTGACTGGCATTTGGGGTTTCCGATCTGGCTTATCCACCAGGTCTCTAGCAACTTCACAGAAATGGAGTTAGGAAGTGCAAATTAGCTACCCCAGCTCCAGGCTACCCCTCTCCACTGCAATGCTTAGCTGCATTATGGCCATATGTCCTTATGTGGTGTATTCCTATGAGTCTGACTAGTACCTTATACCTCCACTTGCTAGCTTCAAACGCAGGAGTATTGCTGGATCTGCAGCAGCACCTTCTTCCCAGGACACATTTTCTCTCTGCCTGAATACTCTGCCTGGCTAACATGGCATCTCTTCCGCACACCACATTTGTTTCACAGAGCCAATGATGGGCTTTGGGAGGGAGCTCCTGACAACAGCATCTAAGGGGTTGCATGGCTGGGTTCAGAATTATCTCCGATCCTGGCTATTAGATCAGGGTGTAGGCTGAATAGTATAGTTGGATTCTATAAATAATGGAATGTTTTCAGCTCAGTAACTACACCATCTCTGTACCATAATAGTTTGATCAAACCAACATTTTTGCTAAAATTTAGCAACATTGCAATTTTTGTCAAGGACCTCTTATTATAGCTCAGTCCCATGAGCTAAGCTGCAATACCAGACACAGCATATGGACAAGAGTCAATTTTTCTAACCTCAGGTCACCCCTTATGTATCTGCATTCAGGCTGGCTGACTATATTCTGTCCATACCTCCAATAAATGAGATTGAAATACAAAGAGCTGAAGAAAAATACTCAGGGATCCAGAGAAAGCTATATCGGGAGAAATGTATTCATGCAGTGGGAGGTTAGATTGAAATAGATGTGGAGAAGGAAAGACTGGCAGTGTCATTACAGAGATGTCTGCTCGGGAGGAGGAAGGGGCCTCATCAGTTCTTGGGAAGAAGAACGTGTTTAACTTTGATTTATAGCAGAGACATGAGTCTGAGAACAATGGGGGGAGAGGAATATAACTGAGACCAGAGAAATAAATTGCAGATAGAATAGACTTTCTGGATACTGACATTGAACTGGCTGGCAGTGTCTCGCGTCCTGCTGTTACCAGAGCCCTCTCACTCATTTATTGTCTACACCTGGTGTACATTTTCTATGGGTTACCCATGGGGTGTTCATATTGTGTCAGCAGCTTCTAAGCTAATGGTGACAGTTATAGAAACTCCTCATTCAGCAGCGGTGACCATCCAATAAGTTTGCAAAAAGGATCTCCATGCCTCGGTGCACCATCCATGAGCAGATACTTTTAGGTGACATTTTGGCAGACACTCAATCTGTCCATGCAATATATATTTGGGGGGTGGGTGCATCATTGGGGTACGTCTAAATGGCAATTTTGGTCAGGACACATGTTGTGTACCATACCATACCTACCTACCATAGATCTCAGTGTAGCATGGCTGCCATAGGAATGAATGGGATTGGATTTTTTGCAATTTACATATCACGGATGTAGCAAGCTTGCAAGTTGCACCGCGATCCCATTCATTGCTATGGGAGCCATGCTAGCACATAGCACAGTGAACCAGCCTTGCACCTGTACCTCAGATGGATCCAGAGATCTCCCCATTCATCACTCCAATTGTTCTGTTAGATTTATATCAAGCTGGCAACTCAGGGGCAGTGTCTTTTCTCAGGGGGTGTGCCTTTCTTCTGTTTCTTTCTCCCTATCACAGTTCAGGAGGCAGTTGAAGGATGAAACTGAGCATGTGCGGCCTTCTCAGTGAGCAGCAGGGCTGTGGAGTCGGAGTCGGTGTCCATTTTGGTGGAGTCGGAGTCGTTATAAAATGGACCGACTCCGACTCCAAAAATATATAATAAATTGGTACAGTTAGTTCAATGCAGTGTGTGCTGAATATATTTTCATATTTGGGAAAATGATGAAATGTCGTATAAATGTCTGTTCTATTCCTGATCTAAGGATCTAGGCTTTTAGTTGAGATGACTGTGTGCTGCCCTTTATGTAGATGCTCAGTAGTGAAGCTCCTCCGCTACAGATTAGAGGAAAAAGGCACTGGGAAGGAATGGCTGCACTCCTCTCAGATCTGCTAGAGAAAACAGGATTAAAGAGGTTTTCTCACTAGTTACAAAGATTAGCTTTCAACATAATAGGATTGTTTAAAGAAGACATTTTCTAAATACATTGGTCAGTCCTGTACTATAGACAGTTCAGCAGGTATCTCACTGCACACAGGTTTCTATGGTAACCTGCAGACCAGGTTGGCTGATTGGCTGAGAGCAGGAGTGACCTTACCCCCACAAAATGATGGGACTAAGCTCTGAGTGATTACCTGCAATAAGCAAACGGTACAAGTGTTGTGAGGACTGAGAAGCATGGCTTTACCTCGAATTGTGTTAGAGATCACAATCTCCTGCTCTGTCAGAGTAAGTTAATATATGCTAATAACTGCTGGAGACGCAAACACAGCCTGAGGAGACAGAGTGAGTGCAAACTGCCTGTTAGCCAGTGAATCAACGTGCTAAAAACCCCCCTTTAAGGCAAGTACTTATTAGTATATCTAAACTTTCAATAAACTGTGCATAAATCAATTGTCCAGTGCATGTTCTCTCTGTATGCTTTATGTTTTAGTTTGCTTTTCCTCTAAGCTGATGTTTGGAGAGATTAGCTGATCTGATTGCTTCTATATGCTATACATAGACTATAAGGGGGAAAACTGTTTTCTAACATCTCAAATTCAGAAATTGCCAAGCCTTTGTTATCAGCACTGCTAGTAGTTTCACTTTCTAGACTGTGAAGCAGTATGATGTAAAACACCTAGGGCCTTAAGTAACTGTCTAGGTGTAGAAGTTTCTTTGTTGCCCATAGAAACCAATCAGAGCTCCCCTTTCATTTCATATACTGGTCTGGAGAAATTAAAGGGGAGGGCCGATTAGTTGCTATGGGCAACAAAGAAAGTCTTAGACCTAAACAGTTTTCATACATCAGGCCCTTAGTGAGCTGTACCCAGAGAAAAGACTAATACTGAAAGTAAAGATATCTATTAAAACATATATTACAAACTTTTTTTGACATTACATATCTGTACTATTGATTTATGCAAAGTTTGTTTAAAGTTATCGTTTAAACATGCGCCATGTATGAGGGAGTGGGAGTGCAATCACAAAAGTATTCAGATCCAGGTGCAGGTTTGAAAACTGTAGAAATTTTTTGGGGGACTACCCCTTTAAAGGGAGTCTGTTAGCACTGGTGGCCATACTAAGCTGCTGATAGTACTAGGTAGAGACTGAAGAGAGCAGTATGAAGTTTTATTTTACTAGATGTGCCTAGGATTGGAATTCACTGTGATGTACCCTCTGCATTAAACTGCTTTACACCCCCTCTGCTGTGAGTGACAGCTGTAGTGGTCTCCTGGCAGACCAAAACTTCATATTCACACTAGGCCTGATGAGAAATGTAACCCAAATGTTTGTACTACTCTCCCCAGCCCTTACCTAATGCTGTCAACAGTTTAGCATGGTCAAAAATGTGGTCAAATTCGTTTTAATTTATCATGCTAAGTGGTTTCCGTAACTCCGGTTCACTAGTATCAGAGCTATGGAAAAAACATAGCATAGCCCTGTTTGCTGTTACTGTATTTCTTATGTCTGGCCACCGCATTCAGTAAGTACATGGCTGGGTTTGAGGTAAGGGGGCCCATTCTAGAAATAGATGCAGTTCCCAGAGATGGAGTCTGCTCCTTTAAAGGGATTGTGTCACTTCAGCAAATAGCATTTATTATGTAGAGAAAGCAATACAAGGCACTTACTAATGTATTGTAATTTTCAATATTTCTTCCTTTGCTGGCTAGATTCATTTTTCCATGACATTATACACTGCCCGTTTCCATGGTTACAACCACCCTGCAATCCAGCAGCAGTGGCCGTGGTTATGCATTATAGAAAAAAAACACCAGCCTATGTGCACTCCCACAGTCCCAGCCACCAGACACACCACCATGGAAATGGGCAATGTATAATGTAATGGTAAAATGAATCCAGCCAGCAAAAGGAAGCAATATGGACAATAACAATACATTAGTAAGTGGCTTGTATTAACTTTCTCTACAGAATAAATGTCACATGCTGAAGTGACACAAACCCTTTAAGGTTGTTTAAGAAAAACAGCCTGCAGCAATATTTTTCAATCAAGACATTATATACCATGGACAATTCCCATAGTGGTCAATTACTTCTTCATTGGGAGTATGGCTGGTATTATGACTGTCCATCCCTGTCCATAAAATAGGAATTACTAGATGCAGTAACCTATTTTGCACACCAAATGTACATAATCTTTCCAAGGGTGGAAATAAATAGTACATTTGTTTCCATAGTACAAAAAAAAATCATTATATTGTGTTTAGAGATGAGCGAACGTGCTCGTAACGAGCACTGTACTGCTCGGCTCCCCTGCGCTCGCATGGGCACAGACATCCGGATCCGTCGGGTGAGGAGGACGGAAGCGGCTGCCTGCGCCCGTGCGAGCACAGGGGAGTCGAGCGGTACAGTGCTCGTTATGAGCACGTTCGCTCATCTCTAATTGTGTTTCATTATCACACCTGTAAATGATATGGGGTTGTGCATGGCAGATCAGAGTGTGGAGAGGGGGTCGACACCAAAGGAATGGAGCTTACACAGGCTGTAGAGATATAAAAAATCACACACAAGGCAGCTTGCATGAGAATATCCCATAGGCTGTGTACAAGTGTATAAAAAATGCAGAGCACCAACCACAAACCCTGCATGGGAAAGGGAATGACAAACTTCTCAGCATCAGTAAATTTCAGAACAAGCAAGTGGAGAGCCTTCATGAGCTGTTAAAGGGAATCTGTTCTAATACATGAGAGATAGTGAAGACAGCAGCATCCTGGACACACAGGCCTCATATCCAGCATGTATTACTGGAAGAGACATGTCCACATGAAAAAATTTTAAAACTAGGAGCAGATTGTAAACTGAATATTGGGGGTCTGAAAATGAATGAAGGAATGGAGGTTGCAGATTAAAAATTAGTGCAGCTTTTGTTTACTGAAGGAACTACTAACAACTACTAACTAATTCTCCATGTTAAAAGTGTCCTTAGTTTCTGTGGTTGGTTAACCATCAAAACTGTGTATTATGTATTTAGACTCCTAATAGCAGCGGTAGGAATGGAAACCTAGATGGATCCTCTGTTATGTAATACCACTTGTAATTTCTGACTGGTTGCTGTTTTCCCTGGTAACAGCTGATCCCACGAGTGACAGCCACCAAAGCCATGCTATCTTAGTATGTTCACCCTGCATGTCAGACCTAACTCACCCAAGGCTTCCCCCACAGTCAGCAAGTATGGTCACGAGTGTAACTTTGTAGGAGACGTATTGTATGGGAGACATCTGACTTTACAGGAAGAAATTATGATGTCTGGAATAAATAAATAAAACACCAATAACATTGGTGGGTAAAACTGACAGATGGTGGATGCACACACAATAAGCAAGCATAAAGGCTATGCAGGTTTTCACCTCAATGAGAATGGCAAACAAGAATATGTATAGAGAAATAACCAGGGAAGCAGAATGATGTTGCACTTGGATTTGGCAGTGTATTGCTATTTACCTGTAAGAAAAGTGATCCAGAAGGGAACATGGTTAAGTGAAACCAGATCAGCAGTGTAAAGCCTATTTTATAGCTCAAGTTCACTCAGCATGTGAACCGCAAGTGATGGTTACCACAGCCTTCCCCCCTCCATTTTTATTGTCTGAGTGCATCTATTATATGGCATTGGTCAGGTAATGTTGGTTAGGCATATGTACTATGTCTATATAGACTGCAAAAGACAAAAGAGACAGGATGGATATTGTGGCTGCTCTTAGCTTCAGCAAGTGTGGCGTCTATGACTGTATGAAGGATAGTTAAAGGGGCAGTCTATTATGGACAATGCCTTTGTGTTAACGTGAATTCAAAGACTTGATAATAAATAGACTTACACAGGCTAAGTGATAAAAATATTTACAAAGTGTGATTAAACATAGGTAAAACAGATAAATCGTATACAGAATAAATAATAATCAACTGGCCAGCAACAAAATATGGTGTAGCTCCTGTTGCCACACTACCAACATAGCACATAGTCGGTGCTCCATGGTAATAAAAGAGAAAGAGAGCCCCCCCTCCTAAGGCTTTCCAGAGTACCAGTGTACAGTACACATGTCTTGAGTAACGTTAACCACTCTGGAATGTGGTCTGATGGTCATCTGACACAGAACAATGGTGTGTGTATATATATATATATATATATATATATATATATATATATAAACACAAATGAAAGCAGCACCGCAATGTGAAAAAAGTAATGGTGTGCCAGTAGCTCCGGATGTGGTCAAATCCTTCTTAAAACAATAAAAGAAATCTGCAGCACTACCAAAAATTGTGCTAAAGCAAGAAGTGATTTATTTCAACAGGAGCTAAATCACTGGGGAAATAAATCACTTCTTGCTTTAGCACAATTTTTGGTAGTGCTGCGGATTTATTTCATTATATATATATATATATATATATATATATATATATATATATATATATATGAACTAACTATCTCTAAGTCGGGTATTAGGTTACTTTCCAACTATCAGGCCAACCATCAGCCTGTATAATATAAGGTTAACTCACTATAAACTCACTGAAAAAATATGATTACCGTGTAGGAAAATATTTGTAGGAAGTCACTGTAAAAAACCCTACTTAAAACGTAACATTTAATAGATAATATTAAAACCAATTGTAATCCCACATAAATAGACAATAAAGAACAACCAATAATGATGGAGATCATGCATAGGTAATCTCAGAGTGATAACAATAGCTCCACATGTGTGGCTACTCACAAACACCTCCGATATGCTGTTAATGGTCAGGTGTAGTTCTTATTCAGACTGTGCGGTATCCAGTTCAGTGGTATCAGTGGAGCATCACTCAATAGGCAGGATCACAGTGGCAATCAACACTTCTGTAACGTCCTCAGATCATCAAAACTTCTCCTTGGAGAGCCTGTCGATACACAGGACACCTTTTCACGTTGGTGAAGCAAAAGAGAAATAGACAGACCAGAAAAGGGGGCCGCATATTGATATGAGGGATATTTCTCCCTACCCAGCTATCACACCCTGCCTAAAAGCAGAGCGAACGCCCCAAAAGGGGCAGCCCCACTTATCGGTGGCTGTCCCTATACACCCTGACCCTGCCTATACAATCCCATCAAGGTACTTAAAAATGTTCCAACGCGTTTCCCCTACATCAGATAAATAGGTTCATCAGGGGACCATCAAAACAGTGCGATGGCTATGTGATGATAGCCTGCCAGAAATGATAATAGTTATCTCACTATATTTTAAGGAATATAGAAGATAATATAAGAATTAAAGGGAAGAACCAGTCAGTACTTAATTTTGCAAAATACCCTTACAACACAGCATTTCATTAGAAGGTTCACTCAAAAGAGTGTCTTGCTGCTGGGACCCCCAACAATTAGCTGAATCTCGAAATAGGAATTTAATTTCAATGCAATACTAGCACAGGAAAATGAAGAATGATGTGATGGCCAGTAAAATCAATGGTTCATCGGACTATTGCATGATTTGTGTCAGATCCTTCAGAGTGAAAGGTGCTCTTTATAGCTGCTGTCTACTCCAACTAACTGATGGTTATTATAAATGGGAAATATTTGCAAAAGTGTTTTTGAAACCAGACAGTCTCTTAAAGGATTACTTTGGATTATGATGGATCGGAGAGAAAAATTAAAAGGGTTTTCTGGGACTTTCATATTGGTGACCTATCCTTATTGTTACGAAGTGGATGTGGATCCGATGTGTCTACTGAACATGGACTTGGGGCTACCCCTGTGAGCATTATCTAAGTGCCCCCCCAGGCCTTTACCCATTTTACCCTATTCCTCTGGCACCTTAAATACCCCAGGGTGGTCAACCATAAGTTGGGGAAGAACAAGGTGTGTGCTAGCCTGAGAGGGACCCTAAAGCCTTGGTTCGGGAGAGCAAAGCACTGGGGGTGGGCATAGACCACTGCCTTAACACTTATGATAGGTCATAAATATTGAATCAATTGGATTCAACTCGTGACACCCCCACCAATCAGCAGCCACAGTGCACTGGAACCATGCACAGCTACATACACTGTGTAGTGGTATTGGTTGTGTAGCTCTCTCTCCATTCACTTGTATGGGACTGAGCTGTAGTAACCAGGCCCAGCCTACACAGTGCACATGGTTGTGTTTGATTCTGGTGTGCTACGGCCTCTAGAATAGGCTAGATGACGGGGTACCTGTAGCTGGACCTCATCAATCTGATACTGATGATCTATCATCCATCAATATTAAATAGTAAAAGCCATAGCTATCATAAGCTTTCTATTTCTTGACTTCAAATCCAGCCGATAGTATGTGTAATTAAGGAGTTGGACACCATCTAAACATGTTCTAAGGAGCCCCATAGATTCTGGATCGAAAATAACTATTTAAAGAGGAATATGCGATTTTTGGGAGGACAATAGTCAATGGTAGGTAAAAGTATAAACCATAAGGTTGAACGCCTACATAAATTGTGTCAAGTACAACATGGTACAAAGTCAAATACGTGTGGTCAGATATATGGGGTCAGATCTGTATGCCGAGTTTTCTACCTCTCATCTTGTAGGCTTTCCTCTTTCGTATGTTGAATCTCTCATGTAATCCACGCCAAATAGGTGCAGCCCATTCACATCTCATGTATATTTGATAACATCTATCATTTCCCTGCCGTCTCTTTTTCTGCCTGATTTCTCATCTGAAGGCATCTCATACAGATTTCACATATTTATGCGCTTAGATTTTTGTTCATGGAGACTGCATTTAAATGAATTAATTCTGAGCAGAAGAGTTCTACGTGTTCAATCAATAGGATTTAGACCTTACAATTACGGTAGTTGTCGCAATCTGTTAAATGAGGAGACGCTCAGCAAAATATATTAGCAGACAGCTTTAATGGCTTGTTCAAATCAAGCATTCTGCTGCAGAATAATAAAATGTTACTGGATAGCTGAGCCCCCAAAAATGGCGCAGCACCTCATGTGCCCTCATTGATCACTTTAAAGGGGTTTTTCCAGGACACATGGGGTCCCACAAACCCACCTTAATTACACATAACTATCCTGTTGGAGAACGTTTGTAATATACTTACTGTTCTGAAGTTGCAAAGATCTGACTTCCAGGACCTCTGACACTCCTGCTTCCACTGATGTCATGCCCTTTACTGGGTTTCCGACCTGAACTATGGATGGGATGTCACTTCTGCTGTGGATGAGGCCAGAACTATTCCTCTCCCTGACATATGCACAGATGAGGTGTTTGTACACACATGCCAGAGAGAGGAATAATTATGGCCCCATCCACAGTAGAAGTGATATCCCATCCATAGCCCAGGCCTGAAACCTGGTAAAGGACTTGAGGTCAACAGAAGCAGGGATTTTGGAAGAGAAACATCACGTGAGTGGCTTCTTAGAGGTTGATCCAAGCAAGTTTGGAACAGCAAGTATATAACAAATGTTCTACTTTGTAGAGTGAAACATTTAATAAAGGTGGAACCCTCATTTGAGACTGTACTAGGAGTGGTCACAGTTTGGTTTGGGAGGGTCATGCAGCTTGTGAACCTCCTTCCTACGTGTTCATTTTCAGTTGTACTAGCAATCAAGTGTGTCAAATGGGGAGCTTTTGACTCTAACCTGAAGATAGTGAGAAGATTCGGACTTGTTAACGTGATCCTTTTGTTTTCCGGCAAGATAAGCCACTGCCAGAGGTGTTTGGCAGTGGTTTGCTCCGCTCTCCCATTGAAAACACATCAGGAGTCAGGAGAAATAACTGTCGGTCAAACAAACGTTCAGCTGATAGATATTGATGACCTTAAGAAGAGAAGAATCTGTTCTTGAAACACAGTGTCCAAATAAAATTTGTGCTGTATCAATTTCCATCTGGAATCAGTACAATTCTTTGTCCTGGCAGCAAGATGCAAACCCACCTTTACCAATAACGTCATTCAAGCTTGCTGTACAGTATCCCGAGGCTGTGGTTGAATGCAGAAGCCAACTTTCACTATGCTTTTACTTTTGCACAACCATAACAGGTGAGCACATATTTGGCGAACTTTAGTGGTGCACCTTGTATTTTTATCTTCTGGAATACCATAGGTTTGCCCTGATAAAAGACTTCCGTCATATACACCTTGTGCCAATGGACCTCTTCAGTTCTGACGGTACACAGGATTTTTTTTTTCCCCCCAGAACAAATGTACAGGAAGTGAGATCTACTTTTGGAAGGAACTATATCACCTAAGATATGGAAAATTGACTTCTTCTGGATCAACATTGCATTACATTAGGATGAAGGTCTGTCTTTTTTTCAGCCTTACAGTCTATATTACTACAGTAAGTTACTCTGAGTACTGTGTTGTATGAATATTACAGTGTGGAATATCTACAAGGTGACACTCCTGCTTTGGTAATGTAGAGTACTGTAAGTACACTTTAAGAGCAATTCAGTGTCATTGGCATCACTAGCTCTAGGGTCACATAGAAAGCCCATATTTCAAAGAGGGTTGGTTTTGGAAGACTGAGATGGGACTTACACCTTTAAAGAATTTAACATACAGTATGCTTTGGTGCTTCCATGATTGAGGTTTCTGAACAACAGCCAGCCCAACAGACATTTAACTGGCCACCCGGGCTGTATACTATAAATTGGGCAAAATCCCATGAAGCAAGTAAATTATGATACTACTGGATTGTGACCACTAAAGAGGTTCTCTAGGACTATAACAGTGGTAGCTTATTCTTAGGATGTTTGATCAGTGAGAGTCGGATCTTTTTGGACAGCCTGCAGGGAATGATTCTGGATGAGAGGCAGATAGCCCTTGCGGAAATTTCTTTGCAGAAACCATAACCATTTACTGTCCAATATATTATACATAATCACTCAGTAGGAGGACATGGTACTTTAGCAAATGTGGCATAAACACATTCATAAGTTTCTAAAAAGTACAATATACTTAATGGTTGCGGGCTCTTAAAAGACACTTCAGTATTGCCAATTACACGTCTGTATTCCAGAGGTACAATAAGCATATTGGTTCCCCTCAGTGGCACAGTCCTTTAACTATTTACAATCCATATCTACAGCCCATAAATAGTTCCATGGGGGAACCTTACTGCCTCAAGACTGATGATAGGCCACTATTCCCTAAGTGTCTAGCTCAGGGTCTCCACTTACTAGCCGTCTCCAACAGTTGCATTATCCCTATGGTGCTGCATTGTTCCCAGTGGCTGACCCACAGACTAGAGCAGAACCGACCCTTACTGCTTCTCTCTCAGGACATTTCTGTCAGTTGGACTTGGTCTGTGGTCTCATCGTAGACTCTGTCTATGGCCTGGTTACTGGACCTGGTCTGCGGCCAGTTATCCTCTGCAACTATCTCTCCACCACACAGAGTCTCCAACGTGAAACTCTGCTTCTGCCTGCTCCCTTTCTCTCTGGATCAGGCTCTTTTACTCCTTCCTGCTGCTGCTACTGCAGCAGGCCCTGTTTCGGCACTTACCTACAGCACCTAAGTAATAAGTGCCACACTGTTGAGCTGGCACTTATATTTGGGTCCCTCCACCTTATCTTCTGAGTAGTGATGTTCTAGGCACATTATTGTTATGAGAGCAACCCTCGGCCAACTGTTCCCTGCTCATTTCCCAGCATTGAGCTAAGCAGGTGTTATTAGTGGTGCACATGCACCAAGGAGGAAAATAGTTCTGGCCCCATACACACCTGGGCTGCAGAAACGACATGTCCGTCCATAGACCAGGCCGGAAACCAGGTATTCAGACTGAATGATGTGAAGTTAGCGGATGTGGTATTTTTGAAGAGACGGTAAGTATATTGAAAACTTTCTTCTGCAGGCAAGTTAGGATTAATTAAGTTGACTTGATGGATCCGACTGGGTTTAAATTCCACCATTTTTATGTTGTTCCCCAAATACTCTAAATTATAACGTAATTTAATATGCAGGTTTCAACAAGTAAAAGTATACCTAACAATTGTATTTTTATATGATTTACAACTTTTATATTACTTGCCTAATAATTTCTTAACTGGAAGAATACCCTAACTGGGATTTTAATAGGACAACCCCTGGGGTCAATTGTTACGCCCTGAACAGTGCTTTATAATTGCCAGCCCTGTTAACCTATATCATCAGGGCTTTTGACTGGGTTTGGGGAGATGTCTATTGATTTTGTCATCACAAGGGTTAAACGGTACTAATACATAAAATTTCATATATGTTTCATTTTCACGTTCTCTCATATTGTTTCATATACAATTCAATGTAAAGCTAATACCCGATTCTGCATTGCTCAGCAACAAAGAGAATTTCATAAAGCTGAAATATGGAAGTGTTTTGAGGCGGCAGATAACCGGCTTATATTTCCTCATGGCATGGAGACATTATATGCAAAAACAACATAGTCAACCCTGCTTGAAATGTGCTACCACTTATCCCCCCTGATTCGGCTACGATACAAAATATTGTAAAACATTATGTGGAGTTATTTTCTTGTGAACTGAAATTAGATCCATTTACTGCTTCCTTCCTCACTTCACATATAAAGGCAATAAAATGTGAAAGATTGCTTAGCAAGAGTAAAATTCAGAAACAATCTCCTACCTGGTAGCCTAAGATAACAATGAAGTGTGGACATTACAATTAGTGTCCTATTGCTGCCAACTTCTTCATCAAACTACAGGATGAAATTACAAAATGACCCGTGGAGCTATCTTCAGATATCAGAGGAGGTCAGGGCCAGCCTTACAATGGATAACACCCTGTGTGGTATCTTTTGTTGGTTTCTATCTATATGGTTTACTACCATACAGTGTACAAGACACCAAGCCATGCCAGATGAAAGTGTTTTATGCAGTTTGGGGCCTACACAATAGCACCAAGTCAAAGAGACTACAAACAGCAATCTACAATATCAGGATACAATTGTCAGCAGTCCACCAAGCTGCAGAAACATATTTGAGTTGAGCATGCACACTGCTTCTCCATTCTATGGGACTGCCAGAGAGCAAAGTACAAGCAATCAGCTATTTCCTGCAGTCCCACAGAGATGAATGGAGAGGTAGTGTGCATGATCGACCTGCGTCCTGTTCATTTCAGGGGTCCATTCAGGTGCTTGTCATCTGCGACTATCCCAGTAGTGGGACCCTCACTGATCTAATAGTTATCTCTCGTCCTAACCATAAGATCACTTTAAGAATTGCATGATATTGCATATCATTGGTGGCATAACTACCGCTGTAGCAGCCATTGTGTCTGCTACGGACCCACAGTATCAAGGGCGCCTGGCAAGGCAGTCATTTCCCTTCAGAAACTGAGACCATAGTAGGCTGAAGAAGGGTTTCATTAACCTGCCCTATCTCAGGCTGCATAGTAGCATTTAGAAACTTGGTCATGAGTGAGATCTGCAAGTAATACCTGGTTCTTACTGTATGGTGGCCAGCACCACAATCCTGGTTTTGTTTTAAAGCTTAGATTGTCAGACCATATCTCTAGCAGGTATACAGATAGAGATATAGCAGGTAAAAATAGTCCCCCGGCAAATGGTCTCAGCTAGGGTAGAGGAGGACACGGGGCCAGTGGAAGACCTGCTGACAGTCTACAGGAAGAGGACAGAGATCTAGTTCCTCCTCTGTCAGGATTCGGGGGTGCTGCGGCCCTCCAGCGGATGCTGGGCGGGTGCGGGTGTTCCCGTGTCCTGACAGGGGCGCGCTTCCGCAGCTGAGTTCTTGTCTTGCTGCGAGGACGCGCCCTGTAGCTATGCGGCGCTCGACCCGAGTGCAAGCCAGAAAATCCTCTTGTAACACTTAGGTTCCTTTAGGGTTAAAGGTTTTGCTAGTTTTGCTAGTTTTACTGGCTGGCGTCCTGCCAGTAATTTTGGTCCATTGAAGGGTGTGGCAGAGATCCCTGCTCCTATTACGCCTTGGGGCTGGAACTCTAGCCACTATTTGGTTTCACTCTCACCATTTATCTGTGCCTGCTATAGAGCCTTGTGCCTAAGCTAGCTACTCTGAGTTTATCTGGTATTCCAGTGACTCTGTACCTTTCTCCCTGGTTTCTTATTACCGTTACCTACCTCTGGTTTTCTCCTCAGTTTATTCCTTGCTTGGTTCCTTTACTTTTTACCCCTACAGTTCCTGACCTGTTTAGGTTTTTTCCTGCTTGTGTTTTGCTTTGTTGTTTGTCTCCACTTGTTCCACTTACTTTAGTGTAATTGCAGTCTTTGGTTGGGGCCGGCCTGTTAAGGAGCCGAGATCCCCCAAAAGGCAGGGACAGTGGTTTGGGAGGAGTGTCAGGGCCTCACTTTGTCTGTGTCATTTGTGTTCCCCTGACCAACTCCTCACATCCTCTCTCTGTGTAACTACCGTAAATGAACCCAGTGGAAGGTGTAACATGGAACTGTCTTATCCCCACCTCCATCAATCAATCAATCAATCAATCAATCACAGAGCCTACTTGCTCTCAGATTGTCACATATAGGAAGTGTTTTTTGTAATTAGGCCATTCATTGATGCCACAATCCAGATGTTTAGTAGCGTCATGGCATAATGGCATAAAAAAGGCGCATACACCAAACACTTGCACCACACCCACACAAACATCAGTACATTTTACACTGCCCCTATACACTCTTTTTTTTCTGTTATTATTCCATTGTATTACTGTAGAAAAGTAGTAAACTGTAAGAAAAACAAAACATATTTGTTATTGCCATGATCATACCAACTTATGCCACCAGGTGGTGGTGGAGGGGCCACATTCACAAGTTTGCCATGGGGCCCAGTCTTTTGCTGTTACATCCCTGAGCAACATGTTTACTGTGGGCAGTAATGACCAGCACCAAAGGGGTTCTTGCAGCTTCCCAGACATTGAGAATTTTGTCACATATGGCAGATATAGTTCATTGTTTTACTGGTTCTTGACTTTGTGCTTGGACTTCCTGCTGGGAGGAAAAGAGAGAGCAGCATATTTCTTAGCCTGGACACATGCTCACTTGTATCACTGTAGCAGGGGTGCACCTAGCCTTTCTGCTGCCTGAGGCGAAAAATAAAACGGTGCTCCCCCCATTGCCAATTTCTTAACCTAACCCATTTGCCACAATGAAAGTGCTCATTGTCCATGACCCTTGCCCCTACCTAGTGCTGCCTGAGGCGATCGCCTCACCTGGCCTCATTGGTGGTGCACCCCTGCACTGCAGAGACTGTGAAATGCTTTCTTTTTTGGGGTGTGGGGAATTTTCGTATTTACAATTTCCCATTACCCCTGCTTTGACTTTACAATATGTGGAAATTACTGTGTGTGTGTGTGTGCTCACATACATACAGATTCATTTTCTGCAGTATCTCTGGCATTACAATGGACTATCTGTAAAAATAGCCTTGATTCTGGAGAGATGGCACAATCAATCTAATATTTTATTCCTAATTTCATTTCAATTGCAAATGATATTTTACAAATGAGTCACTTAGCGTTGATTCCATTAACCCCTAATTTTGGCTGAGATTGTATCACAGCGCTTTGAAATATTATAACGGAACAAAAGTATAATTTTCTGATCTCTGGAGTCTAATATCTTACAGAAAGAAATTCATGATCCATCGTTAACAAGTCATCAATAATTCAGTACCAATGAGGAGAATATAATTGAGATCCGCATTCATGTACATATGTATAACCTTGGTCTAGTTTCAATAGTGGAAACATTACCTGCACACATGCTGCAGTGTAAGGCTGAGTATGGAGGCATGAAATTTTGGGCTTGGTTAGATCACAATGGATGCTTATCATGCCATTATGTCATACTGGAAGTCCCATGAAGATTATCCCTCCCTTACCACTGTAGAGCTTAACCACAATATACGCCATACACTGTATAGTGGTTGTGCTTGGTTTTGCAGCCCAGGCACATTCACTTGAATAGGCTTGAGCTGTACATAGGCCATGTAACTAAGGCTACTTTCACACTAGCATTAATCTCAATACCAGAAAAAACACTTCCGTTTTGTCCCCATTCATTGTCAATGGGGACATAAATGTAACTGAACAGAATGGAGAGCTCCAAGATGCATTCTGTTCCGTTCTCATACCAGAGAGCATGCTGCGGTTTGCTTTCCGTCCTGGTATGTGGAGCAAGACGGATCCATCATGACCCACAATGCAAGTCAATGGGGATGGATCCATTTTCTCTGACACAATCTGGCACAATAGAAAACTGACCTGTCCCCCATTGACTCTCAATGGAGTTCATGATGGATCTGTCTTGGCTATGTTAAAGATAATACAACCGGATCCGTTCATAACGGATGCAAACGGTTGTATTATCAGTAACGGCGTTTGCCAATTCAAGCAAAAACGCTACTATGAAAGTAGCCTTATGGATGTGATATCACTGGTCTAGGAAGCTCTTCAAACAGCTGATTGGTGGGGGTGTCAGACCACAACCGATCTGATATTATTGACTTATCATGAGGCTAAGTCACCAATATACTCCAGGAAATCCCAATTAAATGAATGGCCATCCATTTAATGCATGGATGGTGTGTCCAACAGAGTTGCCCTCTGTTCTTACTTATATAAGAGGGTCATATGTAGAGCCTAAATAGTGCATTTTAACAGTAATTGCCTTAATGAGTAAAGTGGGGAAGAGGGTCAAAACTCATTTTAAACCCCATTGGCTGTTTCTACTTTCATTTTTCTTCTCCTAAGTAGTTAGCAGCGTGGGGGATCATCATGGCAACAGTGTCCTCTGACTGCTGTGTGATATGATGCCCTGATGCCACTGGCTGTGACATAGGGGCTGTAACGCAACAGATGTGGACCCACTATATTGCCTGAAATATTTGACTCTATGCTACTCCCAAGGGTGTTTTGTAAGTAGCCCCTCTGGTCTTAATCCATTAACCTATATACAGAGATCTGGACTTCACATCAGGGGAACCACCAGGCCTCAACCTCTTAAACTAGTCTCTGTTCAAGTGACTGCTGACCCACGGGGTGAAGAGACATAGGTGTGGAACACCAAGCGATCAGGCAAAACATAGTAAGGCACCAAGGTCAGGGCAGGCAGAGTTTGTGCAATCCAATAGTCTGAGGTCAAGGCAGGCAACTCAGGGTCAAAACTGAGATCAGGCCGAGGTCAAGCGGTGAAGGATCAAATCCGGGAAACAGAAGGCGGCACACAGGTAGATGAAGCATAGAATGGCACACCTTTGCAGCACACTGGCAGACTAAAATCTAATTGTTTAGGCACCCCAATGGATGACCAGCCATTAACTGAAGATCTAGGTGGACACTTACCCTATAGGCAGAGAAGGGAATTGCCGGTTCTTCCTAGGGACTTTCTCAATTTCTGGAGCGAGCCCCGGCCGGTGGCTCAGCTCCGCTTGCTTGTCTGTAGCTCACGCTCACTCAGAGCGTGCGGTGACGTCACCTGTGCTACGGATAGGTAATTGAGCCAAACTTACTAACCTACGCGTTTCAAACAACACGGTGTTCTTCCTCAGGGTATTTTTTTGTTTTTTGTATTTTGAAAAAATACCCTGAGGAAGAACACCGTGTTGTTTGAAACGCGTAGGTTAGTAAGTTTGGCTCAATTACCTATCCGTAGCACAGGTGACGTCACCGCACGCTCTGAGTGAGCGTGAGCTACAGACAAGCAAGCGGAGCTGAGCCACCGGCCGGGGCTCGCTCCAGAAATTGAGAAAGTCCCTAGGAAGAACCGGGACCGTATCCTGAACCACCGAACACCCTGAAGACCTTGTGCATGCCACTAGAAAGGTAGGAACACATGTGTAACCAATCCAGTATGCTATGAATACAGCGTTTTAGTGTGCGGAACATTGAGACATATGTGCTAACTACCGCTCCAGAGGTGAACTGAGTGGTATACTAAATCTTACAGAGGAAAGTTATTGAATTAAATGTACCATCTAGGTGAATAAGGGATATCAATATACCAGTTGCGCGGTGCCATTATATAGATATAGAATATTGCTGTTATTAGCTTGTATGCGCCAAATAAAACAGCTAATGCTAACACTGGCCTCTAGGTCTACCAAGTTCAGAAGCCTATTATGCCCTGCCAAGAGTCAATGCTGCCGTTCAGTGTCAAATGACAGGCATAATATACTGCACTAGATAACTATTGCAGTGTATTATGTAAGCAGTGAAATTATTGCATGTTCAAGTCCCTTTCTAGAACTAAAAAATGTAGTAAAAAATATTAAAGTGTCATTACAAAAAATTGCTGGTAACTATTTTGTTCACTTTGATAATTCTGTACTGATGTTATGTAATCAACTTTCCTTCGCTGTCTCTTTGAAACTTGTCTGTACTAATAGTATGTCTTTTATGTTTAATAGAAACTTTTATTTGGTAATACAAAAATCCCAAGCAAAAAACATTTCCCCTGTAAAACGTTTATTTAATGGAAAAAGCCTGTATAATTATTATATTGCCACATATGTATTGACCTGAACTGTAAAATCAGCATATCATTTACCTTGCTTACTGAAAAAATAAAATAAAATTGCTAAAATTGCTTTTTTGTTCATTAGCGATAAAAGAAATTTAAGCACCCTAAGATGGTATCAATAAAAGCTACAACTCGTCTTGGAAAAAGACAAGCCCTCATACATCTCCATCACTGGTAAAATAAAAAATGATTGCTCTTGGTACGTGACAACATAGAAACAAATAGCTTTTTTTAAACAGTTTTTTAATGCAGTAAAGTAGTGAAACATAAAAAAAACAATAAATTTGGTACCACCATAATGGTAATGACCCAGAGGATACATTTATCATGTTAATTATCCTCATCCTAAAAAATATTAAAAGATATAAATTTATATGCACCCCAACATTAAAAAATACACCTTGTTTCATAAAACAAGCTCTCATACAGCTATGTGGACTTAAAAATCAAAACGTTAAGGAATGCAAAATGAAAAAAATAAAAAATAAAACTGCAGGCTCAATAAAACTATCCTCAAGATAGGCCATCAAAATCAACTTGGCAAGGGTCCTACATCCCGCAAACCCACCGATCAGTTGTTTGGGAGTTGCTCCTACAGCTCCACCTATTGTGTAGTGGACAGAGATGATTACTGCAGCAGTGGAGCGGGGGGGTGGGGGGTCGGGGTTGTCGGACCCCCACCAATTTAATATTGTTGGCCTATCCTCAGGACAGGCCATCAATATCAAAATACTGGAAAACTGAAGATCAATAAACCAAAGTAAAGAATGGAAAAAAACATGGTGACTCACCTCTCTATTTAGACAATGATCCAATTCCCTTATGCTTCCACTGCTCAGGACCTGCTCTTTAGGTGACTACATGGCACCTACCAAAATGGGCCACTTCTATGCACCTTCTTCAATGTGCTGTGATATAGATATCGTTTAGCTCATCTCAATCACATCATAAAGTTAGTCTTTTATGTTGTCTCAGTACACTGCTTCACTGATGGAGCAATAAAGTTATATGGTTCTTGTAGATCTCAAGGTGCCTTTCTGTCTCTGACCACTTAGTGACATCTCAACTCCATTCTGTCTTGATCTCTGCTTCTGTGCTGATCAAGCTCCTCCAGCCCCAACCTCTGTCTGTTTATTGACCTGCCATTGTTCGGCTTTCCTTGACTACTGCCAAGAATATCTAAATTTTACCTAATGAATTGGTACACTGCTTTGGATTTTTGCCTGCTACTCTTGAAGTCATTACCTGGGCGTCCCTTTGGGAAACCCGTTAAGTCCTTGTGAAGGTTAACACTGCAACATACGATCTTTGACTCTTTCGACTTTCTAGCTAGGGGGACAGTAATGGTCTGCATCCCAACATCAGTGGTCTGGAGGTGCCACGTCTGAACTCTTTCTCGAATTTGCATTCTAGTAACCCAAGGGTTAATGGTGGAGCATGTAAAAACAGCTGTGAATTGAGCAGAAGAGACGCTAACCCAATTATCGGTTCCTGCTTTATATCATCAATTATCAAGGTATAATTGCTAGCTTTGGGTCTTGTCTCTCGCTGTAGTGAAAGCCTCCAATTAGTAATTTTGTTAAGTGCCAGTTTTATCCGTATAATGAACACAAAGCTCTGTGCTCATAATCAGCCCCATCCTCTCTGCCATACAATAAAGGCATAGCTCTGCCCACCGTCTTTGTCTTGTCTTGGGACTGGATTTACCCCTTCATAAACGTAATAGTTTTTGACATGGTTTCAGTCTTTGTCTTGTATTGTGTTATGGTTCTATACAAGTTTGATATAACATGGAAACCGTCTACACACACAACTTAAAACCTTATGCATTTGGCGTCACTGCCTCTGTATGACGAGACATGGGGGGGGATTTATTATTAGTGGTGGTCTTGGTGTCAGTTTTAAGTCTGTCTTTGCTTTGTGAGGTTGCGCCAAATGTATGAAATTGCAAGTACAATGTGGTGTACAAAAGCACACCAGAGGGTCACCTGGCATGGAGATGTCGCACATTATAAACGAGCCCTAAAGGTGTTCTAATCTGAAATCCTGACCTACTTTTCATGCCACTTCCAAATGTGGCCAGGCTCATGAAGTTTCGCTAAATTTGACGAAATGTCACAAAAATATTCACCAGATGTCACACACAGGACATTTTTACACATAACAGATCTGATAAATGACCCCCTGAGTCTCTATTGCTACAAAGCCAACGGCCATCAATGGGCTGCCCTATGGTTCGTCCACGAGGCACAATGCTTCCATTTGTAATATTACACATGTGATGGATCATGCATGTGTGCCTCTGTATGTAATTAGAAACCAGTCCAATACTGATGAAAAGTAGTTGCTTTTCATTTTTATTATGTTGTACAACACCTTTGTTTTAATGCTACCTAGGCTTGCTGTGGCCCAAATTAACATTGTAAAGGAATACAGTTCCCAAAATCCTATAATCATTTTACCTGTATGAGGCATTATACAGCGGTGCTGTAATTACTCCCTGCCTGCTCTGTTTTTCTGATTTCATACTTACCAACATTTCAGTTGGTAAAATCGGGGCACATAAGTCCCACCCCGGGAAGGCCCCGAACCTGTAGGGAAACACCTACTTATGGGCGTTTTTTGTTAGCCACACGCATTTTTGGTCTGAGACAGCACAAATTTGCCGCAGAGACAGTCCCAGCAAATTTGGGACAGTTGGCAAGTATGTGATTTACTGCCCAGCATGTGAAAGAAGTTGTGCCTGACACTGGTAGAGAGAGAGAGAGCCAAGGAGTAGTGGAGGTGAGAAGAATGTCATATGTGATGTCCCATTTCAGAGCAGAGGGAAAATAAGCACTTGATGTCATACAAGCAGGAGATGAACCCCAGGAGCATGGTCATGTGGCTGCATAGACTGGTTTACAGCGGCATCTCAGCTACACACAGTACATTAGTAAGTGACTAATCTTACTACATGTAAACCATCATATTAAAGGCGGGAAACACCAGTTGAACATAATGACAGAACTGAATGGAGTAAGCTCCTAGCGTCCCACTATCTAGGGGTGGCAGGTAGCTAAGGGTTTATTATTTTCAAATCTATGTCTATATAGTAGATTTGGAGCGTCATATCAGAAAAATGGCGCGTTGATGTCTATAAAGACATATTAAGAAATTAATCATCTTTCCTACATGAGTTTCCTACCTAGTTCTGTCAGCAGAATACAAGTCCTGTTTATTGGAAATGGAAAAAAATAATAAAATAAAGGTATTCTAGTTTCTACAAACAATAGAATTAAAGAGCGCCTGTCAGCAGATTTGTACTTATGAAGCTGGCTGACCTGTTGCAGCCAGTTTCATAGGTACAAGTCTGCTGACAGATGCCCTTTGAAATGCCTCCAATTTTCTAATATACTGTACTTTCTGTATCAGTTCCTTGAAGTATTAGAGATCCTTGCTTGTTGTCATTGAAACAGCTGATGATCACACAGGTGAGAGCTCCTATAACTATACTGTATATAACTATACTATCCTGTATATAACTATACTGTATATAACTATACTATCATGTATATAACTATACTGTATATAAAAATACTATCCTGTATATAACTATACTATTATGTATATAACTATACTGTATATAACTATACTATCATGTATATAACTATACTGTATATAACTATACTATTATGTATATAACTATACTGTATATAACTATACTATCCTGTATATAACTATACTGTATATAACTATACTATCATGTATATAACTATACTGTATATAACTATACTATTATGTATATAACTATACTGTATATAACTATACTATTATGTATATAACTATACTGTATATATAATATACTATACTATACTATCCTGTATATAACTATACTGTATATAACTATACTATATGTATATATAACTATACTGTATATAACTATACTACTGTATATATACTATATACTGTATATAAACTATATATACTATTATGTATATATACTATACTATATAACTATATATCCTGTAACTATACTGTATAAACTATACTATACTGTATATATACTATAACTATATAAACTATATATAACTATACTGTATATAACTATACTATATGTATATACTATACTGTATACTATACTGTATACTACTGTATATATAACTATACTATGTACTGTATAACTATACTATACTGTATATAACTATAACTATACTGTATATATAATACTATACTAATATACTGTATATAACTATACTATCCTGTATATAACTATACTATATATATAATGTATATAACTATACTAACTATATATAACTATACTGTATATAACTATATAACTATACTATGTATACTATACTACATATACTGTATATACTATACTGTATATACTATATAATAACATACTATCCTGTATATAACTATACTATACTGTATATACTATAACTATGTATATAACTATACTGTATATATAAATGTACTATATAACTATACTATACTATATAACTATACTATCCTGTATATAACTATACTATATACTGTATATAACTATACTATACTGTATATAACTATATAACTGTACTGTATATACTATTACTATCCTGTATATAACTATACTATAACTAATATATAATACTATACTATATACTATATACTGTATATAAACTATACTGTATACTGTATATAACTATATATACTATACTATCCTGTATATAACTATACTATACTGTATATATATACTGTATATAACTATACTATACTGTATAACTAATATACTATATCCTGTATATAATATAACTATATCCTGTATATAACTATACTATACTGTATATAACTATACTGTATACTATATAACTATACTGTATATACCTGTATATATATACTGTATATAACTATACTGTATATAACTATACTATACTGTATATAAATATACTATGTAATATAACTATATACTGTATATAACTATATACTATCCTGTATATAACTATACTGTATATAACTATACTATCCTGTAACTATATATACCTATATAACTGTATATAACTATACTATCTATACTGTATATATATAACACTATACTGTATATATATATACTGTATATACTATACTATCCTGTATATAACTATACTGTATATACTATACTATCCTGTATATAACCTGTATATAACTATACTATATATCCTGTATATAACTATACTGTATATAACTATACTATCCTGTATATAACTATACTGTATATAACTATACTATCCTGTATATAACTATACTGTATATAACTATACTATCCTGTATATAACTATACTGTATATAACTATACTATCCTGTATATAACTATACTGTATATAACTATACTACTGTACATATACTATCCTGTATACTATATACTACTGTATATAACTACTATACTATATACTGTACTATATAACTATACTGTATATAACTATACTATCCTGTATATAACTATACTATACTGTATATAACTATACTATCCTGTATATAACTATACTGTATATAACTATACTATTATGTATATAACTATACTGTATATAACTATACTATCCTGTATATAACTATACTGTATATAACTATACTATACTGTATATAACTATACTATCCTGTATATAACTATACTGTATATAACTATACTATACTGTATATAACTATACTATCCTGTATATAACTATACTGTATATAACTATACTATACTGTATATAACTATACTATACTGTATATAACTATACTATCCTGTATATAACTATACTATACAGTGGCCGTAAAAAGTTGGAAATGACCAGGACACTCTCTGGATGTAAACCATTAACTGCAAGCAGAGGTCATGAAAACTGACAGGAATCAATAGCATTGCATGAAATATCATTATGAATTGAATATTTGCTGACACTTTTAGGTTTTTAAAGAGTTGTAGTCTTAGCTGCCATGTGATGTTACTTCGGTGATGCTCCCGTCACAGCTTCTGTGCCCAACTTTCTTCTGCTCATTCTTCATCTTCTCACTCATAATTCTCAACTTTAATTCTGTCTGATCTTGACTTTCTCAGTGTGCGGCCGTTTCCTGATGCCTCTTATAATTACAGTGAGGCTGCCTGCACTGTCTGCACAGTGGACGTTAGGTGCCACAGGCATAGA
Source organism: Rhinella marina (assembly GCA_900303285.1). Taxonomy (NCBI): domain Eukaryota; kingdom Metazoa; phylum Chordata; class Amphibia; order Anura; family Bufonidae; genus Rhinella; species Rhinella marina. The sequence goes on along the minus strand of ONZH01020058.1, from coordinate 160,190 downwards.
GCTCCATACTGTGATTTGTACCAACTGCTGGGACTGTCAGCCATTACATCCCCATGCTAGCTGTCCTTGAACTATAATTGGCAGCTGTGCCCGGCATGGTAATCTGAACTGACAAAGACATTTCTTCTGGGTCCCAATCTTGTTTTATACACCACACACCGCTTTCATCCATTCTACCCTTCATGTTACATCTTATGTCTCCCCATCCTTTTTATTTCGTTTTTTTACTGTCAGAAAGTCATCACTGTCTCCGCATGAATCTCAATATCCTTTCTTATTTGCATGTGAAATGTACATTTATATTTTCGAAGGTCAGGTCTTGTTGTCCATGTAGATACAATTACAGGATCGGGTGGGGGAGGGGGAGACTTTGTGCACATATTTCCTGGTGCAACTTTTTTTTCAGGAGCCTGAAACACAGGCCAGATAACAAACTCATCCCTGACCAAGGTTCTCGGAGAACCGTTTATCACACTGCCAGTATCACAATATCTTCTCAAGGTCCTCCATAGAGAATGTCCTTTGTGTTTCCATTATTACATCAAACCTGGAAGAACCAGCCATATACCAGGAAAAATGTTCTGCAAAAATATGTGTCCATCATAATGGGTGGCCCTGGAAGATGAACGATCTTTAGTTATTGTTACACTTTAGGTTCAGATCTGTATATAACTGATATTGAGTACTATGAAGGACCTAGCAAATCCGTACATTACATAGACTGGTTATTGTTTTCAGTGGCAACTGTGTAATACTCAATTTCGCCTGTGGGCGTGCTGTAGAGGATTTAAACACTTGTTGGATTTACCCACAGATTACAGACGACTATCAAGGGTCTCAGCCGCAAGACAACCTGTGACCCATCTAATAAAAAGTGATTGTCCAAAGTGGATAGGACAACCCCTTTAAGTCTCCCCTTTGAATATTTGAAATGTCAGGAGGTCTGCTGTAGTTGTGCACCTCTTCACCACATATTGACTGCCAAATAGGCGTTGTTCCCAAGGTCTGCAACAGGAACACGTAAAAAGGGTAGACAGGTTATTGGTCTCATTTTTAGAGGGAATCTGACGTTGAGAGACTCAGATTCAAGAGTGTGGTTACTTAGCAGTATGATGTAGTTTTTACAAAACTACTGTTTACCAGCTGTAACATGTGCCAAGTACCGCGTGACTTGTATTCAGGAGCTGCCGGCAGCATGGTGGCTTTGATTAGCACTGGTGCCTTGCGGCTCTGGGGTCCTGGGTTTAAATCTGACCAGGGACAACTTCTTGCATGGGTTTCCTCCCACTCCCAAAAATATACGTATTGGCTTCCTATGAAATTGACCCTAGTGTGTGTTGAGGGTCAAGCACTTCCCAGGGAGTTGCCCCAGCCACACAACCGTCCCTATGAGAAAAGCGCACTACAAAAGATTGTCATTGTCCCATCACTGATTGACAGCTTTCTCACTCTTGGGCCTCCTGCACACGACCATGTCCGTTCGCAAAATACGGACACCAGCTGTGTCCATCCAGCACTTTTCTCAGCCCCCATTGTAGAAATGCCTATTCTTGTCTGAAAAAAATGTTCTATAAATTGCGCCATGGCCACACGGATGTGGACAGCCCACAGATGACATTTGTGTGCCATCTGGATGTTTTGCTGCTCCATTGAAATGAACAGGTCCGCATAATGTCTGCAAAAAATGTGGATTGGATGTAGACCGAAAATACATCTACATGAGGCCGTAGTGTGCAAAGGGAGAAAGCTGTCAATCAGTGGTGGGGGACAGCATAACTAGCAGCTTGTGGCTATCCAGAACTTCACACATGTGGACAAGTGACCACTGAGAGGTCTCCTGTGCTCAGATAGGGCAGCATAAACCTGGTGACAAATCCCATTAAAGAGGATCTCCATTGAAAAGGTAAAAGTTATTTCTTTAGGTTGTTTTCATGCAGTCAGTGTTTGATCAGTGATTACCATCAGAGATTGTGAGTTAAAACCAGGTGCGAACACAGTGTAGCCTCCCCTTCTGCTTTTGGCTCACATTCACTGATAAAAAAACACCACACACGGGCTGTGAAAGCGGCTTTAGAGAGATATTTTTCATTTTATGTTATTTCCTGTTGCTTATGTAGTGCCAACATATTTCTCAGTTCTGTACAGAGTCAGACCAAAGTTAGAAGAGGACGGCGGCACACAGATGTTTTGCACAGATATAGCAGTTGTTTATTGCGGCTCTGTACAGACTGTCACCCTGCCTGACCTGAGACCACCTTGGCGCGGGTAGGCGGGCACAGATGTGTTTTGATCAAAATATATTGGATGAGAGCCTCCGATTTTTATCATTAGAGTGAGGGCTTAGTCTATAAATAATGGTTGCATCTATTGCATTATCATCTGTTGTCTGTGATTTTTTTTCATAAATGTAGCCGTGGACATCTGCATATTTATTTATCATATCGTGCAGGATGTTTTTATCTGTGATTCTTTTCTCTGTAATTTTTGTTTAATTTATAGTATGAACTTGAGAGAGTGACACCTTCAAGTGTAAATGCGCTTCTATTTTATCCTGGGAGTAGCATTCATGTGCACTTTTGCCCTGCCTATCCCACAGGCGATCTTGATTAGGAGGTACATATAGGTGTGTGTGCTCCTCCTCTCATCGGTTGCTAGATGCACATAGAGGTTATTGGAGCAGCACACTATATGTGCAGGGTCTGCTCCCCTGAATGTAGATGCCCATATGGCAATGGTAGGTTTAGACTAGGACCTACCTGACAGAGACCACCTTGGAGCAGGTAGGCGGGCACAGATGTGTTTTGATCAAAATATATTGGCTGAGAGTCTCAGATTTTATCATATCAGAGTGAGGGCTTAGTCCATATATAATGTTTCCATCTATTGTGTTAGTGCATTATTATCTGTTTTCTGTGATTTGATTTAGTTCTGTACAGAGTCAGACCAAAGATAGTAGAGGACGGCCACATACAGATGTTTTATGCAGATATGCCCATCTCAAATATACAAACAGACTAGAGCCGCTTTCATAGGACGCCAATTCCGCCATCCCCAGTACAGCATGCAAGGCAATAGTACCAACCAGCAAGTCACAAAGGTCGCCTTTGAATCAGAAGGGTTGTCCAGTCTAGGTGCTGACAACCCCAGTGGCCAGAACCTATGCTCAGTTAAAAAAAAAACAAAAAAAAACCTCACCTATCCGCAGGCCCACCATTCCTGCACTGTTGCACCTTCCTGATGACTTCTTGCCCCTGCTGGAATGGAATCGGCTTTATCCTGTGAACATTGTGGCCAATCACTCGCCTTAGCGGTCACATGCTACAAAAAAGGCACATCACAAAACAGAAGGATCCTAGTCACTTAATTTCCTTTCTTCTCATGATGAGTGAGGATCCCCGTGGCTGGACCTCCACCAATAGCAGTATGCTAACACTTTATAAGATGGGAGTACGCCTTAAATTTCTTCAAACTTGATCCATTAGGCTCTGTTCACGCTAGTGTCCTGGCTTCTGGTGACCGCTATGCTTGATGTAAATGGATCCCATCAAATCCTGATAGACCTCTAAAGAGATCCACCATTCCTTTATATTTGCTTGCAAGTCTTTTGCTTCACACTTCACTATAACTGCTGTCAGAGACACCAACAGTCCATGAAAAAACATGAATGTGAGCAGATCCTGTCAATGGAGGTCCTTCATATCAACATCACACCAACCCAACGATGCCAGTGTGAACAGGGCCTCCTTCTTCATTGACCAGAACCTTCAGCTTCATGGAGACAATTCTTACCTGCACATTTTCCTTGTTCCTACAGTCACGCAGTTTACTGAGCTCCGTGCTTTACTCTCACAATTCCTACCAAATAATCAATATCAGCCGGGGGGTTTATTTCAAGAGCGAAGAGTTAATCCGGTGGGATTGTATTCTCAGATTGCTCAGTTTAGTCAGAATTCCACTTATCAATCACCTTTTAGAGTTGTTGTTTTTTTCATCGCAACCAATCAATCACCATCCTCACGCTTTTATCACCTTTTCTGCAGTTCAAAACGCATCTTATTCATCTGTTTTTTTGTCTCTGTCATTTCCTCCGCAGAACGTTTTACAGGTCAGGAATCGACTGACGAGGATGAGACAAATCCTAATATTCAACATTAAAATATCTGGCTTATTCTGGGAGGTTAATAAGAGGTGTGCATATTGAGACACTCCACTCATGGAGAACATTTAATGTCCTGTCTAGACATTTGATTACTATTTCGTAAGATTGGCCTACCTCTCATCACAGGCGTGCCTATACATGCTTCCGAGCTCCCAGCTTTCCTGGCCTATTGTAATGTTATGTGGTGCCCATCAAGTGAAAAAATGATTTCCATCCACAGCCGCCTATCAGCTTACCAAATATAGTGCCATCCATTGGATGAAGGCCAATAAATAGATCTCCTGAAAAAAAAGGCTGATTACCAGGTGCCTTGTTGCTGGGACCCCAGCTGTAGTCTGCAAACCTGCAGGACCACCAGAGGAGGAATGGAACATTATATAGTGCCATTGAAATCATGTAAAGCATAAACCAGGGTCCTCCAAAGAGAGAGAGACTGATATCCTAAATGAGTGTCCCCTCTCTATTCATTCAGAATGCCCTAAGTCTACATACCCTTTCCCTTTGTCCCAACTCTTTTTTAACCCCTTAGTGACCAGCCTGTTTTTGGCCTTAGTGACCAAGCGTTTTTTTTTTTCTTTTTTCATCATCGCGTTCCAAGAGCTATAACTTTTTCATTTTTCCGTCTATATAGATGTATGAGGGCTTATTTTTTACGGGAGAAGTTGTAGTTTTTAATGGTGCCATTTTGGGGTACAGATAACTTTCTGATTAACTTTGATTAACTCTTTCTGGGAGGGAAATGGGAAAAATTGCAATACCACCACTGCGTTTTTACATTATAAATTTTACGGCGATCATTTTTCGGTATAAATTACAACATATATTTATTCTCTGGATCAATACGATTACAATGATACCAAATACATATAGTTTTTTTTGCGTTTTACTACTTTTTTGCAATAAAATCCTTTTTTTAAAAGAAAAAAAAAGTTTTTGCATTGCTGATTCCCAAGAACAAATTTTTTTTAAATTTTTCTTTCTATGGAGTTGTGTCAGGGCTTCATTTTTGCGGGACAACTTGTACTTTTCATTGGTATCCTTTTTGAGTAAATGACACTTTTTGATCGCTTGTTATAACGTTTTTTTGGTGGCAACTAAGAATAAATTAGCAATTGTCTTTTTTTTTAATTTTTTTTTTAATTGTGTTTACCGTAGGGGCTAATTTTTGTGATATTTATGTAGTACGGGTCGTTACGGACGTGTCAATACCAAACATATGGGGGAGATTTTTTTTTTGCAATTTTTTTCATTGAAAAGCTTATTTTCAATGGAAAAAAAAGAGTCATTTTTTAATGGGATTTTTTTAATAGAATAAATGTGTTTTTTTTTTTACTTTTTTTTACCACTTAATAGTCCCACAGAGGTACTATAACAAACAGTACTTTGATTGCCTTTAAAATGCAATGCATTATCCCTATAGTGCATTGCATTTTAATGGCAATGCTATTCATACTTTGACCAGCAGGCTGCGCCAGAGAGGCGCAGTCTGCTGGTAATCTACTCAAGGCTGGTCTGGGGCCTAGATCAGACCCCTGCCAGCCTTCCCACACATCGGCACCCTGCGATCGCTTTTGCAGGGTGCCGATGGGAGACAGAGGGAGACCGCTCCCTCTGTCAGCACTTTACATGCGGCGGGCGCCATTGCCGACGGCATGTAAAGTGTTAAACAGCCCGGATCGGCACTCCTGCCGGTCCGGGCTGTTAGAGCAGGGCCGCGGCTTTCATGTGAGAGCCGGGCCCGTGCTCCCAGCTGCACGGGAGACCCGTGCAGCGCTTAGACTGGGCCGCCGTGAAAAAGCGGCAGCCCAGCCTAAGGCCCCTTAGTGACCGCCGTAAAAAGGCGTATGGGTGGTCACTAAGGGGTTAAAAGGTAGATGGACATTGATCCAGGGATCGCTATAGCAGGATTACAAGTTGGACTTCATGGACTTTTATCTTTTTCCAACCTTAACAACTATGTAACTATGGTGAAGTACATGAGGTAAGCAACTTCATGATCATATTTGTTACAAACCATAGTAAACCTGGAAAACCCCTTTAAGAAAATATAGTATGTAGGGAATTGAATCATTACAATAACTTTACTAAGTGAAACAGAACTAACTGGATCAAGGAAGGGGTCATTTCTGATTATCCTGTTTGCTGACACTGATCTTTTAATAGATATTTCTTAAAGTTAAGTTTTAAAGTAGCCTTATTCTGTCAATTTAACATATACATGAACAAAATGATACACTGATTTATACTGATTTGTTGTATTTCCAGTAGCGTACCCTCCATGGATGCACACCACGCGACTGCTGTGGGGCCTGGGAGAGGGAAGCTCAGCACTGAACTCTGTGTTCTGTTCCATATAGCCATGGAAATTTCTGGCACCCACCACTAGGGGGAGCTGCATACATTCTTTTGCACTGAGCTCCCCCTAGTGATGGATGCTGGCAGCCAATTATAGCGTGTGCTATATGAAGGGAAGCAGCAATCATAGATCTGTATGGGGAAACAGATTTTTCAATGTATTTACGCCAGTTGTCTAATACCTATGTAAATACATAGAGCAATATGGTGTTCAGAAAGAGCAGCGAGGTGGAGTGCAACTATTTTTTTTTATTAAAAATTTTGTTCACCTAAAAAACTTGTAAATTTTGGTAAAGGGGAGCATACTAAGATAAGCTGAGATCTGTTATGATCTGAGATCTGTGCATTTTCACCTTAAAATTAATGGTAAATGGTCAAGATTCTTGTTTTTAGCCGTGGATTAATTAAACATGAAAAATGGGATCAATGGGATGTAATATCTTTGTCATCAAATTATGCGAGTTGAAAATAAGAACAATTGCAGTAAACTTATAGTATATATAGTAAACAACATGCAGTAAATTTATAGTATATGGTTTATATAGGACTGTGCTGTTCATTATGTACAAGACCAGGCTGAATTCATGAACATCATCTGGAGATGCTCCACAAGGGACATTACAGATTATTTGAGATCTAAATATTTCTCTGGAAAATGAAGAGTTCCCTCAGAGATTTCTTCTGAAGTGAGAAAAGTTAATTTCAACTCAAACCATATATATAAGATTCATGTAGAAAATTAGCAGTCCTGACAGCGTAGAGTGTGAAAGTGGCCGGAATAAAACCACAGGAATTAATGAATTATAGGCCGTTTCCCAGATCAGCCAAGAAACGATATCAACAAATGAGAGCCTAGTAGTTATCCAAGCCGTGCCACCTGAAGTGAAAATTCATAAACTCATCATGATGGTTAAAGATTTCGAGAAAGCCGTGGGGACATTCAAAAAGGCTTCTGATAATTGAAGTCTGTATGTCTCCTGTGTGGAGCTTCAGAGACAAGAGAATCTGCTTTGTCCCTTTCCTTTAGGAGATAGTGTAGTGAATGCTATGAACATGGCCCCATTCACTATAATGGACCAGCAGAGATCCAGCCGCAATCGGGCAAATATGCCAAGGAGCTAGACAAATACAGCAGTGCACAATAGAAAAGCCTTGTGTGTCTGTAAGTATTATTTATCCCTCCTTATCTGTTCTGTGAGCTCCGGAGCTGAAAACAATCATAGTGGGAAGTAAGGGAAAGGACGTCACAGCAGTACAGTGCTGGCAGATTCCACAGAAGGGAGACACCTCATGCTTCTGAGAGAAAGGAATCTAGCTGTGCAACTGAAGAAGAGAAAACATTAGGGAAACCCAAAAAAGATACATTCCTTCAAAGTTATGACGCAAATGTATTTTTGAAAACGCACGTACATTTTAAACATGACACTTTTTTTTTTCTACAAATGCTACTGCTACTTGAGTAAAATGGATGCTTAAAAAAAAAAAAAAGTTGCAGCGTTGCAATGCCCTGTTTTCTGATTTTCTTTTTTTTTTTTTTAAGCCAGAAATGTGAAGAGCAGAGAGTGATAAATTAAACCCTATTTTAAACATTTTTCCCTTGTTGATTCACTTTTTTAAAAAATTTGGCATGTGACCATTACAATCAATCACTGGCTGAAGCTGTGACCTCTGTAAGCATGATCTGGGATTGCCTGAAGTGATCACAGGTTGGTACAGGACGCCACAGCTCCAGCCAATGTTAAAATAGACCAACAGGGAACAGTGGACCAGTGGCGCTGGAGCACAATGGGATTAAAAGAGGAGTAATTAGCTTGATGTAAAGGTAAAGGGATACTTCCTTCAGAAAGGGGTATCTTTAACTCAATATCCATGGAAAACTATTTATTTTTTTTTTTTTACAATTTTTGGCTATTTTATTATTTGACCTGTTCTATACCACTGAAAATTAAATATAAAATATTGTCTGTCTGTAGCAGTCAGCAAATAAAGATAAAACTCCTTTATAGATGGGTAACCCATTGTTTATTGCTGCAGTGAGGGGAAGATTTTATCTGCAAGTTAATCCTTATTATCAGTAGCTGTAGAATTGGAATGACAGTATGATAGCTATATTGTTCTCTTAGGCCTAGGTAAAGATGTCCACTGCATTGCAAGTATCAAGGTGATGCTCTAATAGAGTCACTCATCTCTCTTCCCTCTCTGGCCATGGTGAATTGTCTGAGAAAGTCAAGAGAACCTGTTTGCCTTGCTGAAAGTTCAAACTAAGGATGACTTAAAAAGCCAGGACAGGAAGTATGGAGGGACTTAAAAATGATGCACAGAAAACCATCCATCTGTTTGTTTTTTTACAAAATAAATTAGGTATAATATTCACACATTGGTGATGGTAGTGTTCCTTTGAATAAAGCCTAGATAACTCCTTTAACTTACAATTTTTTTAGGCTTTTGTACACACCTTTGTTACCAGCCACATTACCATCATAATTTCCATCATTTTGATGACAAGAATAATGCTGCATGCTGTGCTATTTTTTCCCTCAAAAGACACAGTCTCCTTGATGGAAACTCTAACGGAAGCTCACAGATGAAAGCCTAAATTAGAAACTAGTCTGCTTCACTATACAATGGTTTACAAGGTTGTCCCATCTGGAGCCACTGCTTAGATCAGCTCCTACAGTGGTCAACCCTACCTTAGAATAGGCTTTGTTCAGGTGCTAAATCTGCTTTCAGAAAAGGGATTGTTCCGATGGGACACCCACATTAATGTAAAACCAAAAACCTCCATTACATTTACAGGTTATAGACATATTTCATTACTTAATAACATGCCATAGGATGAAATTGATAGTGTCACTGCTCCACTGAAAATCAATTTGCCACTGCCGGGCATATATTAATAGAATGTGCAATGTCTTACCTTACTTGGGACTGTGGCAGGCATATCTAATATTCATTGATAGTTAACCTGTCCTAAACCCCAAGGACAAGAATTTGTTCTTTAGTCCAGAGAGAGGAAACGTGGCTGTATATCAAACCCTGATTCCAACCTGCTGATGATCTGTACCATGGTCATTATTTCATAAAGGGACAGTTCTGCTTCATTAACTAGCAGAATAGTAGACAGAGGACTGTAGGGACAGGACTGATGTGTTCAGCTAGTGATACATTTAATTTCAGAGTTTATTAAAAGAGTTCTCCGGGAATTAAGAAAATGAAAATACTTAAATAATACTTTATTATAAATATTTTCCCAAATACCTTTAATTAATTATAATGGCTTGTTTTGTCTAGGGAGCAATCATTAAGAGAAACAAAATGGCAGCTGTCCTATTAGTACACACAAAACTTGTCCTAATCACACAGCAGGACAAGTAACTTCACAACACTGAGCTAAAAAGCTGCCTCATCCTCATCTCTGTTCTATATTTGTCAGGGATTATGATCCTGAATACAGATGATAAGATCTTCAGCTGAATCTCTGTAGGAATGGAGTCCATGAGGAGACATAAAGTGCAGAGAGGAGGTGGGGATGTGGTAATGAGCAGCAGCTTTTGTATGCAGTCTCCATTACCACAGTCTGTCCTGTCCATCCTGTCTGTACTTCATGTCTCCTAATGAGCTGAAGATCCTATCAGTTGTATTCTGGATCATAATCCCTGACAAGCAGAGCAGAGAGGAGGATGAGGCAGCTCTTTAGCTCAGAGTTGTGAGTAATTTGTCCTTCTGTGTGACTAGGACAGGTTTTGTGTGTACTAATAGGATGGAATGGAAGGGAGAATCGCTTGTGGGGAATGGCAGCAGGGTGGGAAGTTTGTGATGAGAATGTTACATAGTACGGTTGAAAAAAGACATAGGTGGGGATGGGAAGACCAAACTTTTTCTTCTCCTGTCTTTTGAGGGCATATTACATAGAACAGTTTTTCACCATATTGTTGGTAAGGGCTATATATATATATATATATATATATATATACTGTGTGTGTGTGTGTGTGTGTGTATATATATATATATATATATATATATATATATATATATACACAAGTTAATCATGTCCCCACTTAGTCACCTCTTCCCAATATTAAATACATTTAATTCTTTTAATCTTTCCTCACAGCTAAGGCCCCTTATCAGTTTAGTTGCTCTTCTTTGTACGTTTTCCAGCTCCAAAGCTTTCTATGGACTGGTGGCCAGAGCTGAACTGTATATTACAGACAGGGCCACACCACAGCTTTATAAAGTGGTAGTATTACATCCTGTCCCACAAGTCCATGCCTCATGACAATACTGTACCTTCCAACAAGACAATGACCCTAAGCACACAGCCAAGACAACACAGGAGCGGATTAGGTACAACTCTGTCAATATCCTTGACAGAGGCCAATGAAACATCTCTGTAGAGACCAGCAAATTGCTGTCCATCAACCATTCACATCCAACCCGAAAAGAGAAGAGTAACAACACTCCAAGTAGTCCACAATAGCTCGCCTGGGTACTTGCCGCCACTGTGATTGGTCCAACTCACCCCAACAACATGTATCCAGAAAGAATAAAAGATGGAAGCACCACTCTGTGAAAATACAACTGTTATAATTTATTCCAGATACATCTAGAATAAATTATCACAGTTGTATTTTCACAGGGTGCCACTTTCATGTTTTATTCTTTCTGGACCCATCCAACCTGACAGAGTTTGAGAGGATCTCCAGAGAAGAATGCCGAAAATTCCCCAAATCCAGGTGTTCGGACTTTATCCCCAAGAAGACTGGAGGCTGTAATCCCCGCCAAAAAGGCTTCAGCTAACTCCTAAGTAAAGGGTCTGATTCCTTATGTCTATGCAAGATTTTAGTTTCTCCAATTCAATAAATTAGTCAAGATTTCAAACATTCTGTTTTCACTTTGTCATTATGGGGAATTGAGTGCAGAATGATGGGGAACATAACAAAATGTGAAAAAAGTGAAAGGGTCTGAAGACTTTCTGAATGCATCGTAGCTTGTTTTCATCTGCAAAAATAGAAACAGTGCTACTAATTCTATCCTCTATATCATTAATTAAAAAGTTAATTAAATGGGGACCCAGTACCCAAGCAGAACCTTGGGGTACACAACTTGCAACCGGGAACCATTCAAAATAGCAATCATTGACCACAACTCTCTGGACACGGCCTTTCAGCTAGTTTTCAATCCAATTACAAACTGTACTTTTCAAGCCTATAGACCCTACTTTACCTATTAAATGACCATGAGGGACAGTATCAAAAGCCTTTGCAAAGTACAAGAACACTACATCCACAGCCGCCCCTCTGTCCAGGCTATTACTCACCTCTGATAAACAAATCAAATGAGTCTGACAACTTCTGTCCTTGGTAATGATAATATTATTTATAGTCAGTCACATAATCCTGTATATAGTCCCTTATGAGCCCTTCAATCATTTTTCCACAATCGAAGTTAAGCTAACTGTCTTATAATTACTTCAATTATAATTACACTTGACAAGGTCGTAGCTATAGGGAAAGCGGCTGCTTTGGGGCCCAAACTCAGAAGGGACTCTTCCAGACTTTGTCAGGGCCACCTCAACAGTATTATACAATGACATTATATACAGTGACACTACAGGAAACGGACAGAGTGGCTGCCTGGCCAGAGAGTACGATCTTGACTGGAGTCAAGGAGTGGGGGGGGGGGGTTGGAGTGGGGGTTGCCCAGGAGGAGGGGGTTGTGAAGAATTTGCCAGGGGGAAAGCCCGTTAAGAAATTTGCTGTGGGGCCCAGTGATTTCTAGTTACGCCACTGCACTTGGCACTGTACCAGTCTCTAGGGAATCTATAGAAATCATGAATAGCGGCACAGCAATAACAGAACTGACTTCTTTAAAAACTCATGGGTGTAATCCATCTGGAGACTTGTTCACATTTACCTTATTTAATTTAGCTTGGACCATACCTACATTCAGCCCATTTAGTACATCCAGTAATATACTAGCAGCCCTGACACCACCAATATCAGCTATTCTCTTCTTTTGTATATACAAAGATAAAAAAAACATTTTGGAAATCTGCCTTTTCCTAATCTTCAGCTACCATCCCCACTTTACCATTATTTTGGGGACCTACCTGCTCTGACATTTGTTTTTTTGCATCTGCATTGAAATAATTTTTTGGGGATTTCTATTGCTTTGTTTGGCTACCTGCCATTCATTTTGTATTTTGGCAATTTGATCTTTTTATAGATTTCATTAAGCCCTTTGTAAATTTCATAGGCTACAGCTAGCCTATTAGATTTGTATTTTAAATGCTTTTTTTGTAATTTATTGCCCTTTTTACAGTAGCTGTAAGCCATATGAAGTTTAACTTAACCTTTACTATTTGTTACCTGTAGGAATACATTTTGCAGTATAATTACCTAGATTAGATGTAAAGCTTTGCCATTTATCCTCTGTATTATTTCGTGACAATAGTTGTTCCCAGTCTATAGTCTATAGTGCTTCTCTCAACCCAGGGAAATTGGCCCTTTTAAAATTAAGTGTTTTCGCCCTTGTTTTTAGGGGAAATATAATTATACTGTGGTCACTACTACCTAGCATTTCATGAATGCTGACATTCCCAACAATCTCTGCATTGTTAAAAATTACCAGATCCAACAGAACATCGCCCCTAGTGGGATCTACTACAAACTGGCCCATAAAGTGGTCCTGTAGCAAACTGAGGAACTTTTTCTCCTGTGCAGCTAAGTTAGAACCACGACCCCAGTCAATGTCTGAGAAGTTAAAATCTCCCATTATAACCACTGTGCCAACCTATGCAGCCTGCTCTATTTGGTTATTCAGCTGAACTTATATCTGTGATGCCTATAGATTACACCAAGTATTTTTTTTCAGTTTTTATTTACCTTTGTAATTCCACCCATAAGGATTCACCCAAAAAAAAAGGTCACCTTGCCGTGGTGGATAGGCACTTCATCCACAACTGCCTCTTTCACACTGGCCTTCATATCACTCCTCACATACATAAAGATACACTCCACCTCCTTTCCTATTTGCCCTGTCTTTTCTAAAGAATGTAAAACCTTGAACTCATGCAAAGAGTCCAGCCATGTCTCACCCACGCCAACTACATCGGTGTGTTCCTCCAGTACATGGGACTCGAGCTCCCCCATTTTCCTTGTTTGACTTCTAGCATTTGTGAACATACATTTTAAGTTACTATTTAATTCTCCACATTCAGTTCCTGTAATGTTAATTCTTGAGATTTCATGGGCACCTTGGTTTTTATTTGTTTGTAAAATGTGGATCTCCTTATCCACTGCCCTAACAACCCCCATCATCCATATCTCCATCCACCAACAGAGTGCTTATTCTGGGTAAGGTTTTTAATTAATGCAATATTTAGCCTGCTCTCCCTGAATTTGAGGCCCGCTGGTAAAATGAGACCAGTCATTGCAGAGTAGGGGCCTATCTAAAAAAAAAAGTTCACCTTGCCATGGCGGATAGGCACAAATGATTGATCAAAATACAGTAGTTAAGTACCTCATATTCATTAATATAGTGAATATAGTATTACTTCATATAGTTAGTGTTTGCAGTGTTGTTGCATTTTGTTTGGTCTTGGATTTTCAGCCATGGCTTCACGCACCTGCTCATTTACGTCATTTTACATGATGTGCTGACTGTGTTTTGTTTTTACGGTATTCATTTGGAAATGTGACTGTCTCCATTGTGGTAATGCATTCCTAACTAACCCATCTTTCCCACAGTTTTTTATCTATTAGTGCAGTATATAGCTGGAGCCTGCTCTCCTTAAATTCATCGGAGGACAGTTGGCACAAGGAGAGAAGTCATTATAGAGTAGGGTCCCATCTAAAAGAGGTCACCATGCAGTGATAGATGGACACAAATGATTTTTATCAAAGTACCTCAAGTGCATTTATATAGTAAATATACCATTAGTTTATATGTTCTGTGTTTGCAGAGTGCTTTTCAGTTGTGTTTTGTGTTTGGTTTGGGGTAAGGTTCTATTAACACGGAATTTGCAGTGTATGTTTGGCTTATGGACTGAAAAACTGCTCCAAGTGTATCTGGTGATCTACTTTTTTTGACTACACTATAAAGTATAGTCAACAATGCTTTTACGCCGAGTAGACTATAAGCATGGTTGCCAAAAGCCTGGGTTTTCAATTACCTAAATTTCAGAGATAGCCCAGGCAATTCCATGCTGCCTTGTGATTAAAATGGGCAGGGCTTTTATAAGCCCCACCCATGTGTAGGCAGTCCAAGAGGGTTTGGCATTCTTGGGGCTACAATATTTTTTCAACTGAACTATGTTAAGTATACATAAGAAGATTTTTCTTGCAAATGCAGTGTGATTAGAGCCTTGAATAAGAATAGGTGAACCAATCACAGCACAGCTTTCATCTGGTCAATAAATAAAAGCTACCTTGTAATTAGAAACCAAGTTTGATATATGAGACCCAGTGGATCCCTTTTGCCTGTTGTGCGCCTTTAAATAAAAAATGAAGGATGTTAATTATGTTTCACCAATTCAGCCTTTATTAACATAAATGAAATAAAGAAATCCTATTGCTCACACGCCTTCTTTTCAGACATTCCAGGATATTTAGAAGTGTCGGTTTCAGACAAAAAAGTGCATATATCTTCTCAGTTCCCTGGCACACTGGCTTAAAATAAATTACTTTTACATTTGGTCCAAATGACTTAATTGTTATTCTGAATCCTCAACATTTTATTAGTATTTGTGTTTTTTCTGTAAAAAAAAAAAAAACTAAAATCATATTGTCCCATCGGTAATGTTCAGAAATGGAAGTGATGTCCCTTTGAGCAGTCACTGGATTAGCACTGGCTGCACCACACTAGCTGGCACTGACACCATATTCATTACGAGTAGTTCCAAGATATTGCCATTAGAACATGCCCTTTTTTCGAAGGATCTGCCCTTGAAACCTTGCAGCTCTCTTCCCGCCAATTGGTTGTTGTTGTTGCTGTCTTGTTTCATCCTCATTGTGCTTTATTTGTGTAGTCGACCCTTCATCAAAAACCATGGAGAGGGCATGGAGATCATTACGTGGCTCCAAGATGTATTACACAGGTTGTGGTGTGAGTGCGTATCATTCTCACTATTGCTTTATGCTGCAGCATAAAACGCCGGGCAGAGATTCCAGCCTGTAACAGTCACAGTTATAAAGGGTACAGTAGGACCTCTACATGCAGCAGTCAATATGATCAGTAGTTGGAAGTTTAATGGAGACAGTTATTGGGCTGAACAACCCATGTTATCACGAGCAGTCCTTGCACAGAGCTACTTGTCCACGTTGGTAGTCCCTACATGGGCACAATCTGCGGAACTTTGTGCTTTGTCCTGAACAGCTAAAGAGTAGCGGCTCCCTCTGAAGGTAGCATTCCCGAACAGAAGGTGACACGGCTGGGTACAAGTGGCTCATTACAGATTCTGTACTCTCGCACTGGGCTCCAAGCCTTTGAGGGGAAAAGATGACATGAGATGATACATATGATACATCAAACAAAAAGGATCAATGAATCTAACAGGAATTTAGGCTAGTGCAGCGAGTCTCAGAAAACGAAACCAAAAACATTTGTATCTTCCTAATTGATCACATAGTTTCCAATTTTGATTTTTTGGCATTTAGGTTTGGTTTATCTAATCTAATAATGGATTTCGTTACCTCGGACAATACCGGAAATCTATGATGGCATGCACCATGGAAGCCTATAAGAGGCATTCCATATTGCATTCCATCATAATAGAAGTCTATGCTGGACGCAATTAGTTTTTAATGCATTTTTCACGTGCGTGAAAAAACTGAAAAATAACAATATAAATCTCCTAGCAACCATCAATGAAAAAAGCATTGCATCCGGATGCCTTCCAAACTCGCTAGTGTGAAAGAGGCCTTACATCCAAGTAAACTTCAAAACAGGCCAAAATAACACGTCTTTAAATAAGACGCCTTCTTTCTTCTAAAAAAAGTCTCCTTAGAGCAGCTGCATCTCTTCAATGAGAAGCAATAACCCCCTCTGCCCTAAACTTTTCATATATGGTCTGACAATGGACATGGTGACAATAGGCAACAGTTATCGAGTTTTTCGGACTATAAGACCCATGTTCCCCAACACAAAAGTGAGGGAAAAAGAACAGTGTGTCTTCTAGTCTGAATGCTAATGACCATTATGGAAGCAGTCATTAGTATGCAAGAGACAGGGGAAGGTGAGGGCAGCACTACACTGGCTGTACTGACCCTCCCTGGCCTTCTTCCAGGCTCCGCTCTGTGCTGTGTCTTGACTGTTTACAGCGTCAGGATGTAGTGCATGTAAGTGCGCACTATGACTTTATCCTGTGTTACGTTAGGTCACAGTGTAGTGCAGGCCAGAAGAAGACCAGGGAGCAGTGAGTCCTGGATCTGCAGAATGGCAGCACCATCCTGAGTAAGCGAGGTGAGTTTTTTTAATATTTTTTGTCCGATGGGGCTCTGCTCTGAGGCTGATGGGGACTGAGAGGGTCTGATCTGAGGCTGATGGCGCTTGGGGATTTGATCTGATGAAGATTGAGGGTCTGATGAGGATTGGGGGTCTGTTCTGAGGAAAAATATTATTTTTCTTGCTTTTCTCCTCAAAATTCTAGTTGCGTCTTATAGTCCAGTGCATCTTACAGTCCAAAAATGTGGTAACATTTTTAAGAAAAGACTGCATATACTATAAACTTGGTCCTACACAGAAGATCTGTTAGCTGAGGAGAAGGTCTCTTCCTCGACTTTATGAAAGCAGAAAAATCATGTTATTTTAATACGGGATGAATTTAGCAGCTGCCATACTCTTCTGGTTCCACTTAGGAAAAAAAGATGGGTTAATATCAGGATCAGATGGGTTAATATCCATCCTAACTAGCCAACAAAAGATGTTGAGGGACAGTTGTTTTTCTCTATGCATGAAAGTGATGACAGATTCCATGGAATTTGCCATTATCTGCCAATAATACACATCCCTTGTATAAAATTCGTCTAAGACTGTAACATAAAGAAAAGATACGGTTTTGTGGGTTCAGGTTTGACTTCCAAAAAGGAGGCCAAGCAAGCATAAGACTAGATACTTCAGTAGTAACATTTAAATTGGAACCAATCATGAATCAAACCAGAAGCAGGTGTCTTCATGGTAGTCTCATGAATCATGAAACTCTCATGAAATAATCATGAAGTCTCAAAAGTACCAGGTGCCCTTAGCCATGACAGCCTCCGTACAGAGGATGTCACAGAGTTTTGACCAGTAGGCATGCTACATATTACATTTGACTGTGGTATACTTACTGCTCCAGAACATGTTGTCTGTTGATGATGTTGAAGAATGTGGGTTCACATACCAAATCATGGTTCCAGCATGCACTAGTGCAAGATTCTCCTTCTATAGACAACCATACTTGCATCGACGTGACAGGGGGCCACATGGATGGAGGACGATCACTGGGTGACCAAACCAGGTGTGTATGATTGATGAGAACCAAGGAGGATGGTAGATTAACCTGGGATGTATTAATTGGCAAGGGCAAAGGAGGAGAACAAAACTCCTGGAAGGGATTTCATATTGGATGCATATAAAGGAATGTAATAGGCGATAAATCAGAAAAAGTAAAGGAAATATGAAAAGAAAAAAATTAGGGTATTAAAAAAAGATATATGAATACAAAATAAAAAGGATGTTGTCAGGAAATGGAGGATGAAGAATGATGAAAAAGGAAACAGAAAAGGAATTTAAAGCACATTCTGCTCCATTATGCACAGAGGCATTATCTGTAATGAACATTTCCAGCAAATTGGGATATGCTAATATCAGTGGTCTGAAGACAGGCATCAAGTGTCGGCTTTTCATTGATTTAACAATTTAGTGGTGTAGTATGGAGCACAGTTTACGGAGGGTCACCACTGAAGCAGAATACATTTTCTAAGTATTCAATAAGAGTAGAGCAGGCTTGACATGGTTTTCAGATTGGTATCTAATGAGAAGTCACTATCCGAAGATTACCTGGTGCTGGATGTAGGCATGGAGTCTCTGTAGCATTCCTTCACTTGTAAACTCATAGGGCAGGTATGGTTCAATCTATGGAAAAGGCAATGAACGGGTTTGTTTTTGGTTATGCCTTGTAGAAAAACTGACTACAACACGTTATGATATGTTAACAAGGAAGCAGGCCGCAAAGGAGATTCACTAGCTCTCTTAATAGCAGACATTTAAGGTCATGGTACATGAGTTCTGACAAAATGTATGTATATGTGCGGTATAACTACAGCAGAAGACATATTCACCAGATATACTAAGGGACAGCGTTGTCTCTACATGGCGACATTACTACAGCAACCAGAGCCTAAGCCCCCATTCACCAGAGGTAATAAACAAAGAATATTAGGGTTCTGCTTCCATGACTGCAGCTTTTCTCTCCTCATCACATTGTCTAATGAGTTCCCTTGGGCCTCGTCCCTGAGCTCAGTGATATACCATTATTCTTCTGCAAAGAACTTTCCAGATAATGAGACCTCTCTCTCGGCTTCTCAGGAATATTGGCTGTTAAACCACCCGCAACTGACACCTCTACGGCTCGATGACCTCAAATTGAAGCATTAGCCAGACCTCAAAACCCTTTACGGCTGAGACGCTCCCCACCCCTGTTCCTCTGTCCTCCCTCCAGCCAGTTACATATTTATTTTTTGCCAAAAGGAATGCATTGTAAATTGCTATGATGTCATATATATCGTTCTCATACCTATCTATCTATCTATCTATCTATCTATCTATCTATCTATCTATCTAGTCTCTCTATCTCATATCTATCTATCTAGATATCTACGTATTTCATATCCAGTGGCGTATATAGAGAAGTAAGAGCCCCACAGCAAGGATCACACCAGGTCCCCCCACACAGGACAGAAGGGTTTCCGCCTAAACCCCTTTCAATGACCCTTGGGCCATTTTTCCATTGCCTCATTTGCTAAAAGTTGTTTCTTTAGAGGGTAGAGTCCTGACTAGAGATGAGCGAGCACTAAAATGCTCGGGTGCTCGTTATTCGAGACGAACTTTTCCCGATGCTCGGGTGCTCGTTTCGAGTAACGAACCCCATTGAAGTCAATGGGAGACTCGAGCATTTTTTGCAGGGGACCAAGGCTCTGCCTAGGGAAGGCTGGGTGAAAACCTTTAAACATCAGAAAATGATGGAAACACCACGGAAATGGACAGGAAACAGCAGGGGCAGCATGCATGGATGCCTCTGAGGCTCCCTAATCCCACCATTACCCCAAATTCTCCTGCAACAGCCTGGTGGTTACCCTAATGGCAATTGTGCTCACCCAGACCAAGAAAGGCGAGGCACATGTCCATCACATGTTAGGGAAGCACCCAACTAGGTGCAACGAAGGTCCATCACCCATGCCCATGCTGGCACTGCTCTCCTATCCCCAGCCACACGATGCAGGCATAAGCCTGACACAGCATGGCGGTGACACCAACAAGTGACCAAGTTAGATGAGGTAGCAGGTGAGCCACCCAAAAATTTAGCCTGACGCAGCATGGCGGTGACAACAGAGTGATCGAGTGACACTGCGGGAGCAGGTGAACCACATAAACATTTTTCGTGGCCCTGTATGGTGGCGGTGACAACAGAGTGACTGAGTTAGTATGCGCTAGCTGGTGAAGCACCCAAAAATTTAGCCTGACACAGCATGGCGGTTACACCACCAATGACTTTGTCTGACTGAGAATGCAGTGAAATGGCTTTTGTTGAGCCTCCCAAAATTTTTTTCTTTTCGGAGTACATAAAGTCGACCCTCAGCAAAAAAATTTTTTTTTAAATGTCGGTACTTGCGCTTCCTGAAAAATTGTTTTGGACTGTCTGTTTGACGCTGTCTGCAGTTGACACTGCGGAAAATTGGTTTGGAGAGAGGGCCTATAGGTGGCCCTCCGGAAAAATTGTTTAGAGAGAGGGCCTGTAGGTGGCCCTCCGGAAAAATTGTTTAGAGAGAGGGCCTGTAGGTGGCCCTCCAGAAAAATTGTTTAGAGAGAGGGCCTGTAGGTGGCCCTCCGGAAAAATTGTTTGGAGAGAGGGCCTGTAGGGGGCCCTCCGGAAAAATTGTCGTAAAACAGTTGGCCCTCTAAAAAATTGCGTTTTGGTTCAGCGTTAGGCAAAGACGACAAGGAGAAGGAGGAGTAGGAGGAGTAGAGAAGAGGAATCGGATACATAAGTAATGTTAATCTTTAGCTGCTTTCCCCCGGAGGAGATTTGAATTCCGGTGAAATCCAGGCTTGTACGCTTATCGGTGATGACGCCACCAGCTGCACTGAATACCCGCTCTGACAACACGCTAGCGGCAGGGCAGGCCAGCACCTCCAAGGCGTACAGCGCCAGTTCAGGCCACGTGTCCAGCTTTGAAACCCAGTAGTTGTATGGAACAGAGTGATCGCTACAGACGTTGGTATGGTCAGCTAGGTACTCCCTCACCATCTTTCTGTAAAGCTCACCCCTACTCTGCCTAGATTGGGGACAGGTGACAGTGTCTTGCTGGGGTGACATAAAACTGGCAAAGGCCTTGGAGAGCGTTCCCCTGCCAGTGCTGGACAAGCTGCCTGTTCGCCTCCTCTACCCCGCTACTTGGCCCACAGAACCACGCCCTATGCCGCTAGCGGCGTCAGATGGGAAGGATTGTTTCAGCTTGTGCACCAGGGCCTGTTGATATTGATTCACTCTCATACTCCTTTCCTCTACAGGGATGAGAGTGGAAAGGTTCTGCGTGGGTCCAGGAGAGTGAACACCCAGTAATCGGTGTTTGAAAAAATGCTTCTAACACGAGGGTCACGGGATAGGCAGCCTAACATGAAGTCTGCCATGTGCGCCAGAGTCCCAACACGCAAGAATTCCCTCTCCTCACTGGCCTGACTCTCCATTTCCTCCTCCTCTTCCTCCTCTTCATCCCATACACACTCAAGAGTTAAGAAGGACTGAGCATTGGTACCCTCTTCTGTCTCGCCGACATTCTCCTCCTCTTCCTCCTCATCCCCCTCCTCCGATACGCGCTGAGAAACAGACCGGAGGGTGCTCTGGCTATCAAGCGACATATCTTCCTCCACCGTCTCTCGTGACAAGCGCAAAGCTTCCGACTTCATGCTGAGCAGTGAGTTTTTCAACAGGCAAAGCAGCGGGATGGTGAGGCTGATAATGGCGGCATCGCCGCTGACCATCTGTGTTGACTCCTCAAAGTTGGTCAACACCTGGCAGATATCAGACATCCACGTCCACTCCTCATTGTAGACTTGAGGAATCTGAGTGACCTGACTACCAGTTCTGGTGGAAGTTGACATCTGGCAGTCTACAATCGCTCTGCGCTGCTGGTAAACTCTGGATAACATGTTTAATGTCGAATTCCATCTTGTGGGCACGTCGCACAACAGTCGGTGAGCGGGCAGTTGTAGGCGGCGCTGCGCTGCCCTGAGAGTGGCAGCATCTGTGGTCGACTTGCGGAAATGCACACAGATGCGGCGCACCTTGGTGAGCAAATCAGACAGATTGGGGTATGTCTTGAGGAACCGCTGAACTATGAGATTGAACATGGCACGTGTCAGTCTGCCGAGTTGCAGAGCCGCCACCAGGTTACGCCCGTTGTCACACACAACCATGCCTGGCTTGAGGTTCAGTGGTGCCAGCCACACATCGGTCTGCGCCGTGATGCCCTGTAACAGCTCTTGGGCGGTGTGCCTTTTGTCACCTAAGCTCAGCAGTTTGAGCACCGCCTGCTGGCGCTTAGCCACGGCACTGCTGCTGCGCCTAGAGCTACCGACTGAAGGCGCCGTGCCCACGTATGGTAATTCGGAGGAGGAGGAGGAGGGGTCGGAGGAGGAGGCATAGTACGTCTGAGAGACCGTGACCGAGGTAGGCCCCGCAATCCTCGGTGTGGGCAGTACATGAGCGGCCCCAGGGTCACACTCGGTCCCAGCCTCCACCAAGTTAACCCAATGTGCCGTCAGTGATATATAGTGTCCATGCCTGGCAGCACTTGTCCACGTGTCCGTGGTTAGGTGGACTTTCTTAGAAACAGCGTTGGTCAGGGCACGGATGATGTTCTGTGACACGTGCTGGTGTAGGGCTGGGACGGCACATCGGGAAAAATAGTGGCGGCTGGGGACCGAATACCGAGGGGCAGCCACCGCCATGAGGTTGCAAAAGGCCTCGGTCTCTACCAGCCTATAGGGCAGCATCTCCAGGCTCAGGAATTTGGAGATGTGGACGTTGAGGGCTTGGGCATGTGGGTGGGTGGAACTGTATTTCCTCTTGCGCTCTAGCGTCTGCTGTAAAGACAGCTGAACGCTGCGCAGGGACACATTGGTGGACGCTGTGGAGTATCTTGGAGGCAAAGGTGTGGTTTTCCGGTGGGAGGCGCTCATGTCGGGGTCCTGGGCAGGGGGTTGACTAGCAGAGGCAGCGAGTGACACAGGGGAAGGAGCAGTGGTGGGACCCGCAGAAGGTGAACGGCCTTGGTTCCATTGAGTGGGGTGTTTAGCACTCATATGCCTGCGCATGCTGGTGGTGGTTAGGCTAGTAGTGGTGGCACCCCTGCTGATCCTGGTGTGGCACAGGTTGCACACCACAGTCCGTCGGTCATCCTCAATTTCTTTAAAGAACCTCCAGACTTGCGAACATCTAGGCCTCGCCACGGGAGCTTCACTACGTGAAACAGTCGCTGCTGATGCACCAGCTCTGGCCCTGCTTCTCCCTCTGGCCACACCACTGCCTCTTCCAACCTGTTCTGGTGCAGCACTCGTCTTCACTCGGCTTATCAACCCAGCTTGGGTCAGTCACCTCGTTATCCTCTGATTCCTCAGTCTGCTCCCCCCTCGGACTTTCTGCCCTTACAACAACTTCACCACTGTCTGACAACCGTGTCTCGTCATCGTCCGACACCTCTTTACACACTTCTTCCACTAAGTCAACAATGTCATCACCCACAGACTGCGACAGTTGGAAAACTTGGGCATAGGGAAA
Source organism: Rhinella marina (assembly GCA_900303285.1). Taxonomy (NCBI): domain Eukaryota; kingdom Metazoa; phylum Chordata; class Amphibia; order Anura; family Bufonidae; genus Rhinella; species Rhinella marina. Next base: position 136,635 of record ONZH01020058.1, on the reverse strand, counting down.
GAGGTCAGCAGCAACCTGAGAAGTGGTTTGTGACTCTGGGAAGGGTCCAGAAAACAGTTCCTCAGAGTATGCCGGATCGCATTCCAAATTTTCCTGGAAGGGGGCAGACTGGGGGGAAGACTGACTGGTGGACAAATTACTTGAAGCATTGTCCGCAATCCACGGCATCACCTGTTCGCAGTGTTGTGGTTTCAACAGTCCTCTACCACGTGTCCCTGTAAGTTGAGACATGAAGCTAGGGAGTGTAGCTCTGCGTCGTTCCCCTGCTCCCTCATCAGCAGGTACTGTCTCACCCTGCCCAGGACCACGGCCTCTGCCCCCTGCAGTAATTGAATGCCCACGCCCTCGACCCTCAGCCCTGAGGTTCAACATTTTCTGTATATAAGTGTATTATATGTACCAAAAAAAAAAAAATGGGCCTGCTGTACTGAAACCCACAAACTTGTTCAATCTGAACAAGAAAATATATATGTGGATAAGTTAGAGCAAAATTACGTATGTTATTACATACCGTGCAGTATGGAGCAATTACACTGAAACTATTAGATTAGGCAGACTTGGTCTGCTTAAGTGCAACCCAGACAAATGTCGCACTCAGATTTTTCTAATGTAGCTGTATCAGTGAGAGCAAAAGACCTTTTTTAATTACGTGACGTACAGTATGGGTCACCTGGACAGAAAATACGGATTGTGGTTTGTATATAGGTGGATAAGTTAGAGCAAAATTACGTATTTTATTACATACCGTGCAGTATGGAGCAATTACACTGAAACAATTAGATTAGGCAGACTTGGTCTGCTTAAGTGCAACCCAGACAAATGTCGCACTCAGATTTTTCTAATGTAGCTGTATCAGTGAGAGCAAAAGACCTTTTTTAATTACGTGACGTACAGTATGGGTCACCTGGACAGAAAATACAGATTGTGGTTTGTATATAGGTGGATAAGTTAGAGCAAAATTACGTATTTTATTACGTACCGTGCAGTATGGAGCAATTACACTGAAACTATTAGATTAGGCAGACTTGGTCTGCTTAAGTGCAACCCAGACAAATGTTGCACAGAGATTTTTCTAATGTAGCTGTATCAGTGAGAGCAAAAGACCTTTTTTAATTACGTGACGTACAGAATGGGTCACCTGGACAGAAAATACGGATTGTGGTTTGTGGTGACTGGACAGCTGAACTGTGACACACAGAATGGTTCCACACAGCTGTTTGAAATGGATTTGTATCACTGAGATAAAACAACAAAAAAACAATTTTTTTTTTTTTTTAATGTGACGTGCAGAATATATCAGAGAGCAAACTCAGCCCCTGCTGACTGTGGTTATTTAACTGCAACCCACACAAATGTCGCACAGAGATTTTTCTAATGTAGCTGTATCAGTGAGAGCAAAACACCTTTTTTAATTACGTGACGTACAGTATGGGTCACCTGGACAGAAAATACGGATTGTGGTTTGTGGTGACTGGACAGCTGAACTGTGACACACAGAATGGTTCCACACAGCTGTATGAAATGGATTTGTATCACTGAGATAAAACAACAAAAAAACTACATTTTTTTTTTTTTTTTTAACGTGACGTGCAGAATATATCAGAGAGCAAACTCAGCCCCTGCTGACTGTGGCTATTTTCACTGCAACCCAGACAAATGTCGCACTCAGATTTTTCTAATGTAGCTGTATCAGTGAGAGCAAAAGACCGTATTTGATTACGTGACGTACAGAATGGGTCACCTGGACAGAAAATACGGATTGTGGTTTGTGGTGACTGGACAGCTGAACTGTGACACACAGAATGGTTCCACACAGCTGTATGAAATGGATTTGTATCACTGAGATAAAACAACAAAAAAACAAAGTTTGTTATATATGGCGATAGCTGCACTACTAGTGCCAGCCAGCCTAGCCAGGAGACAAAAAAAGTGTCTTGTAGCCCTTAGAAGGGCTGTTGGGTTCTTTTGAGATCACTCCTGCCTAACAGAGAACTAAATCCAGGCCCTAACACTCTCCCTGAAACGCAGCAGGTCTGTCCCTAACGACATCCAGACAGCTTCTGAGCCGAGCACCGCCGGACGTCACTAGTATATTCCAGGGTCACCTGATCAGGCCAGCCAACCCCTGCTATCGACATGTAAGGCCCCACGTGATGCTGGGGGGGTACCGCAGAGTCTCCTGGCTAGTGATTGGCTGAGTTATAGGCGCCAAAAATTCAAAATGAGGGAGATGCCATTTCCTCGAGCATGGCGAGATACTCGTCCGAGCATCGAGCACTTACGAGTACCCTAATGCTCGAACGAGCACCAAGCTCGGACGAGCAGGCTCGCTCATCTCTAGTCCTGACCAAGTTTTCATCCCCAGTAGAAGAGGAGATAATCCCAACTAAGACTGGGCCCCCTCTTGCCCTGGGCTCCATAGCAGTCACATGGTCTGCTGATATGGTAGTTACGCCCCTGCTCATATCTATCTGTCTATCTCATATCTATCTCATGTCTATCTCTCTTTGCACAGCACTACCTTGATAGTCTATTTTGACCCTGGTTCGGTCATAGTTATAAGCACTTCTACAGTCATGGCCAAAAGTTTTGAGAATAACACAAATATTATATTTTCACATAATCTGCTGCCCTCTGGTTTTTATGTGTGTTTGTCAGATGTTTTTATCACATACAGAAATATAATTGCAATCATGTTATGAGTAACAAAAGCTTATATTGACAGTTAGAATGCGTTAATGCAGCAAGTCAATATTTGCAGTGTTGACCCTTCTTCAGGACCTCTGCAATTCTCCCTGGCATGCTCTCAATCAACTTCTGGACCAAATCCTGACTGATAGCAGTCCATTCTTGCACAATCAATGCTTGCATTTTGTCAGAATTTGTAGGTTTTTGTTTGTCCACCCGTCTCTTGATGATTGACCACAAGTTCTCAATGGGATTAAGATCTGGGGAGTTTCCAGGCCATGGACCCAAAATCTCTATGTTTCGTTCCCTGAGCCATTTAGTTATCACCTTTGCTTTATGGCAAGGTGCTCCATCATGCTGGAAAAGGCATTGTTGATCGCCAAACTGCTCTTGGACGGTTGGGAGAAGTTGCTCTCGGAGGACATTCTGGTACCATTCTTTATTCATGGCTGTGTTTTTAGGCAAGACTGTGAGAGAGCCGATTCCCTTGGCTGAGAAGCAACCCCACACATGAATGGTTTCAGGATGCTTTACAGTTGGCATGAGACAAGACTGGTGGCAGCGCTCACCTCGTCTTCTCCGAATAAGCTGTTTTCCAGATGTCCCAAACAATCGAAAAGGGGATTCATCAGAGAAAATGACTTTACCCCAGTCCTCAGCAGTCCACTCCCTGTACCTTTTGCAGAATATCACTCTGTCCCTGATGTTTTTTCTGGAGAGAAGTGGCTTCTTTGCTGCCCTCCTTGAGACCAGGCCTTGCTGCAAGAGTTTCCGCCTCACAGTGCGTGCAGATGCACTCACACCTGCCTGCTGCCATTCCTGAGCAAGCTCTGCACTGCTGGTAGCCCGATCCCGCAGCTGAAACACTTTTAAGAGACGGTCCTGGCGCTTGCTGGTCTTTCTTGGGTGCCCTGGAGCCTTTTTGGCAACAATGGAACCTCTCTCCTTGAAGTTCTTGATGATGCGATAGATTGTTGACTGAGGTGCAATCTTTCTAGCTGCGATTTTTGTGCAGTGCAATGATGACTGCACGTGTTTCTTTAGAGATAACCATGGTTAACAGAAGAGAAACAATGATGCCAAGCACCAGCCTCCTTTTAAAGTGTCCAGTGGTGTCATTCTTACTTAATCATGACAGATTGATCTCCAGCCCTGTCCTCATCAACACCCACACCTGTGTTAATGGAGCAATCACTGAAACGATGTTAGCTGGTCCTTTTAAGGCAGGGCTGCAATGATGTTGAAATGTGTTTTGGGGGATAAAGTTCATTTTCTAGGCAAATATTGACTTTGCAAGTAATTGCTGTTAAGCTGGAGTATATGCAAATTGCCATTATAAAAACTGAAGCAGTAGACTTTGTAAAAATTAATATTTGTATCATTCTCAAAACTTTTGGCCATGACTGTACACCTCTGCAAATGTCAAATGCACCTATAGATTTTTGAGGTGTCTACCAACATGTACATAATAATGGGGTAAAAACAGAGCCTTACCATTACTGCAATACTACGGTCGTGTGAATAGGCCCTAATTGTTAGGGACACATTTCCTCACAACCAGTCTATTCAATAGTGATGTCATGTAGTAAGTCCCTAACAACTAGAATGTTAAAACAAGGCCAAATGTTTCTCATCCATGACACCACTGCACAATATCATGGCTCATCACCACTACAGAAATCTGAATATGGTTTGCAAGTAGCTAAGAAAAAAGTTGAGAACTTGTGATTAAGAGTGTGAACACCTTTCTTAGGGTCTCAGGTGACTGCTTATGGTGTGACAATCGTGTAGCCTTACATTGTCAGGCATGTATCATGTGATAATCAAGGTCAGCCTTAGGCTACCATGCACCTTAGATTAATGCTTGTTGGATCAGCTGACCATCTAAGGTGTATGAAGGCCACTTGATGACAGACGTCTTGAGACTCAAGCATGTTGGGTTTCCACATACCCACTTCTTTTATACTAAGGAGAGATAAGTCACCATGAGAGGCATCCTTCATAATACCTTGCTCCTTATGATGACTTTAATAGCTGCCTCAAACTCCTTTGTGTCGTTGTAGTCCACTGTTATGACATGAGGTCTTCCAATGGTCATCTCCATGTATGGATGTTGAGATGAGACCTGCAGAAGAATATGAAAATTTCAGAGAAGCTTTGATGTGTCATCTTAAATTATTAGATAGCACTACATACTTGTTTTTGTTGTTAAGGGAATTTGTCAGCAGGAAGTTCTCTGATAAACCAGGTGCAGTAGTGTCTTGTAGGGCTAGTTCAGCTAAATGTAACAATACCTTTCACTTAGCAATCCAATGCTTCATTCTGGAAAGAAAGTACTTTTATTCAATAAGCAAATGAGCAGTTAAGTGCACTGAGGGCAGTCTCAAGTGTGCTCCCTGCTCCTTCTGTTTCCTATGCCAGCTCCTCCTTCTGCTTCTTGATAGACAGGGACAGAAGAGATGGGTTTGCAGGAACCTGGCAATGTCAATCAAGAAGGCAATCAAATGGCTTAGGTCCACCCTTGGAGCACTTTACTGCTCATTTGCATATGGCTTAAAAGTACTTTTTTCTGCAGAATGAAGCAACCGGTTACTAAGTGAATGGTATCATTACATTCAGCTGAGCTATATAATAGTCAAATGTTCTAAAATGAGAAATAGGAACGGGGAAGTAGCTGACTTCATGGCCCGCCATAGTGGCTGCTACAGTGCCCATGGACACAAGGGGACATGACTGTTATCTACTGTATTCGATTTATGTCAGTGATACCTGGTATAATTTCTAGATCCCCCCCTGTTCCCAGGTTCTCTTCACTTCATTTAGTCCTGGTGTTGGCCAGTGTGAAGGGGAAAGTGAAGGGGATTCAGGAGTGTAAAATAGATGGAGGGGTCTGAAATTATTTTTGGGTCAGATGTGAGAACTGAATTAATTTTAGGGGGGGGCAGGTATCTTAATATACATTAATATATTAGTGGTCTACATTAATTTTGGAGCCTAATCATAGGTCTGGATTCATTTGAAGTCCAGAGCCTGAATTTTGACCTCTGTTCTGCAACTGCATTGGCTATTGGCTGTGACGCAGTGTCCATCTGCGTAGGGAGTGCATAGACTCAGATTTCTTTCTCTGAGCATTGACCACTTTGGCACAGCAAAAATATAATACAGCCTGTGTCCAGACGGTGAGCTATCAAAAGGAGGAGGCAAGGCAATGTCGGAAAGTTGCACCTTAAAAAAATTATAATTTTTTTTTTTTTATATGAATTGACCCGGCAAGTGTGCCCTTGTCCTTACTTTCACATGAGCTGGTAGATTCTGAGATATGGAGGAGCATTCAAAAGTTTACTTTGAGCTACCTAGTCACTAGTTACCCTTACATTTTACATTTTTAATGTACATATGATTGAGTAAATCCTATGCTACAGCAATGCATGCTTTGGTATGATTTTCAAACTAAACTGTTAATGCCCTGTAGTGGACAAGTTCAGTCCACGCCTCAATCCAATTGAGAATTTTTGGATGCATTTGAATCTAATTATCAACACGTAACATAAATGAGCATGAGCAGTTTTGCAAATAGGAGAAATATTTCTAAATTTTTCATTGTCCACCAGAGTAAGAATGCAGTGACAGGTAACGGAAATGTTATGAATGAGGCAAATGTTGATCACAAGACATACTGAAAGTAGGAGAGGTTTCAAGTAAAAAGGCCACTGTTGGGAGTTGGCCAGGTTTGCACTGAGCTCCTGTGCCTGCCGGGCTAGTTTTACTTGGTAGGAAGGTTAGATTTATCACACTAGTAAGCAGGGTCATAACAAAGGTGGTCGATTTGTACTGAGGCTAAACCGTTACAATAGTGATGAATTTGAACTATGGTTCAACTGAGATGTGACAAAGCTTTACTTTATTCAACATCAGGCACATCATTTGAAGGAAAAGCATTCTGACATAAGTTACCATACTAGGATGTAGATATGGTCACTATGAGGAACAACAATGATGAACACGGACATGTTAGTCATGGGCCAACGTCAACTTTCTACCGTCTTTGGCTTTGAACTTTCCCCAATTCACTGATCCCGATATCGGAAATAAAATGAGCATACATCAGTGCGAATGCAGCTCGTTTCCTGACAATTCCTGACTGACACCACCATTCATCAGAACTCAGTGGGGAATCTTGTCTAATTAATGGAGGTAATTATGTTTTTTGTCAGGTGGCTATGATTAATTCCCCAGGCCTGCTGTGCAAAACACTATTTTCTACTTGTGGTTAAATCAATACAAAATCCTCTACTGTAGGCCGTGATAATCTTGTAAAATGCCCTCTGTCAGATCACCTGGGCTGACTGCTGAAAGTATTGGTCATTACTCGATCATGACCAATCTTTAATTAAATGTCACAACCTCATACCTCTCTGGAGGTTGGTTTACCACGGAAAAACTCATGGTTCAGGGAGCTATGCGGTGGATTGAAACGAGGTTGCAGAAACACACAACCATTGGCAACTGCTTCCAGGGGGGCTGGACCTTCATAGGGGAAGCCGAAACCTATAAACAACTGAAACATAAAAATACATCAAATGAAGTTATCAGTGAGGAGTTATAGAGAATTCATTAAACACATCTCGTCATCTAACAATATAACCAAATTACTGTGGTCAACATTCTCCTAAATTGTTCTCCTTATTCCTGCAAGATTGTTTTTTTAAGATAGGATATGTACTTTCCAGGATAGGGCAAAGATCATATCGGAAATATGGAAATGTTGGATATTTTAGCAGCACACAGGCTTTGCTATACACAGTATGTATTTGTCAGCATATGGATGAACATAGGTTAAGAAGCTGGTAAATCCTTTTATCAAGATCTTACAATTGTCTCTCAGTTTTCCCCAGTGCAGCTCACAAGCTTTTTCTCAACACACACACACATATATACATATACACTAGAGCCAATGCAATAAAAAATGTTTTTGGACTGAAAAAAACTGAAGAAAACCCACACAAACATTTGAAGAACTTAAAAACTCCATGAAGATGTTATCCTTGGTCAGATACAAACCAAGGACCTCATTAGCTCAGGACTAGTGGGACATATGTATAATGATGTATATACAATGCATTCAGAAAGTCTAGTTCAGACCCTTCCACTTTTTTTTCACAAAGAATTTAAGTTTTACCCATCAATATGCACTCAATATCCAATAATGAGAAAGTGAAAACAGAATTTTAGACATTTTGGGAAATGTAATAAAAAGGAAAAACAAATTTGAATGGATATACATATTCAGACCCTTTGCTATGACATCTGAAATTTAGCTCTGGGGCCTCACATTTCTCTTGATCAACTATGAGACGTTTCCACACATTGATTGGAGTGTAACTGTGCTAAATACAGTTGATTGGACACGATTTAGAAAGACACACACCTATCTTTATGAGGTCTCACAGCTGACAATGCATAAAATAGTAAAAACCAAGCCACGAGGAGTAAAAGAACTGCCTGTAGAGCTCAAAGACAGGATTGTGAGGAGGCATGAAAGGTACAAAAACATTTCTGATGCATTGACGGTTCTCAAGAGCATAGTGGTGTACATAATTCTTACATGGTCGAAGTTAGGAAGCATCAGGTCTCTCATTCTATAGCTGTCCGCCACACTAAACTAAGTAATTAGGGGAGAAAGTCCTTGGTAAGAGAGGTGACCAAGAACCCGATGGCCACTCTTGCTGAGCTCCAAATATTCTGGGTGCAAATGGAACAAAGGCATTTATCATGTAGAGAACGTTAATACAAGCCACTTACTAATGCCTTGTATTAACTTTCTCTACATAATAAATGCTATTTGCTGAAGTGAGACAACCTCTTTAACTTTAACTTAACTGGGTTGTGCAGGCTACACATATTAATCACTTATCCTCAGGCATCCATAGGTACCCAGCCACCGTAATGATTAGCTGTTTCGGGCAGCCGCCAGTATCAGATGCTATATAGTGTATGGAGCTGGATGCGTACAGCTCCATACACTGTGAAGACGCCAGGCTGGGGTACCACAGAACAACTCCCATTCAGTACACTGGAAATTACAATGTGTGCAAAGCCTTCTGCTTCCTCTTTGAATACATTGAATAGTTTCTAGTGCAGTGGCTTCCTGAAACAGCTCATTGGTGGGGGTGCAAGGTGTTGGACTATCACCTATACAATACTAATGCCCTACTATTGCGATGATGTAAAAATAGTACTTCTTTAAGTTTTTAGGCTGTTTTGTTATGATGTCAATATACAGGGTGGGCCATTTATATGGATACACCTAAATAAAATGGGAATGGTTGGTGATATTAACTTCCTGTTTGTGGCACATTAGTATATGGGAGGGGGGGAACTTTTTAAGATGGGCGGGTGACCATGGCGGACATTTTGGATCCAACTTTAGTTTTTTCAATGGGAAGAGGGTCATGTAACACATCAAACCTTTTGAGAATTTCACAAGAAAAACAATGGTGTGCTTGGTTTTAACGTAACTTTTTTCTTTCATGAGTTATTTACAAGTTTCTGACCACTTATAAAATGTGTTCAAAGTGCTGCCCATTGTGTTGGATTGTCAATGCAACCCTCTTCTCCCACTCTTCACACACTGATAACAACACCGCAGAAGAAATGCCAGCACAGGCGTCCAGTATCCGTAGTTTCAGGTGCTGCACATCTCGTATCTTCGCAGCATAGACAATTGCCCTAAGATGACCCCAAAGATAAAAGTCTAAGGGGGTCAGATCGGGAGACCTTGGGGGCCATTCAACTGCTACATGATGATGTGTTTCCCTCTTTATGCACTGAAGCTGGCACGTTCCCTGAGTTTTTCCAGCAAGATGGTGCACCACCACATTATGGGTGTCAGGTCCGAGCATTCCTAGATGAACAGTTTCCTGGAAAGTGGATTGGTCGTCGTGGGCCATTTGAATGGCCCCCAAGGTCTCCCAATCTGACCCCCTTAGACTTTTTTCTTTGGGGTCATCTGAAGGCAATTGTCTATGCTGTGAAGATACGAGATGTGCACCTGAAACTATGGATACTGGAAGCCTGTGCTAGCATTTCTTCTGTGGTGTTGCTATCAGTGTGTGAAGAGTGGGAGAAGAGGGTTGCATTGACAATCTAACACAATGGGCAGCACTTTGAACACATTTTATAAGTTGTCAGAAACTTGTAAATAACTCATGAAAGAATAAAGTTATGTTAAAACCAAGCACACCATTGTTTTTCTTGTGAAATTCTCAATAAGTTTGATGTGTCACATGACCCTCTTCCCATATATTTATATAACATTTTTGTGTGTTAATTTCTTGGCTTTGGTCTATTATTATTATGGTAAAGTCATAATATTATTTGTCCCACAAAAAAAGAGTAAACATGGATTGCACATCCGGATGCCCTTCTAAGTGTAAATAAAAGTATACCGCCCCCAATGTACATACTGCATACGTGGCATTGGTATACATTTTGATCAAAAGACATAAGCCCACTCACAACGAAAAGTTTGCCTTCATGAGTGGGTACCTACTCTAATTTGATGCGGCACCACATGGCGACCACCAATTCTACAGCACCCTACCAGCAGGCGAACAGCACCCTTGCTGGTAGACAAAGCCACCCTGGCACTGGACCCCACCAATCCACTGGCACGACATCACAGCAACAATGGCAACCGGGCAATACCGCACCATGTGAATACATGTCAATAGCTCACCATTCCATGTGCTTTCAGGAACTTTTTGTTGGATAATATTGTCTGTGTTGATTCATAGATTGTATTATATTCTAGTGACATCACAATAGTGTTTGTATTTATTTCTAGGTCATAGTAGGCTGAATGTTCACTTTTAAGCTATATGTCATAATATCAAAATAGTTTTTTTGTTCTTACTCCTACATTTTTTATATAGTCATGATGTCCCATTAGTGTTGCCAGTATTGTCTCTACCTTTAGTTACAGTGTGTATTCTATTTGGGAGATATCACACTAGAGAGTGTCCTTATTTCTAGGCTGTGATGTCACAACAACCTTTGTATTCATTTATGCGATGAGCTGCGTCCTATTGTAATGATCTCATAATATGGTTTGTCTTTATTGTTGTGATGAGTCCTATTTTGATGATGTCACTGCTGTGTTTTTTGTGATATCATAACGTTGTTTGTCTTTATTGCTAGGGTGTACTTTTGTATGATGATGTCACATTAGTGTTTGTTATTTATTCCTAGGCTGTATCTACTATGATGATGTCACACAGGTCATCTATTTTAATGATGTCATCCATTTACATGCTTTGTTCTTGTCACGAATCAGCGGGTGTGGACCCACTGTGCCTCATGCCCTACCTCCTCTAAGGGCGTTGCCTAAGTGAAACCCCTCGATCTTCACAATACCCCTAATGGTGGGGATAGACTTTCCGAGGGGCACACCAGGTCGCTACCTCTTGAGGAGGGTTGGTACACAAGGCAGCTGGTCCAGGAGGACCAGGAGATACCAGAGGTACAGCGGTGGTCAGAGGGTCGGGTCGTTACCAGGAGAGACAATGCAGGACCGAAGGATGAGGCAGAGGTGAAGTCAGACAGGCTAAAGGCCAGGCAATCCAGGTCGGCAACGAGAGAGACAATGCAGAGTCCGGTAAGACAAGCGGGAGTCAGAACACTGGACCACAAACAGCAACTAGCACAACCTAAGGCAAGACAAAGGACCTTGACACTGAGGCATCTGGGAAGAGGGCTGAGCGACTTAAATAGGGCCAGGGTTGGTCAACGAGGTCACGTGATCCACCCACATGATCTAGCATAGCCACATGATCTAACCTGCTCCAGCCCAGAGGGAGGGATGTAAGGAACAAGGATGTTGTAGCCAGGGCTGACTGAAAACTCTGGAGCAGATCACAGTGCAACAGCACAGAGCCCAGGACTACAGCAGTGAACAGGAAACACAAGCAGCAGATCACCGCTGGACATGACGCCCAGGACGGCAGCGGTAAGCAGGGGAACAGCGGCGCACAGCAGCTGCTGTCACAGTTCTATTGGGATTTTTTTATTCCAAGGCTGTATTTACTATGATGATGTCACACAGGTCATCTATTTTAATGTAATTCATTTACATGCTTTATTCTATTGTGATTTTTATTCCTAGGCTGTATCAACTATTATGACGTCATGCTGGTCATCTATTTTAATGATGTCATTCATTTACATGCTTTGTTCTATTGTGATTATTTTAGAAGTGTTTTTTTTTGTTTTGTTATGGCTGAGATGATATTACAAAGGCCTGTGTCTCCATCTATAAACTACCGTATGTTCCTGATGTCAAGCAGTAAGCTGCCAGCTGTTCTACTTGTTATCTAGATTTATGAAGTATGTCTTAGCTTTTTTTTTTTTGCTTGGTTCAAATGGATGCTTGTGCTCATGGCCCCTTCTTATCAACACGGACCTAGGCATCTTAATAAACTTCATAATGATACAACAACATCCAACGAGCATTGAAATATATGAATTATTATCCTGAAAGCTATTTTTATTAATATATATATATATATATATATACACATATATATATTTTAATAAAAGCTGTTATGTTATATAATATATATCCATCCTTTCAAGTACTATGAAATGTATTTAGAACATAGCATAGCTCCAGTACCTTTCATATTATTTTAATATTCTTTAATCGTGTAAACAAATGTTGAATATTCTTCTACGCCTGTGATAGTTGCTTCAGGATCTTTTATACTGACTACAGAGAAAGTCTCTTGACTTGTTATAAAAATAACCTCTTGGAATAATTCTGTCTGCATGTATTAATCCTGAGGAAAGATAAACCGCAGTCGTCACATATTATCAGTCAGTGCACAAAAGCAGCCAGCTGTTTCTATCAAGTAAATCTCACGTGTACATCCTCAGGAGTGTTATCTGGGAGATTAGAGACAAAGTTCTTTTTCTGCAACACCGAATGGCAGCTAGCAAAAAGGAACCTGTCTGCATACTGTACATGTAACAAATAATCTATAAAGATTGGGTTCCTGATTTCCTGCCTTTTATTCCAAAGAGGATTCTACTCTGTTCTCAAAGGTACATACCCTTTCATACATCTAAAATGAGAAACTTAGCACCTGAGCAAGTAGTCTTAAAGGGGTTTGCAGAAAAACCTGGTGTGTTCTGACCCTAGGGATTAAAGATTTGTTAGTATTTACCCTTCCATTGGGCCGCTGATGCTGCTTTCTCCGCTGTGCTCAGACCGACTGTGGACCAGATGTGTTCATCTTCCTGTTCAGCTGCATATATAGTGCAGCTGAACAGGAAGACTCAGGAACACATCCGGTCCGGACCTGAGCAAAAGAGCCTGTAGCTGGTAGCTGATATGGCGGCATCAGGAGGTAAGTACTAACAAAGCAATGTTTCCTCCACATGGTCAGAACACTGTAAAGCCCGGAGAACTCCTTTCATTAAATATATCCTACTGTTTTGGGTGTGCAACACCCATGCACACCCTGTGTCCCAATGGTTACAGACTACATATGTAATCAGCGAGGGAGAGAGGGACAGATGGAATGGAGCAAGATAAGGACACATGGTTTGTAAGTAGCCTATAACCTAAGGTATTGATATAGGGGATGTAGAAATCACAGTTGTGACCGGGTCCCTATGATAAGGGTGGCCCACAAGAAACACGTAGCTACAATGTTGGATCCTGGTAAGATCAGTAGCAACTGGACACCACCAGGGATCTTAAACTTAACCCTTTCATTGCCATACGCCATCAGGAAAACTGACATTTACCCCTTCCTGCCGTAAAGCACCAAGTATACTGCCATTAAACACTTCATTGCCCTAGACCACCAAGGATGCTTACATTAACCCCTTTCCTGCCCGAGACCACTAGTTAGACTATAATTAAAGTGTAACTGTCATTTTTTTTATATTTGTAATGTGTAGGGACAGTGATACTAACAATTTTTTTTATATACTTTAATTACTGAAATCGTACATTTCTGTCAGAAATTAGCTCTAATGTGGCCCATTTTGAGCCTTAGAAACACTTCTCTGTCTTCTGTTTACATAACAGTTGAGACTTGCTCAACATTGACTGTGTTATGTAAACAGAAGACAGAGGAGCGTTGCTAAGGCTCAAAATGGGTCACTTTAGAGCTATTTTTCTAATTGAAATCTACTATTTCAGTAATTAAAGTATATTACAAAAATGGTTCGTTTCTCTACCCCTATACATTACAAAAAAAAAAAAGAATGAAAATTACACTTTAACACTTTCACTACCCTAGACCACCAGTTATGCATTAATTCATTCACTACTCTAGACCACCTGGGATGCTGACAGTCACACCTTTAGTGCCATCAAACACCAGAGAAACAGACATTAACCCCTTCACTACCCTAGACCACCAGGGATGTACACAACTGGATGCACTGTGTCTTTTATGTTTCTGCCTGGATGCTTGTGTTGGCTTCTTTATAGTTAATTAGGATGTTGTACATTAATATTTATTAAATGCTGTTCTATACTTCTGGCTTAGAGGGAGCAGTACCCAGGTCCCTAACTGCCAAGCTCACTAGCTATGAAGTCTTAGATGGAACATTAGCAGTGATGCCAATGAAAGTCAAAAGTGGGTTGTGGCCAGCCAACATGTGCTGTAGTGACAGAAAATTAGTCAAAGTTGCTACATTTATTTAATTAGGATGCATTTGTGCAAAATCAAACGTCAAGATCAAGGGGTCAAAAGAACTGGTGCCCAAGCCTGTTGTGGATCTATATATCCCAGCTATATCATCCAGATCTCCTACTGACTTTGGCTCCAATTTCAAGCATACCTGTGCCACATATGCAGGGCCGTATTTAGGGTTCATTCTGCCCTAGGCACTCTCTGTGATGACGCCCCCCCCCAACGTGACCCATTCCCCCATGCCCCCAAATAGTAGCATAGTAGCCTCTCCTCAGTCCCCCCCACCCCACAGTAGCCTCCTCCCCCCACAGTAGCATAGTAGCCTCTCCTTAGAACCCCCCACCCCATAGTAGCCTCGTTACCCCCACCCCGATAGTAGCCTCTTCTCACCCCCCCCCACCTCATAGTAGCCTCTCCTCGTTACCCCACCCCCCATAGTAGCCCCCTCACCCCCATAGTAGCCTCCTCCCCCCACAGTAGCATAGTAGTCTCTCCTCAGTAGCCACCCAACCCCATAGTAGCCTTGTTACCCCCATAGTTGCCTCCTCCTGGACTTATTACAGTGACCTATCCCCCCCCTCAACCCCCTGGATACTGAAAATGGTCCTCCGCCAAGCCAATTAACCCTCGCCAAACTACCCCACCATCCCCATACACCCAACTACCCTCAGTCTGTACCCCCCCCCACCTGCCGCTGGTGCACCTAGCTTTTCTGATGCCAAAGGCAAATATTGATATGCCCCCCCATGCCAAATTCTCAACCTAATCCCTTCCCTCCAGTCCTACTGTTAAAGGGGTTGTCCTCTTTTTACTACTAATGACCTATCCTCACGATAGGTCATCAATATCAGATCAGCTGGGGTCCTCCGGCACCCTGACGATCAGCTGTTTGAAGAGAGAGCAGAGCTCATATGAGAGCTGCTTTCTCTGCTCTGTTCACCTGCTTGCCATAGAATTTGCAGTGAAGAGCAGTAAACAGAGCAGAGAAAGCAGCGCTCGTACAAAAAAAAAAAAAGACAACCCCTTCAAAGACAGACTTGGAAAACATTTCATACAGCACTACAGAGCATACAGGGTCATACAGCGCCACATATGTACCTCTTACATCCAGTGACTTCTCTTCTCTTCTGTTTTCTTTCCTCTTCTTCTGTCACACCAGACTGCCATGGTGACTTCTTTCAGCTGTGCCTCGTCTCTGAAGAGTTCAACAAACAGACATCTTACTTTGCTATTTTTCCATCATCCTCTCACCTTCTCCACATCTCACCCTGCCCGCCCCCCATACTATACTACAGAAACAGCCCCCCTGAAAATACTGGCACCACACAGAAATACAGTACCCCCCTTACCTTTCAGATCAGATCCCCATATCAAACCCCAGATGAGACCCCCCATCTCCAGACCCCCATTAGACCCCCAAACTCCCATATCTGACCCTCATTAGACCTCCAAAGCCCCAATCAGACCCTCATTAGACCCCCAGACCCCCTATCAGATCCTCATTAGACCCCCAGATCCCCTATCAGATCCTCATTAGGCCTCCAGACCCCCAATCAGACCTCCAGACCCTCAATCAGACCCCTCTAGACCCCCAGTCAGACCCTTCAGGCCCCTAATCAGACCTCCTTCAGACCCCTAATTAGATCCCCACTCACCCCCCCCCCCTTCTGGCCCCATATCATACTCTTGTGGCCTCCATATGGGGCCCATGTCAGACCCCGCCCCCCCCCTTCTGGCCCCATGTCAGAACCCCTTTTCTGGCACCCATTTGGGGCCCATGTCAGACCCCGCCCCCCCCCCCTTCTGGCCCCATGTCAGAACCCCTTTTCTGGCACCCATTTTAGACTCCCCTTTCTGGTCCCCATTTCTGTCCCACCATTTCAGATCCCCCCCATTCTGTCCCACCATTTCAGACCCCCCCATTCTGTCCCACCATTTCAGACCCCCCCATTCTGTCCCACCATTTCAGACCCCCCCCATTCTGTCCCACCATTTCAGATCCCCCCCATTCTGTCCCACCATTTCAGATCCCTCCCATTCTGTCCCACCATTTCAGATCCCTCCCATTCTGTCCCACCATTTCAGATCCCCCCATTCTGTCCCACCATTTCATACCCCCCCATTCTGTCCCACCATTTCAGACCCCCCCATTCTGTCCCCACCATTTCAGATCCCCCCATTCTGTCCCACCATTTCAGATCCCCCCATCCTGTCCCACCATTTCAGACTCCCCCCATTCTGTCCCACCATTTCAGATCCCCCCATTCTGTCCCACCACTTCAGATCCCCCCATTCTGTCCCACCATTTCAGATCCCCCCCCATTCTGTCCCACTATTTCAGATCCCCCCCATTCTGTCCCAACATTTCAGATCCCCCCATTTTGTCCCACCATTTCAGACCCCCCATTCTGACCCACCATTTCAGACCCCCCATTCTGTCCCACCATTTCAGACCCCCCCATTCTGTCCCACCATTTCAGACCCCCCCATTCTGTCCCACCATTTCAGATCCCCCCCCATTCTGTCCCACCATTTCAGATCCCCCCATTCTGTCCCACCATTTCAGATCCCCCCATTCTGTCCCACCATTTCAGATCCCCCCATTCTGTCCCACCATTTCAGACCCCCCCATTCTGTCCCACCATTCAGACCCCCCCATTCTGTCCCACCATTTCAGACTCCCCCATTCTGTCCCACCATTTCAGATCCCCCCCCATTCTGTCCCCACCTTTTCAGATCCCCCCCCATTCTGCCCCCACCTTTTAAGATCCATTTTTGGCCCCCACTTCAGACCTCAGATCACACAAGAAAAAAAAAAAACGTACCTCCGGTCCTGGCTGTGTCCCCGCTCTCTCCTCTTCCAGGGGCCCGCGCTGAAGTCACCTGACCTCCTGCAGCGTCAGGTCAGAGGGCGCTCTGTACGTTCTGACGCTGCAGGCAGTCAGGACACAGCAGCGCCGGCCTCAGGAAGATCAAGCAGGAGGAGGGCTGTACTGTACTGTACAGCGCTACCAGTGCTTCACTCCCCCTCCTCCTGCAGGCTAGTGAGCGTTTCCATTATGGAAGCGCTTGCTAGTATTCCCTTTATAAGATGCACTGCATCTTATAAAGGGAAAAGTTTAGCACCGGCATGGTCGCCGACACCCCGCGCCACCCAACAGTTTTTTTTCACAATTGTTATATTCTCCCAGCGGGGTGCCGCCCCCCGCAACCCGCCGCCCTAGGCACCGTGCCCACACATGGCCATGACATGTTAGGATAATTGCAGGTCTCTGGAAGGTCATAAAGACTAAAAACTTTTAACAAATTAGCCAATGTCTTGAAATAAACTGTATTCAAAAGAATATTGAAATCACTGATATCCTTACTGTTAACCATATGGCATAATATCAATACAAACCTTAAAAAATATACATTTAACTCTACAGATCCATAGAAGCATAAAATATTACCATCACCGAGCATAAACAGCCTGGCATAAAACATAGCATTTATGAAATTACTTAATACTAAATAGGAAAAAGAAATTACAATCAAGACTTGCTGTTTCAGCAGATACATGGGAACAAACATTACCACAGCACAGTTGTGTTATCTCATGCGAAATATAAAAACATGTTCAAAAATATTTGCAATTCAAATTAAATTCGAGTTCAACGTTATATACAAAACAAAATGTACAAAATCACATAAATCTGAACAAGATAAGCAAGTCTATTTTTCTGCTTTGTTCATTCTTTATTGTGTATGTTACTTGTATGTTATTGTATGTATTGCATTGTTTGAGTAAAAGTAGCTTTTCACATTTTTTGTATTTTGTACAAATCTGATCTGGAGGCTGAGGCCTCAAACCTAAGTGGATTATACTACTGGTGGTGCCTTTCCACTGGCAGCATACATTTTTTATAATTTGTGTTTATTATTACTTGAGTCCTATGATGGAAAAGTGTCAGTGTGTCTCATAGTCCGAATGCTAATGACCACTTCCATCAGCATGTGGGAGGAGGGGGAACAGTGAGGGAAATGCTATGTGGCTGTACTCACCCTCCCCAGTCTTCTTCTGGGCCCAGTTCTGCACTGTGTCCTGATGGCATACAGCATCAGGACGTAGTGCATGTAGGCGCGCACTATGACATGACGCTGTGCGACATCAGGTCACAGTGCAGCATGGGCCCAGAAGAAGACCAGGAAGCAGTGAGTGACAGTGCCGTCTGGAGCAAACAAGATAAGTTTATTTATGCTTTTAATCTCTGATCTGAGGTCGGATGGGGGTCCGATCTGAGGCTGATGGAGGACTGATCCGAGGTTGATGGAGTTTCGGGGGTCCAATCTGAAGCTGATGGGGTCTGATCTGAGGCTGATTCGGTCTGATCTGAGGCTAATGGGCGTCTGATCTAATGCTGATGAGGATCTGATCTGAGGCTGATGGAAGTTGGGGGGCCTGATCTGAGGCTGATGGAGCTTGGGGGTCTGATGAGGGTCTGATCTGAGGTCTGATGGAGCTTGGGGGTCTGATAAGGGTCTGATCTGAGGTCTGATGGAGCTTGGGGGTCTGATAAGGGTCTGATCTGAAGTCTGATGAAGAATGGGGTTCTAGTTTGTGGTTTGATGAGGATTTGGGTCTGATCTGAGGTCTGATAAAAAATATTTGTTTGCATACTTTCCTCCTCCAAATCCAAGAAGGTGCAGCATATATATGTATATATATATATATACTGTATATGATCAGATACTGTAAGTCAAAATATAAGAAACTTTTCTTGATAGCAGTTAAACTGAATTATCCATATAATGTGCTACAGGTCAAGTCCCCTGAAAACATAGCTCAGTGATTCCACATATGTTATGTGGCTGTGGATAGTTTAAAGGGATTCTCTGCCTTTTACTTACTGATGATCTATCGTTTGGAACTGATCTGCTGGGGTTTAGCATCTGGGACCCGCACTGATCAGCTGTTTGGAGGAAAGAAGGTTTGTACACAAACATAGAAGTGGATTCTTTATGGTAAGAGCAGTGAGTCTCTGACTGAGGAGGTGGTGATGGGGAATTCCCTAAAAGAGTTCAAGAGGGGCCTGGATGTATTTCTGGAGTGTAATAATATTACAGGTTATAGCTACTAGAGATGGGTCGTTGATCCAGGGAGTTATTCTATTTGCTTGATTGTAGTTGGGAAGGCATTTTTTTCCCCCGAAAGTGAGGAAAATTGGCTTCTACCTCACAGAACTTTTTTGCCTTCCTCATCAACTTTTAGGCTGAACTAGATGGACAGATGTCTTTTTTCAGCCTTATAAACCGTTACTATGTTTGAGAAGGCAGCAGCACTTACAGTAACTTCTCGCTACTTTCAGCAGGTCTGTGATGTCATGACTATGTCACGTGGCCCTGACCCAGCTCAACCCCATTGAAGTGAATCGCTAAGATATGCCAGCAACATGTGATCACTGAAGATGCATCAACAAAGCCAAGTGGAGACAAGAGGAGCCGAAGTAGTCTTCTGACCTCTACCAATTGGACTTTGATGGCATATCCCAGCCCCTTTAAACTTTATTAATTTTCATGCACCTGACTGGATATCACTGGGGCTAAAACAATGATCCCTCTTCCTATATCGTATTTCTGTGTTTCAATGATCTCTAGGTCAGAAGTAGTAGTCATGAGATGAAGAGAAATTATCAGCTCTCTGAGGAATCAGATTACAGCTGCTGTCCATAGAGGTCTATGGAGAGAGGAGGAGTATGAGGTTACAGCTGCAGAGACAGAAAAACAAGCACATAGAGTACCAGCGGTGGGACCCGCACCTATCAGACAATGGGGGCATATCCTAGCGATACGCCCCCATTGTCTAAGATGGGAATACCCCTTTAATGTACATGATTTGCTAGTGACCATTTTATCTAAAAGGTACAGTATTTGTCAGCTCAGTAAGGGTATTTTAAATACATAATTAATTGCTGATTGTTTTTTACCCCTTTAATTATTATATTACCTTCTATATTGCTTGTAATGTAGTAAGTTAGGGATGGTTAGTTAACTTATACAAACCCATTGTTCTGTGTCAGATGACCACCAGGCTACAACCCACATGCATACATCGCACTGGACATGCTTAGGATGAGGGGCTGAAAGGTATAAACCTTTGTGCACAAATACAAAGAACTTAGCTCCAATGAGAACATCATCCAATTAGGATGTTGTAGGTCACTATATCCCTAGAATGCGTGACATCAGAAATCTTCATATTAACGTATTGGGGGCCTTTTAGGCCCCCATGCAAATCATATGGAAAACACACTTATATAACTTTTACAAGTTTATTTTAAAACTGCTAAATAAAATATGATTAGTAAACAAAATTTTAATTATAACAGAAACTTGCTCTCAACATCGTATCTTATCTCAGGTCCTTAACAATTAGCTCACAGTGTATACTGTCCTCATTACTCTCTTCACAGCTTATTACTGTGTTCAGAAGGACCTGAGATGATGTCATGACTTTATCTCTCCCTCCAAAAATCACATGACATCCTCATATGGCATTATCCACACCCTGGCCCCTCCACCAGCATTACTGAGTACAAATAAAGTAACTTGAGGTACAAACACTACTGAGAACATAATAAAAAAAATACATGGGGGCCTAAAAGGCCCCCAATCCGTACAGATGTGTTTTTCACCAAAAAAGCATTGTTACACCAAAATGCCTATGAAAAAAAATATATGAACAACTGGATATTACCAACAACGACATTCTTGAGGATTACCTGGAGTTTCAAAATTCTAACTTAAGTAATTTTGCAGATAATAACAAAAAAGTAAGCATGGGGGCCTAAAAGGCCCCCAATACGCATTCTAGGGATATATGCATGGCGACGGGAGCTTCCCCATTGTGTTGCAGGCAAGGTGATTGATTATTATTTACATTACGTTACATATACTTTATATATTTTATCACATTTAGTAAATATATTTATTCACTTAGCCTGTGTAAGCCTATTCTATTCTCTATTCTTTGAATTTATGTTAAAACACCTTATATCAAGTGATATACTGTGGACAGCACTGCTGGGTGTATAGACAAATCACATCATTGCAGCTCATATGTCAGTTTTACTAAATACTTCAATTCCCAATAAAATTCTAGAGCATCTTTTCTTAGAATTCTGAGGTGTGCTATTTCTTTGTTATCCCCCCCCCCCCGAAATGTATGAAGACATTAAATAGGTTTTACCATTCTCCTCATCAATGGGCGTGCTCCTACAAACTTGACAGTCCTGAATATGTCAGTGTAAGACAAACCCTATTTTTTAAAGCAATGGTAATGTCAATTTATTTATTCATACTATTCCAGGAGGAATAACCGAGCAACAGCACAATGAAGCACTGAAACAGGACATGCTCTAGAATTGTGAAATGCAAGTATTTGCAAGTATTGTTTAAATCAGACATGTCTTAAGAGCTGAAAGATCCTTTATAAACTATATGAAACTTCACAACTCCTGTAGCAGCTTTATATGGGTCTGGTGACTTGTTTAGTAATATTCAAAGATTGAATTAAACTTATCAATATAAATGTATGTACATATCAAGAGCCTAACCTAGCTAAAGGCACTACAGGATTTTGCAGACCATCAGCCAATGGTTGCTCTCAGAGGAAATGCTGATTCTGGATTTTTCAAGTCCAATCCTTTTGTTTCTTTCACAGGTGAATGGCACTAGAGGTCTCTGACAACAAACTGTGGTCTCTGACAACAAATACCATGTAGAATCTGCCAAGCTGAACACACATGCTATACCATTGCTTGCTGTCAGTTAATAGAAATAATTTTTCTTACACCCAGAGGGTGAAAACCCATCCAGATCTAGTCCTGCTCACAAGTCCATTTTACCTACAATGATATACTGTACTCTAGCATTTATCAGGATAGGATAGATATTTATGCTGTTGCTGGGGTATTTTGCTCACAGAGGATTGCCTTGTTAAGGTACAAGTATATCCACCAAGTGAGTGTGACAAGGTCTGTACAGATTTTCCGCCTCTGGGTGCCAACTAGCATGTTTTCATCCACTGACAGCAATGAGAAATCGTGAACGTAGTGAAGAATCAAAGCATGTTTTTTTATTTTTATGGTAGATTGCTAAATCCCTTTATGAATTCCAGACACCAGTTGACATAAGGATGCTGTAAAGCAAACCTCTGAACTGCTGTTAAAGGGGTTGTCCAGTTTCCTGTATTGATGATCTATCTTCAGGATAGGTCATCAATATCAGATCAGCGGGGATCTGACTTTCAGCACCCCCGATAGTCAGCTGTAAGCGCTGCATTCTATTGACTGTTTATCTGCTTGCCATCGGCATTGCAGTGGCAAGCAGTCTAATTACAGCATCTTTCTCCCATTCAGTTCAATGGGAAGGAGTAGTTGTAGTTACACTTCATCCATCCCATTCACATGAATAGGATCAGGAAGCTATAATTGCACCTGTTCGTTGCTGCAGGATAGGTCATCAATATCAGATTGGTAGGGGGCTCCCCAACAATCAGCTGTTTCGGGCAGCCATAGTACCAGAACCTATACAGTGTAAAAAAGGAAACATAAGGCTCCGTACACTGTTTAGTTTCTGATGCGAGCTTAGCCTCAGCCTCAAATTAATGGGGCTGAGCCTTGCCTAAGCCACATGACTGATGGTTGTGACGTCAAGGGAGTAGGGTAAGCAGCAAGAAGGGGGAGGTGTTCACATGAGCCTTCTCAAATAGCAGATCGCCAAGGATCCCGGGTGTCGGACCCCACCACTGATCAGATGCTGATGACCTTTCCAGAGGATAAGTCATAGTAACATAGTTTATAAGGCCGAAAAAATACATCTGTCCATCCAGTTCGGCCTGTTATCCTACAAGTTGATCCAGAGGAAGGCTAAAAACCCCTGTGAGGTAGAAGCCAATTTTCCTCACTTTAGGGGAAAAAATTCCTTCCCGACTCCAATCAGGCAATCAGAATAACTCCATGGATCAACGACCCCTCTCTAGTAACTATAACCTGTAATATTATTACCCTCCAGAAATACATCCAGGCCCCTCTTGAACTCTTTTAGTGAACTTACCATCACCACCTCCTCAGACAGAGAGTTCCACAGTCTCACTGCTCTTACAGTAAAGAATCCTCTTCTATGTTTGTGTACAAACCTTCTTTCCTCCAGACGCAGAGGATGTCCCCTCGTCACAGTCACAGTCCTGGGGATAAATAGATGATGGGAGAGATCTCTGTACTGACCCCTGATATATTTATACATAGTTATTACATCTCCCCTCAGTCGTCTTTTTTCTAAAGTGAATAACCCTAATTTTGCTAATCTTTCTGGGTACTGTAGTCCACCCATTCCAGTTATTACTTTAGTTGCCCTCCTCTGAACCCTCTCCAGCTCTGCTATGTCTGCCTTGTTCACAGGAGCCCAGAACTGTACACAGTACTCCATGTGTGGTCTGACAAGTGATTTGTAAAGTGGCAGGACTATGTTCTTATCACGGGCATCTATGCCCCTTTTGATGCAACCTATTATCTTATTGGCCTTGGCAGCAGCTGTCTGACACTGGTTTCTGCAGCTTAGTTTGCTGTTTACTAAAATCCCTAGGTCCTTTTCCATGTCAGAGTTACCCAGTGCTTTACCATTTAGTATGTACTAGTGACTTGCATTATTCCTTCCCATATGCATAACCATACATTTGTCAGTGTTAAACCTCATCTGCCACTTCTCTGCCTAAGCCTCCAATCTATCCAGATCTATCTGTAGCAGTGTACTGTCCTCTTATGTGTTAATTACTTTACACAGTTTAGTGTCATCTGCATAAATTGATATTTTACTGTGCAAGCCTTCTACCAGATCATTAATAAATATATTGAAGAGAATAGGGCCCAATACTGACCCCTGTGGTACCCCACTAGTGACAGTGACCCAATCTGAGTATGTACCATTAATAACCACCCTCTGTTTTCTATCACTGAGCCATTTACTTACCCACATACAGACATTTTCTCCCAGGCCAAGCATTCTCATTTTATATACTAACCTTTTATGTGGTACCGTGTCAAATGCTTTGGAGAAGTCCAGATATACAACAGCCTTTGATTCGCCGCAGTCAAGTCTAGCACTTACCTCCTCATAGAAACTGATTAAATTGGTTTGACATGACCGATCCCTCATGAAGCCATGCTGTTATTTGCTTATTTTCATTGAGGTACTCGAAGATAGCATCTCTTAGAAAACCTTCAAACAGTTTCCCCACGACAGATGTTAAACTTACTGGCCTATAGTTTCCGGGCTCTGTTTTTGGACCCTTTTTTAATATTGGCAACACATTTGCTATGCGCCAATCCTGTGGAACACTCCCTGTCAGTAAAGAGTCCTTTAGTATCAGAAATAAGGGTCTGGCTATGACATTACTTAATTCTCTTAGGATACGGGGGTGTATGCCATCCGGACCTGGCGATTTGTCTATTTTAATCTTTTTAAGACGCTGCTGTACTTCTTCCTGGGTCAGACAGGGCACTTTTAATGGGGAATTTACTTTTATATTCTGCATATCATCTAACAGTTTTTTTTCCTCAGTGAATACAGTGAAGAAAAAAATATTTAATAGTTTTGCTTTCTCCTCATCGCTCTCTGCAACTCCCCCTCATTACTCTGTAAGGGGCCGACACCTTCAGATTTATACTTTTTAGTATTTATATAATTGAAGAACATTTTAGGGTTAGTTTTACTCTCTTTGGCGATTAATCTCTAGGTCTCTAGTTTGGCTGCTTTTATTTGTCTTTTACATATTCTATTTTTTCCTTATAGTTTTTCAATGCTTCCTCGCTCCCCTCCTGTTTTAGTGATTTAAATGCTTTCTTTTTGTCATTTATTGCTTTCTTTACATTTCTATTTATCCACATTGTCATCAGTTACAAAGAGTCAGATAACTCCTTTAAGCTAATACATCTGCTTGGAAGATCTGAAGCAATCATTTTTTTGTTGTCATTTCTTTCTCTTTGCCTTTAGATCTGTGGCCTACAATGTGTCGCTTGCATATCTCCTACCTTGGCCTTCTTCAGCAGCTGCTGTAGATCCTGCTGTGGCAGCAAGCCGTGGTTTTTAACAAAGGCAGGAACTTCAGGAGGCCTCTGGGTTTCGTAGTAAACGGTCCCGTGCACTTCCATGTGCTTGTGTAACACGGCCAGAAACTTTTCTTTACCCTAGAAAAAGGGGATGTCTCATTAAGTGCAGTGATTAGAACAGTCTGTGCTCAGTATATGCCATGATGACAATACACATTTAATTCAGTCCAATAATCTAGAACCTCAGGGCTAATACTGAAATAACTTGTACGTCATTGGGGCATATATAGAAAAGAGGACCACCACTGGAGAAGGCAAGGTAAATGATAGACCGTACCGCTACTTGAATGAGTCATACAACGCGTTTTGAGCTCTACGAAGTCGCCATAAAAATATAAATACACAGCAACTAATTAAAAACTGCCCCAGTTATAAATATAGCTTAAACTCAGGTTGCACACCCGTTTTTATGTCTGATTGCCATGATTTTAAATCATATCACACACCCGTATAGGGCACATCCACACTAGTGTATATATGGCAGATTTTCCACTATGCAACTGCACGAGTTTTACAGTAGCATGTAACAGTAGCAGTAGCATGCTGTGTAGATAAAAACAAATGTCATCCATGTGCTGCGTAAAAAATCAGTGCGAAATCCACGCAGAAACTGACCTGTGCTGTGGATTTCAAATGCAGATTTCACCCTTAGTAATGCATAGGGTGAAATCTGGGCCAAATCCACAGCAAAATCCACATTAGTTACATTATTTCACAGAAGGTTCCATTGTAGATTGTTCTGCAGAAACTTACATTCCACCTGGATATACCCTTAAAGGGGTTATCCAAAGTCTAACACATTTTCCCCAATGTCTGTGCCCCTCATATAGATTATACTTACCCCGCTCCCCGGCACCTGTGTCGCTCCTGATCCCCACACGGCCGCTGCTGCATTGGGGGAGCAGCCAATAGCAGGTCGCGGGGGGGGGGGTGAGTCTCCCTAGCAACGGGGAGATGCAGTGGTGGACGTGCAGGGATCAAGAGCGAAGCGGGCGCCGGGGAGCGGGGACAGTATGATCTATATGAGGGGCCTGGGCATTTGGGGGCATGTTTTAGACATTGGATAACCCATTTAACGAGGACCTGTCACCTCTCCTGACATGCCTGTTATAGCAACTACTTGCATTCCCCGTATAATTACAGTTCTAAAGCATCTATTGTTATGACTCTATGCTGTGCTATTCCTTTATTATTCCTGCTACAAATTATGAAGTAATTACTAGCAGTTTGCAATGAAGATCCAGATGAGGCTTACCAGTCGGGAGTGTGTCCCTGCACAGTATGACACTGGCAACACTGATTGGATATTGTCAGACTGGTAACACCCAGCTGGACCTTCACTGCAAACTGCTAGTAATTCATTCATAATGTGAATAATAAAGCAATGGCATAACACAATCATAAGAATAGATGCTCCAGAATTGTTATTACATAAATGCAAGTAGTTACTACAGCAGACATGTCAGGAGCTCTTTAAGAAGCCTCTGTTCTTCCCTGGTACTTTCTATCCTCTGTTCTCCATATTTCTAACTACCTATTCATTGCAGTTTTCACGCGTCATTTAACAACTCGACAATCTAGACATCACTGTCAACATTTCAATGCAAGATGGATCAATGTCATGACTATAAGAGAGGCAGATGAGGGATCAGAAATCAATTCCTACCTGCAACTGTTGCAACGTCATCAAGGAAGAATCCATGGGAGAAAGAGAGAGGCGCGTGAGTAATTTTGAAATAAATGGAGGAGGAATCAACATGCGATGAGGCAAATATGATGGAAATGCTTGTAACGCAGGGAACATTACATGGAAGGCTGGTGAAATTAGCAGAATGAAACCAATGTACAGAACAGTTTTGACAGACCATTTTTTGTTAACTTTTTGGCAGACCATGAACATTTTTTTTATCTGAGTTCTCTTCACTACCTTAATATGGCATGACATATACTAGTATGCAGTGATGAAACATAGATACTACAGCACCCCGAGCAAAGCCTGTTGGATGGATGGATGGAATAATAAAGTATTGTAAATGGCAGCACGCACAACAAATATTTCAGAACTGGTTCAGACATGTAATAAAATATTATATACAGGTATAAATTTATGATTCATGTACATGTTGGAGTCTTTAAAGGGGTTGTCTCACCTCAGACAATGGGGGCATATCGCTAGGATATGCCCCCATTGTCTGACAGGTGTGGGTTCCACCGCTGGGACCTGCACCTATCTTTAGAACGGAGCCCGCCAAGTGAAGCCCGTCCTCTGTTCATTCCTATGGGATCAACAAAAATAGCGAGCCATCCCCACAGAAGTTAATGGAGCAGTGGCTGCACTTCCCATTCATTTCAATGGTACTGCCAAAAATAGACGAGCGTGCCACTTGGCTATTTTAAATGCTTATGCCCCCGATATGCCCCCAATGCCTGAGGAGAAACAACCCCTTTAACACTGTAAGTACTAACCAAATACTTCAGCTTTTTGGGGACAGTACATAAGCTGTTACTATCAGCACATTTTTTGAGGCACCTACTAATCTGTAAAATGCAAATTTAGATTGGAGACATAGCTTTTCCAGTCTATGGACAGGAACCTTAAAATGGCTGTATCAAATTTCACCTCCAACGTTCGGGAGCAGTTCACACAAAGATTAGAAACTTTGTAATATATGTAATTACAGAAAAATACCTATTTCGCCACATATCAGACTCTTCTTCTCCTCCACTTTATTGTTTATTTGCTCTGAATCCACTGATAAAATACATGCATAAGGCAGAGAGGAGACCGATTTGCTGCTTCGCTAAGAGATCAGGTTACAGATGCTGCTCTGGAGACTAGCTGCTATACACATTACACGGAGAATAGAGGAGATCCTGCTCCCCTACCTTATTCTATCACTCAAAGGACATTATACAGCAGTACAGTGCAGTGCTGCTCTGAATTCAGCACTAGGAGGAGATAGTAAAACACCTGCTAGAAGCAGCTCCATCTTTCTGTCTATGTCTGCAACTGCTCCCACCTTCCCCTCCTATCCCCTCTTTATGGGCAGCAGCTGTAGCCTGATCTCTCAGTAAAGCTGAAAATCCTTATCTGCCTCCTGTGTATGGATATTGTCATTGAATTAAGAGTAAGTGAATAGTGCAAGAGGCAAGAGGAGAAGAGTCTGATAAGTGAAGAAAGAGGCATTTTCTTGTAATACAATCTGTATGAGAGATCTCTTCCATGATCTATTTATACTCAGGACTGTGACAAGAGATCTATGTTGTTAGAAGAGGATTCATTACTGTAAGAGCAGTGAGGGAAGTTTCTTCCAGGAGGTGGTGATGGCAAGTTCACTAAGAGTTCAAGAGGGGCCTGGAAGAATTTCTGTAGTTGAAATAGATACCACAGCCGTTCAAAGTGAATTTTAGACTTTATTGATTATTCTGGCATAGATGGTGTAACGTTTCGGCGTAATTGCCTTCTTGGCGCCATTTTCAAACACACCTTATTCCCTCTAGCTGTGCCTGCTTGCTGGCTTACTTACCTTCCATCCTACCTACTATGCGGCATAGTGTCTGAAGAAGGCAATTACGCCGAAACGTTACACCATCTATGCCAGAATAATCAATAAAGTCTAAAATTCACTTTGAACGGCTGTGGTATCTATTTCAAGTATTTATGGGGTTGGATCCCTACACACAGCGTCAACCTAGCAGTGTGCGACAAAGAATATTTCATGTTGAATTTCTGTAGTGTAATAATATTACAGGTTATAGTTACTAGATTTCTCGAGTCGGAAAGGATTTTTTCCCCTAAAATGAGGAGCATGGTTTGTACCTCGAGAGGATTTTTTTGCCTTCCTCTAGATCAACTTTGCAGGAGAACAGGCTGAACTTGATGGACGGATGTCTTTTTTCAGCCTATGTTACTATTTTTGACTTCACTATTGATTAATGGATAGTTCTATATACTTGGAGCTACACTATAAATAACTTGGCTCCAATCATTCGGATACAGTACCACACTTGCCCATGCAACACAGCACAATTCAAGTGAAAGAGGCATAGCTGCACTACCAGACACAACCTAGAAGGGAGCTACTTCAAGAGGTTTCAGATCTCGTACTACCCCTTCAAAACACTTCTAGGTGACTTTAGTGCATTAAGAAATCATTACAAATTAGTATAATTAGCAAATGACCCCCTTAAAGGGAATCTGTCAGCTCTGAAACACCCTCCAAACTAGAGTAAGCGGTCTATAGTGTAAGTGATGTCGAGTCCAGTTATGTAATTTTTATCTTCATACTCACTTGCATTCTGACATTGTTCTCTGACAAACCAGCAGTAAAATGCACTTAGTGGACTCCGGTGCTCACTCACATAATGGAGAGGACTCAAAGAAGAGTCCTCTCAATGTATTTTACTGCCGGTTTGTGGGAGCACCGTGTCAGAATGGAAGTGAGTATGAAGATAAAACTTACATAATCAGATTCAGCACCACTTACACTATACATCTCTTACTATAGTTCAGGGGGTGTTTCGGAGCTGACAGGTTCCCTTTAAGGTTCATGAAAATGGGGACTGCACCCAGAAAAAATGATTTATGGTAATTACAAGCTAGGTTTAGGTCAGGGATGCCCAACCTGCGGTCCTCCAGCTGTTGCAAAACTACAACTCCCAGCATGCCTGGACAGCCTACAGCTATCAGCATACAGCAGGGCATGGTGGGAGTTGTAGTTTTACAACAGCTAGAGGGCCGCAGGTTGGGCATCACTGGTTTAGGTTATGACAAGCAGATGAGTTAGGAGAGTGAGGAGACAGTTTACCTTCCACATAGCAGCCTCTTTTCCGTATACGACTGCCATGTTTCTGACCTTGTTCTGAGCCACCTGTTGGCGCTCAGTTTCATTCAGTTCATCTGTTACGAACCCCATGAAGGAATTATCTGGAGTGTGAGCTGTATAACAAGGACACGGAGCTGAAACAGTCTAGAAGTAGTGCTTTGTATCTACTGCACTATAGAGGACAAAGTCAGGCAGAGATATGCACAGGCAATGCTATCCGATACTGGAATCCAGCAGTGCAACAATGAAGGTGCAGGAACGCAGCAAACACAAGGGTAAGCAGACTCAGCAGGAGGGACGTGCAGGAACACAGGGGTGCATATGCAAGAACAGGGCCGCTCGCTCCATGCAAAAGTGCTATGATTGATTCATTGAGTGATTGATTGATTCCATGATTGAATCATCAGTTGTGAGGTAGGTGCATGACACAATATCCGTGTATGGATGGACTGCCTTCTCTACCCAGTGGCAGAACTACTGCTTTATGCTCTATAATGGTAGACAAAATAGGGATTCTGTTATGAGCACTTGCTTTGTCTGGAAGTCTTTGTCACATTCCCAGATTTCTCCTCCAAAACTCATGACACATTGTGGAGTGGGGCATACTCTTTATACACTGGCTCTATCGTATAAGGGCACGTTCACACGTTGCAGAAATTCCGCAAAAAAAATTCTCATCAAGCCTCCCACCATGTTTTCCTATAGCAAACTGATTCTCTAGTGGAAAATGTTGCAGAAAAATCAGCAACAAAGTTCGCACGGTTTCTGCTGCAGAATCAGTTTGCCATTGAATTGGGGCAAGCATCTATTACTTAGTTGTCACGAAAAACTACAACCCTCGAGCTTTTCTCTAGAAATATTCCTTTTGAGAAGAGGTACAATCCCATTACTAATCCTGACACATTGTATATGAGGTGCAAACTATTAAAATATTACTGTGCAGCCCATCTAGTTATGCCCTTTCCCATCGCACCCCTAAACCTCACTCTTAGGCTCATGCACAAGGCCATTGCTCAGCCGTTCCGTGCATTGGGGACTGCAATTTGCAGTCCCTAATGCATCGGCAACATTTGTGCTAATTCCGATTCAACTTGAATGAGTCTGTGATCCATCTGCACCGCAAAAAAATAGAACATGTTCTATTTTTTTGCAGTGCGGAGAGAAAACCCACGGAAGCACTCTGTCTGTTCCACACCGGACCTTCCAGATTGCGGACCCATTCAATGGGGTCCGCATCCGTGGTGCGGTGAGAACAAGGCCAGTGCCCACATATTGCGGTCCCGCTGTGTGTGGGCCGCAATATGGCCACGGCTGGGCAACGGCCATGTGCATGAGCCCTTAAGATTAGCTTTGCAGCCTGGACACATCTACTATTGCTCTGCAGCCCCTCTCCTCTAATGCACCTTTATGCAGCTGAAATGGATGTGTCAGTGTATGTCCACCCCTGGTTTAGACCACTCATTTGTGGCAAGCAAGGAGCCAACCTGATCTTTGGGGTCCCTAAGCATAAATTTAGTTTGCATGGTGGTGAAGTTATGTTAGAGCAAGAGGAGCTGAGCAGATTGATATATAGTTTTATGAGAAAAGATGCAGTATAACTGATAAGCAGCATGTTATAGAGCAGGAGGAGCTGAGCAAATTGATATATAGTTGCATGGGAAAAGATTTAGCATAAGGCCTTATACACCCGACTGTATTCGTAAATCTCTGATCTGCAAAACACAAATACCAGCCGTGTGCATGCCTTTTTTGCAGGGAATTGAAATGAATGGGCCTGATCTGCAAAAAATGTGTTCATTTTAATCTCTACAGTTTAGGAGTCCACTGGGTGGTCCTATCAATAACTGCCAGCCATTCCTTCATGGGCAAACATAGCTGTCAATCAATGAGTAGGCCTGTCCACTGGACTCCTAAACCCAGAATAAGTTAGCATTTCAATCAATAAAATATAAGTTTTACTGAATCTTTCCCTACAAAACTATACATCCATGTTCTCAGCTCCTCCTGCTCTATAACATGCTGCTGACAGATCAGACACCATGTTCAATGTAAAATGTTTCTTTTTATTTTTATCTTCCACTCCTACTAGCCAGTTTTCAAACTGCACTTTAATGTAAATTCTTAATGCAACAAAATTTCCCACTAAATGGATGTGGCTCATCATAAATCACACTTCTACCTCACACCTCCAATTACAGTAAATGAGCTTCACCTTAAATGACATTTAGCACTGATAAAGTGCAGAGTGCTGGGTACTGTAGATGTCCTGTCAGTACTAATAATGAAAAACAATACATGCGTCTAATAAAGAGAAGATAAATGAACTCCAAAGGGGGGCGCAGATGGAGGTTCATTGAAAGAGCAGAACAAAGGGGAAGTTTCATTAAAAGGTCATTTCTATTTCTGTGAAAGTGCCTTTCATGTAGAAACCATTTACAGGATTCATTGTTATTTTAATGAAAACAGGCCTCGTTACCCATAGCAACCAATGACTGTGCAGCTTTCATTTCACCAGAGCACTTTAAGACATGGAAGCTGAGCTCTGATTGGTTGCTTGATAGGCCATAGATATGCAGGTTATCCAAAGCATTCGCCATAGTGCCATTGGTAGTTAATGTGGTTGTAAAAGGTAATTTCTATTTCTGTGAAACCGCTCTTAGCGTACAGGATTCAGTGGGTTTTTATGAAAACAGGCCTCGTTATCCGTAGCAACCAATAACGGTGCAGTTTTCATTTCACCAGAGCAGCGTGAGACATGAAAGCTGAGTTCTGATTGGTTGCTATGGGCAACAATAGGCCAGTGTAGGTTTGTAAGTTCTCCTCTCCCCAATAGCCAAGCTATATAACTAGCACCATTTGTAATGAATTCTAGTTAGAAGTGATACTTCCCCTTTATTAGCTAGGATATGACGGCATATAATGACAGAATATATACACTGGTTTATCGTTTTCAGGCAGCACAAAAAAGACATGAATGCCATGTAGCATGCTTAAGCAAGATGTTCACTTTAGTTGAACCCTCCCCAAATCCTCTTCCCAGACTCACGGAACATTGTCATGAACTGTTTGGGGTGCAGGTTCCAGTATCCCCAGTTTGTGCGGTAGCCGTGGAGTGTGGCATACTCTTCATGGTTATACGCTGGCTCTGTCCCAAATGTGTCCACCACACGCAGACGGCACCTGCAGGAGGGGGGTGTTCATGGTGTGGACCCTCTGTAAGGTGCCAAATGTCGGTGTGGAGTGCAGGGATCTATTTATTTATGGGGTGTCAACATAAATCAAAGCACAAGAGGAAACTATGGGGAGTTTTAGGCATTGTAGCCGATGGAAATCTGGGGCAAGTCAATGGTCACAGTAAACTATCAAGTAGCCAAACAATGCCACAGTAGGTAAGGTATCTCAGGTCTACGTCAATATCTCAGTCAAGGGTCAAAAATAGCCTGGAAGCCACATAATACATATCTGGGTTCATGGCTTCTAGTTAAACTCATCCTCTCACCTGTACTTCCTGAAGGACAGTCCCATGTGCTGCTTCATCTGCTGCATGCCATGATAGTCCGTGTAGATGAGATCAAAACTTAGAGGTTCTGTAAGGGGACAGTTTCCTCTTCCAGGCGGGACACCTAAATAACTGCAAGGGAGAAAGGGTCACATGACTCATGATTTAATACTTAAAGGGGTTGTCCAAGTTATGGAAAAAAAAAATATAGCACTGTAAATCTGATGGGTAGCAATATATAACTAAGTTCAGCAAGTTTTAGGCAAAAAAAATCTATATTTCCTCATTTCCCTGGTTCTCTTCTGGCCTTTGTTTACATGCAGTAACAACAATCTCTGCCCCTCCCCCCTTCTCTGCAAAGGCAGTGAATATAAGTGCTGTGAGTACATGTCTGCCTGCTGGGATACTCAGCAGCATGAAGCCAGTGACCTCTCGTGTACAGACTGTTATCTGATCTCTGAGGCTTGTGCACAAAACATCACAGACCAGGGAGATAAGCTGACATCACAGGTCATGTGACCCTCAGTCAACTCTGAGAAACCAGCAGCTTTAGAAACACAAAGTATATGGGAAAGTTGTTATACTTGACAAGTTAGAAACATATAAAGAACAAAAAAATAACTCGGACAACCTCTTTAAATACAAATTGACCATCTTCTACGTTCCACCATCTAGCCAATAGCAATATGGTCACAACAAATTTTAAAAAAGTAATTCTTCACCAATAAGAAACTAGAAATCTTCTACCAGGGAGCACAACTGGAAACACTGATGGCATGGCACCATTGATATCCTCACCTTTGCAGTTCCTTCACAGACACTGTTATTTTTAGACTGTGGCCCAACACATACAAAGCCGCAAGGACATCTGCCCACTGCACCATCTCCCCCAGAGGTCCACCTTTCAGCACTCTTGGACTGAAGACATCACCAGACTCTTCTGTCAGAAATCCAATATGGACTAGAATCTTACGAGACATGGCAATGTGATTAATGGTTCATTAAGTAAAATAAAAAATTATTATACAGGTATAAAATGAGTTTAAATGGAGGTAAAAAGAAATGAAGGCTTTCTTACCTGTTTCTGTTCATTTGGTTTATCTTGAATTTTGGTCTCTAACCTCCTAGCAGCCAGAAGCCACTGAGCCTCAAGCCTCCTCAGCCTTTTCTTCATAAAGATGAGAGATTCTTTACCGGTACCCATTAGATCAAGAAGAGAGGAGAGTTCTGTGCGGAAGGCCGCCTTAGAAATTAAATACACATGAAAATTCAAGGGTGTTTTATATAAGAAAAATGATGACATTCCAAAAGAGATTGGGAAAAATTTTAGATGAGAAGACTTGTTCCTTCCTAGGGCCTTTGCTGGTGGTAGCACCAGGCAAGCCTGGGCAGATGCTAGAACCTGATGGATTTGGAAAGCCAAACACTGTGGTGAACAAAGAACCCAATGTGACTCTTGTTATGGGCCCACATACACTGACACAAGCCCTGTTTGTGGGACAAGGATTTGATTTTGTAACTTGATTTGAAGACATTCTTTGGGTGCTATCTGTAAAAGTGCCCATACAGATTTGATTATCGTTGACAAAATGGATGATGAAACTCAGAATGGGGCTTCCTGTTGCAGGTTCATGTAATTACACCTCAACGCCCTGGGATAGGAGAGTTCAGAACCTAAAGCTTATGATTTCTTGAATTCTCCACTTTGAGTCTCTGGTTCTTCTACAGTATAACATGTATGACACAGTGCTCACATAACCAAAGCCTTCATATCTGCCCTATACTTCTGTATAGAGTGAGGGAATCACAACTTATAAAGACCACTTATAGGTAAATCTTACAGTTTTTGCATGTGAATTACATCTGGAAAGTGATTAGTATGGTTGGACTTTTGCCTGTCATGTATCTATTGTTTTGCATGATATTTGTAGTTTATGTTATTCAGTTTTCCATTCATACCTGTTTTTTGGGGTGAGATTTGAAAAACGGACTGATGGATTGATTTCTCCAGGGTAGAACTGGACAGAACCATTCCACTTCACTGAGGTACACCAGAAAGGAGCACTCGGTACCATCCACTCCATAGAAAGCATAGCATGGATCAGATGTCCACCGTGATCGCATCCACTGTTATGGTAAAGGATTGTTAGAAGAGAGATTGTGCCTTGCTTACCCCTCTCAATCAGTAATTAATAAGCATATCTTAAAGGGAATGTCCAGCCAATTAAAGTTTAAAAAACTGCTAAAATGCTTTAATAAAATAAGCCATACTTATCAATCCCTGTTCCCATACTTCCTGGTTCCTTCGTCGGTCTCTACTTCCTGATCCCTTTTCACACAGATATGTGACTGCTGCAGCCAATCACTGGCCGTAACAAGACACTGCTTTGGCCAGGGATTAGCTGCAGCATTACATGCCCATGTTGAGATGGGGCAGGAAGTAGAGGCTGTTGGATGACCAGGGAAGGGGGGAATCAGTGGGATCATTATTATTTATTTTATTTTTTAAAACATTCTCAGCATATTTTACAAAATTGGCTGGACAATTGCTTTAAATATGATAGCTCATTAGATAAAGGTGATTTTTGTTTTCAAATTTTGCTTATGGAATATACAAGTGTTTGTATAGTAAAGAAGTTATCATGCAAAACTAATAAAACAGGAATGAATACACTTGCCTCCACTTTTCCAGAGCAGTCTGGGAAACGGGGGTCTCTTGGGATGTCACACAGATCCCTCTGGCCTTCAATTGCTAAAGTGTATATTAAGAGGTCAACATATTAAAGGAAAGAACAGGCTAGTACTACAAAATAGTCAAAAAAGAGACGGCAGAAGCAGGTACAATGACCCATCTCTCCAATTCCTCAAAAGATACAGTACGTACATCACTGATACACAAAACATACCATGGGGGAACCGTGATCTAGAAACTTGGGCTCTCTAGTTGTCAAGAGAATACAACTTCCAGATGCAGCTGTAATAGCATGCTGGGAGTTGTAGTTTTGTATTTTTTTTTTTTTTTTAGAGCGACCACTGCTGTAGAAGTTTCTTCTAGCCTGTCATACCTCACAACTTGCTTCTTCCCTTTTTATAAAATACAGGTAAACGATTTTGGTGAATATTTACAAGCAGTAGTGTAAGGCAAAATGGAAGACAAGAGCTTGGAAGAACATGCTAACACAAAAGACAACATGCTGGAAGATAGGTAATGTTAACATTCCAAGTGGTCTAACATCTCTGGTGGTCTAAGAGTCTGTTTACATCACATTTTATGAAAGCAGCTCAAAGTTTAAAGGACATCTGTCAGCAGATTTGTACCTATGAAACTGGATGACCTGTTGCATGTGCTCTTGGCAGCTATAGGCATCTGTGTTGGTCCCATGGTCATATGTGCCCGCATTGCTGAGAAAAATAAGCAAATAAGTCTGTAGGAGCAACAGGGGTGTTGCCATTACACCTAGAGGCTCTAATTTCTCTGCAGCTGCCGCCCCTCTCCACTTTGATTGACAGGACCAGGCAGTGAAAATGTCATCATGCTTGGCCCTGTCAATCAAAATGGAGAGGGGCAGCAGTTGCAAAGAGAGCATAGCATCTAGGTGTAAAGGCAACACCCCCGTTGCTCCTAGAGGCTCATTTTTGTATACTTAAACATAAATTTTCTCAGCAATGCGGGCACATATAAACATGGGACCAACACAGATGTCTTCAGCTGCAAAGTGCACATGTAACAGGACAGCCATATTCATAGGTACAAATCTGATGACACATGCCTATTAAACTTTAGGATTCCTAAATATTTGCTGTTCTGAGACGATATATTATTAAATCCCTGGTGGTCTAGAGCAGTAAAGGAGTTCATTGATAAATCCCTGGTGGCATAGTGCAATAAAGTACTTCATGGTTAAATCCCTGGTGGTCTAGGATAGTAAAAGGGTTCATTGTTAAAAGCTGGTGGTCTAGGGCAAAGAAGGGATCCATGGTGACTTAAATTCATCCAGTTTAGCAATCTTCTCTTGTATTGCACTTATCATACAGATCAATGTAGTGTAGGAAACATTGGCTGTGATTTTGTAGTCACACAGTACTCTAAAATTCTACATATATAGAGAGAGATGAAATGAGAGACAGTGGCCCTGGCATTTGTCTAGCGTGACACTCCTTAACACCTGAACTGTATAGAGTTGGACACTTTCTATTATTGAAGACAATGTCCTTCAATGTCTGGTGGCTGGGCAACCTAACTTATTAAATAAGTATTTGAACGTATTTTGGTATAAAACACTGTAAAAAATGTAAAACAATACAAAAGAGACTGCAACTACTTTAGACTTTAGTGTACATAAGATCCATTGTGTCAAGGGATACATACCAGTTTTCATCTTCCTCACCTTTTCCTCTCAGGAGACTGTTCCGTAAGATCTGATCAACTTTGACTGCAATGTCAGACACATTCTGAGCAATTGCCTGAATCTTCTCCATCAAACCCAATGATTGCACACTGCAAGACATGTATACACATTGCCAGTGACAGGCAGTCACGTATTATTTTTTTAATATCTGTCAGTTTTTCTCATCTTGCTGGGATCATGTCTTGTATCTTTATCCCAAATCCTGCTTTTTTTTCCAACTATAAGGAATTACATTTTACCCTCTCACAATTTATGGTAAATCCATAATATTTCATTTATGTCAGGTCAGATAATTGATACAGTAAGGAATACACAGCTAGATCCTAATGCAATTTTTATACTAATGCAAAATTTTCAAAAATTTTGCCAGTTATGTACTGTAGATTCCTAATCAGATGCAACACGACCAATAAGTTCTATATTTCAATATTAGAGGTCATGGGGCTCATTTCACGCCCTTTGATACAATATGAAGTATACAGCTCCATGTCAAAATCCTTGATCTGGCAACGTTGGTAGGTAATTTAGGGAGTCAAATTCAACCACTGCCCATGTTTCGCAATTACCATAATTCTACAGGACAATCCAGGATTTACATTGCTGCATACTGCAGCAACTTTCACTACACAAACTATTGTCCTGTCCTGCTGTTAAGGTATAGATGCTTTTTCCTAAGAGTGACCCATACGCATGGACTTCTTGTGACAATGCATTCCTCAAGGTTTCCAGATAATACATTGTACTGTACTGCCAATACTTACACAGATTAAACCAAGGGTCTCAAACAAGCACCCCTGAGGTAATTATCTGTGGCCTGTGACCAGTGTTCCCTTTAGGCATAGCCATGCAGCTTCTAAAGTCCCTCAGCTCAGAGCTTTTGTAGGCCCACTCACTGTCACAGGCCCGAACTTCATGTCACACTGTGTGCCACATGGTATGTGCCTGTTCTGGGGCCACCAGTGCACCCACCACAGAAATGCACACAATTGTTGTTAAGTGCACTGCTTGGGTGGGCAGCCCGAGAACTCAAAACAGGCATAAGCCATGCGGCCAAGATTGGTTGTAAGGTCCTGATGCTACCTTAAATGTGCAGCCTGTCTATCTGGCGGGAGAATGAGGAACCGGACCAAGGAGCTGAACCTGATGAGTGCCATGTGTGGGAGACTACAGGTGACAGCAAGTTGTCTTCTGCATGGCTGCCCGGACTGATGATTCATGCTGAATGGTGCGCTCAGCTGTTGCAGAACTTGAGTTTGAGACCCCTTACATAATTTCTATTAAGTTATCCACATAGCACCCAGCATGCTTTGCTACCATGCCATAAAATGAAATATTCTAGAGAATGGCACAGAACTGTCAGAAATATATCAGAGGCAATGCACACAAACCCTGACATGATGTCATATTCTGTTCCCGGGCCTTCTGTAGCAATCTGACAATTTTTCATCAAAATGATCATCCTTGTCCTTCCCTTCACAGGCACAGTGCAATAAGTTATACCGCATGGCTTGCTAGAGTTTGTACTGATATTATACAGGCAGGACTGAAGAGGAGCCTAGTAATATACCTGTCCAATGTGAAGTGTCCAGTGTCCTCTGTCCTACGTGACTCGCTGACATTTTCCAGTCGGGCTAAGATGTCCATCCTCCTCACCAGGGTCTCCAGTATGTCATTCATTCTGCGAAGGGCTCCTCGAGATTCTCCTAGACCTAGTACTGCAAACAAATTGACTGGACTTGTGAAACGCTTCCACCATCATGTCCAAAGATACTAGGTCAACTACTTACTGTAGTCCAGAGAAGGATCAGAATAAAACAGAGATTGTGGAATAACAGAATCAGGATGTGAGCTACTGTACACATCTATGGACAATGTTCTACAAGCTGAAGGAATTTGCACACTGTTCTACTTGTAATGTACTTTATATTATCCAAAGAACAAGAACAACAAACCAGCAAAGTCATTCCTCTGAGAAACAAAATGTGGCCAGAAATATAACAGAAATATTACT
Organism: Rhinella marina; assembly: GCA_900303285.1. NCBI lineage: Eukaryota > Metazoa > Chordata > Amphibia > Anura > Bufonidae > Rhinella > Rhinella marina. The sequence continues at coordinate 96,347 of ONZH01020058.1, read as the reverse complement.
GGTGTCTTTGAGAAGAATACCTCATTCTTTTCCCTGAACATATTGTGAAAAAAACATGGATCTCCAACAGTACACCATCAATTAGACCAGTAGTATTAGGGTACAGCCATATAATCAGGTTTCCTGATGTGGTTTTGGAAGCCAAAGGAACAGGAGTGGATCATAAAAAGAGAACAAGGCCAAATACCATCTCTCCTCATTTTTGAATTTACTCTTGGTTTTGGCTTCAAAAACTGCATTAGAAAATCTAACCGTGTGGCTGTACCTTTAGAGGGAGCATGGAATGGTGCTGTGCACCTAGGTATGTTGCACTATTGTACACAACAGCCAGTGGGGCTTGTAAGGTTGTAGCTGCCTGGCTGTCTTCCTGGGTCTCAGTGGAGAATCTGGTTTATGGACAAGAGACGTTACAGTAACCCATACACTAAGGTTGGCTGTCCAACAAATTTCAGCAGGGCCAGCCAACCATCTAATGTATTTTAGATGTTTGGCCAACACTCTTTTTGGCAGATGTTGGGAAAAAAAGGAGATAAGAAGGCGTCTGATAGTGGCTTATTCCCCTCCGAGAACATGTGCACACTCAGTGTACAAAGACGTCAAAGACGTCAACATCACCAGCTGTTGAAGATGTTTGGTCATGTTTAGCTATAGCAATCAACCATAAAAAGGCTACTTTGATAATCAGCCCACCTATGTTTATCTCTACTGCTCAAAATAATGTAGAGGGTGAGTAAAAAATTGCAGGACACCCTTTTATTTAGGAAATAAAGGAAAAATGAAATATCTGAATACCCCAGCAAGTAATGGGTGAGGGGGCCTATTTTAGGCTGTTTCCAAAACATGACCACTATCTTGAATGCTACCAGGGGCAATTTTTTCCAATGGGAAGGGGGTCATGTAGCATATGAGAGAAGCCCAGAATTTTCTCAGAAATCAATTGCCACAATCAGATTTGCAATATCTCTTGTCGCTCAAAAGTTATCAACACAGAAAGTTGAAAGAACAGCCAGGAGCATTCCCTGTGATTCACAACTACAGTATTTGATGTGTTCAATGTGTTGTCCCTGGTTCTTTACACAGAACTTTGAAGTTTTCAACTTTCTATGTTCATAACTTTTGAACCACAAGCGATATTATGACTGTGGCAATCGATTTCCGAGGAAATTCTGGTTTTCTCTGATATGCTATATGACCCCCTTGCCCTTGATCTAATATGGCAGCTTTCAAGATGGTGGCCATGTTCCGGACACAGCTTAAAAGATAGACCCCCTCACCCATTACATGCTGGGATATTCAGATATTTCATTTTCCCTTGCATTTCTGAAATAAAAGGGTGTTCTGCGACTTTTGACTCACCCTGTACTTAGGTTATTTTGCCGCACAAAGCAGTCCCATGGAATCCTTTGCAAAATCAGTCTTTTGTTAACAACAATCTAATAGTGAATGCACATGGTAATGCGCAATGGTTCCTTATTATGGAACTACACAGCTCCATGAACTGCTCTACACGCTCCATCAAACTGCCTATGTACCTACATAGTGTGCCAAAGAAGCAATGAATAAGAAGTTCAACGGAAATTGCCACAGTTTTTCTATCTTAGGTTCTTATGAAATTGGACAAAAAAACCCACTTTGAATAAAATTGGAGGCACAGGTAAAGTAGATAAAGTATCGGCCTCATGGCCACCCATTTTTGGCTCCATACAGAACCATAATGTTACAGTGTGCATGAGCTCTAGTAGTTTGGCTTATGTCAGAACAGATGAGAATGTAAGAATGGACCATGATCAGTACAGCCGCCGCTATCTGTCAAGGTCTTTCAAGTGACATTATCTTGAGATAACCAGGGATCTGATACCAACACTATTTAAAGGAATAGAAATGTCTTAAACTTACACTTCATTTTCTTCTTCTAAAGCCTCAAGGGAGAAGGAACCATGTGACAGTTTGTTTCGGCTACAGAGACTCATTAAGCGGCTGCACAGCTACATATTTAATGAGTGTGTACTGCCTGATGTAGTAATTACCACACTGAAGGAAGCACCAGTCTTCCCACGGCGTGTGTAAAATATATAGATATCTGCTGCAATCTATGAAGGCTTTAGAGAAAAGGATTTGACATCTCTTCTTGCTTGGTCCACACTGCATTATCTGCTATTGTCATGGCCTTACATACTGCAATACTTAACCCTAAGGAATCTCATGCTTGTGACCATGGATGTTGGATGCAGATGTTGTTGCAGATTTGATTAAATTTTGCTTCAGATTTCTCCCTTCCAATGAAAAGGGTAAAATCCATGGCAGGTCAATTTCCACACAGAATTTGTCTAATCTCATACGCTTTCCGGAACTGTATTACACTGTGCTTTTTCTGCACCAGACTCTGCACAGAAAAAACGTGCAAAATCCGCAATGTGTGCAGGTAGCCCTAAGCTCCATTGAGCAACATCCTCTCATTTCAATTGGCATTTGTTTTTGTTTTTGCACGGATCCCACTTTTAGAGGGTTGATTCTCAGGAAGTATGATCCTGAAATGTATTTGGCATCACTACGCTCAACACTTTCAACTATATCCATGTTCTCAGATGCCGCAGAACATCCTGCCTCCGGTCAACCAGCGCCACAAGATGCTCCACCACTGCTCCTGGTCATTGGTCATGGTTAAAACATGCTACAGTAGGTAATACCTAAAATACAAGCAGCCATCATAATAACACCATCATCATGCCCTTCAGATGCTAAGGACAAAATCCACTTCAACCGATGGGTTGCTCACCATTCTCTTCCCACCCACCGTTCTGCAGCCGCATTTCACCGCTAACCTGCCGCTGCCAGTGTGCACTAATGCTCAGTCAATGCCCATTTTCCTTGGACTTCATTCCCGCCGCATTCTAGGCCTCAGAACAGAGGTCTTCTTGGTTCCTGTGTCTGTATAGCCGTGAATGTTCCCGTTTCATCTGATATCAGCCCAGCTTTTGTTATAGATTATGTGCTGCCCATTCTCACCTATGCCCATCTACCACTCATGACCGAATTCTGCCTGCCTCGACTTGTGCACCTTCAATGGTGACTTCAGCCTATCTACATGCCAACCATTGCTAACGGAGGCTACTCTGGGGAAGAAAAGTCCGTCTCCCTTCCAGTGGTTAATGATAAAGACCACACAAGCCCTCAGACTCCACTCCCTGGTTTAGCCTTAAACCAAAACCATTATCAACCCAGTGGGCCCATATCTCCAATAGGTCTCTGGTACACAAAACATCAACATTACCATTGCAAATACAATACAACACTAATTCCTAACCTTTTTACCATAGGAACAATGAAAAAAATCCCTGATAGGTAATCCTGACAACTACTGCAACCAAAATGTAAATGTGACAACTGTTCTTTTTCTCTTTATTAGGATTGTTCCTTTAAGGAGCAAGTCTATAATAGGGCTTCCGGGAAGTCCAATACCTCTCTGCTATCCAACAGGCACAGTCCACAGAATGCAGGTGCTGTTTATGGCAGCCTGTGTTCTCTGAATAGAGTGCTCACAGGGGCTGTGCTCTTGGAAATCCATCTTAGCATGCAGTCCTTGGCCAGGACTACCTTACATGACCTGGGATACGACACATAAGGGATCCAAGTGACTTAAGATGAAGTGATCCACGATGCGCCTTCTCTGTCTGAAGACCCATTCATTTGAATAATCCATAAGCGCTAGTAAACTCTGTTGCTCATATGCAAAGTGACACAGTGACAGAGGACAGTGGGGATGCTGGGGACATAGAACCCATTCTTCGTCTGCAGGGTGACACACTGACACAGCCAGTACTCATGCATTAAACATGGAGCTGTATGTATAATGATTACTCTCAGCTTGGATTGCGCTGCAGGTTTTCTTGCGCTTCCCTCATCATTCCAGGTCCCGAGGGGATCCGTCGTTCTTCGTGAGTTGTGGGGGGGGAGGGGGGAAATTGCTGGAAGGGTTTATAAAGTTGTCTTTGATTCCAATTCTCAACAGCTCCCAGAAGAATTTAAGCTGCTGTGGCAATATCCCCTTCCCCGCAGCCCAAAGATTTCATTATCTAAGCAGTGGAGTATGAGAAGAGAAATCTGTGCACAGCAAAGCTACTACGTTTCATGGCATTTGGGCACGTGCTTTGTTTTGCCATCGTGTGTAAAGACCATGGGTTTTCTGCCAATATTTTCTGCCTAGAAGTGTATGAAGAATGTATTATCTTCCCAGAGATCCCCGCTGATCTAACATTTTGCAGTCCAGGAATGGAGATGTAACTGTACGTTTTTTATGCTTATGGACATAGCTTACAGCTCATGGGCTCTAATGGGAAATCTGTACCAGAGCCCTCTTGCTGTAGCATTGCTATCCTTTGATGTAGCAGGGAGGCTTTGGGGCCCTCAATTTGCAACCCCTATACCCCTATAGACAAATACTATCCATGTAGATAGTTCTCTTAAATATATAGATGTCAGAGAGGACTGACAGGAGGGCCAGCAGGCACTGTTCCACAATAATATTCAACCAGCACCTGAATCTGAATACTTTTTTCATTGTAAGTAATTAAAAATGTGATATAGCCACTGAGTTGTTCAATAAAACGTATTTGTATAAAACGTATTAGCGCCACCTGCTGTTTGTTGTTTTCCTTATTTCTCCATCCACCTTAGTAACATGGCTGAGGTCAGGGGTGCACCTAGCCTTTCTGCTGCCTGAGGTGAAAACTGAAATGGCACCCCTCCCTCCCCAATGTCAATTTCTTAACCTAACCCCTTCCCTTTAGCCCATGGCCCTTTGGCTGCCCCCCTCTTGCCCCTACCTAGTGCTGCCTGAGGCAAACGCCTCACCTTGGTGGTGCACCCCTGGCTGAGTTGGTCTCACATACTCAGTCCTCTCCCTCAACTACCATCAGCTGGCATTTCTTGTAGAAGCTGTGACAGTTACAGGGAGGGAGTTGCAGCAAAAATGACATGCTCCCTGAGCAAGGACACATCTCCTGAGAAAGAACACACCCGCTGAGAAAGGACACACCCCCCGAGCTGCCATCTTGAAATAAATCTAGCAGAGCAATTGGAGAAATAATGGATCCACGTGAGGTACAAGGCTGGTTCTGGCTTTGTTAGAAAGAGATCACCATGTACTGTATGATGTCTGATTTTCATTTTATATATTATGAAATGGGCATTATATATTCTGAAATGCATTTGCTACACTTTGCTATGATGCCCTGTGCCCTAGTTTCACCTCTGGTGTGTGGTTCAGCATTTTAGGCAATGTTGGATTCTGGCTCGTCACAAAAATGGCCACTTTTTTCTCAGCTCCTAAAACTGGCATATGTAGCGCTGTAAGGAAGATGAGAGATGGCCATATACATTACACTAAGATCAGCCAAACCCTTCAGCTGACCATGTAATGTATATTTGATGTTCGTCTGAAATTAGGCAACTTCATACTCAAGGGAGAAATGAGACAAAAGAGATGTCTGGCAGAGGCTTAGTCCTCTCCATTTATTCAGAACACATGCACACTTGGCCAATCCGAGCATTCATGTGAATGGGGGGGAATTAATTTAATCTTGAAAATATATTCAGAATAGCATATTCTTCCTAGTAGGGCCAGAAAATGAAATATGCAAGACCTCCTCACTGGATCAGGGGCTGTTTGCCCTGATCTGATATATCTTCAGGCTGTTTGTACAATGGCATCTGGAGTCGACATAGGAACATATGGTACTGTCATAAAAATGGAAGAACCTTTCCCTTATTTACTGCCGGTTACACCATGTGCAGATTCTGCATATTACACAGTGTTGAAAGGGGAATTTCACCGTAGTAAATACTTTAATCCCCCATGTAATTACAATTTTGGACCATCTATTCTTATGCCTCTATGCTGCGCCATTCTTTTATTATTCTGGTTAGAAGTTAATGCTAGCAGTTTCCAATGAAGGTCCAGATGAGTGTCACCAGTTGGGAGTGTGTCCCTACACAATCTGACACTGGTATCACTGATTGGATAGTGTCAGACTCTGCAGGGACCCCCCCCCCCCCCCCGGTAACACCCATCTAGAACTTTATTGCAGAATGCTGGCAATTCATTCATAACCTCCTGCAGGAATAACAAAGGAATCACACAACATAGAGACATAAGAATAAATGCTCTAGAATTATTATTACACGGGGAACGCAAGTTGTTACTACAACAGACATGTCCGGGGAGGTGACAGGTCCCCTTTAATGGGATATTTAACAAATAAGGCTTATTTATTGTTGTATCGTAAGTGGTATTTTAAGTACAGATTGGTTCTGTCCCCTTTAATTCTGTTTAATACTCTGTGTAATAGTTTACAAGATCTGAGGTCTGATGGGGGTCTGATATAAAGGGCTGATATACAGTAAGGTCTGATGGGGTCTGACATAAAAGGCTGATATAAGATCTGATGAGGGTCTGACATTGAGGGCTTATCTGAGGTCTGATGGGGTCTGACATAAAAGGCTGATATAAGGTCTGATGGGGTCTGACATTGAGGGCTGAAATAAGGTCTGATGGGGGTCCGACATTGAGGGCTGATCTGAGGTCTGATGGGGGTCTGACCTGAGGTCTGATCTGAGGTCTGATGGGGGTCTGATATAAAGGTCTGATATAAGGTTTGATGGAGGTCAGACCTAAAAGGCTGATATAAGGTCTGATGGGGTCTGATATAAAGGGCTGATATAAGGTCTGATGGGGGTCTGACAATTGTGGCTGATATAAGGTCTGATAGGGGTCTGACATTGAAGACTGAGGGCTGATCTGAGGTCTAATGGGGTTCTGACACGGAGGGCTGATGGGGGTATGAAATAAAGGGCTCATATAAAGTCTGATGGGGTCTGAATTGAGGGCTTAAATAAAGTCTTATGGGGGTCTGAGGAGGAGTTTTTTTTTATTTTATCTGATCTGAGGTCTGATGGTGTTCTAACAAGGAACTCTAGGGGGCGGGGGTCTGACACTGAGGGCTGATGGGAGTCTGACAATTGTGGGCTGATATAAGGTCTGATGGGGGTCTGACATTGAGGGCTGATCTGAGTTCTAATGGGGGGGTCTGACGTTGAGGGCTGATCTGAGGTCTGATGAGGTTCTGACATGGAGGGCTGATGGGGCTCTGACATGGAGGGCTGATCTAAGGTCTGATATGGGGGTCTGATGTGATGTCCTGATATGGGGGTCTGATCTGATGCCTGAAATGGGGGTCTGATCGATGACCTGATATTTATGGGGTCTGATGAAAAATATTTTTTTCTTATTTTTGTCCTCTAAAACCTGGGGTGCGACTTATAATACATAAAATATAGTAGTTGGGGTAGTTAGACACAGGCCTAGAGACAGCAAACCTAAAGGCTATGTACACCTTCAAGTGCATTTTTTAATGACTGCACTTTACTTATTTTGGGCTAAAAATAATTTTTCCAATTGTTCTTTGTTAAAAATGTTCGGCTGTTTCTGAGACACAGGGGTTAAAAATCAGAATGTTAGCAAGCTATCACTGTGTTTTCTTAGAATCCTGTTATCTGAAACTCATGTGTACCTCTTATCCCTGAACCCCTGACCTCATAAACACTTATTTAAGCCATATTCTTACATTTTGATGGGATTCAAAGAAAACAGAAAATGACAGCTTGCAAATAGACCAATTTTGTGAGCCCTGTATATCAGTAACAGCTAAACATTTGTAATACATGATTTTTAATCTTTAATACTTGCCCTAGATGAAGGAACACCTAGTTATAGCTTTCAGTAGTCATCCAAACTTATGGACATCCATGAATGTCATCTCAAAATTCCCCTTTAAACTCTTTCCAGTTTATACTCCCATTTGGTATTACTTTCTCTCAGATCCCATTGTTTCCACCTAACTTCCCCACTGCACATCACACGCTATATGTCTCCCAGTGCCGTGTTATTATGTCCGTGCAATGCTTTGACTGCAATCACACATTTCCAACCTCTCCCTGCAGCCTGAAAATTGCTGTAATTTGGCTGTTCAATTCTTCTCACAAAAACTAACTTTTGGATATTTGCCCTAACATTAAAATCATACACAGCAACAACAATTTTACACCAGCTACGTCCTAGTGAGATTGGCAATGCAATTTCATGCTCACAAATTTTTATGATTGTTTTTTATGACATGCAGAAAAATAGTTATGCTGGTTCAGTTTCTTTATAGCATTGTTACTGGCAAAATACGTACATTAAATATACCAGGTGATCAATACAATCCTATACACACACTCACTCACTCACACACACGTATCACACAAATCATCTTACTCTTCTGTATTAACCTCATATCTTTGTATTTTGCTATAGAGCTTGTGTTGTTTTTGTTGTTGTTTTTGCTATTGTTTTAATATGTACTCTCACCTATTACTTTTTTACTTTTTTGGGCTGGGTTATGTGATCATATTAAAAACCATCGAACACACATATAATTTTTAATACACACTGAGGTTTGTATGGCTATGGACCTGACTACCACAGAGGAGAATTATCTCAAAAACTCTCCATTCCCATGTTCCATAAGACATGGACCAAAATATTGCATGTCCTGAATTTCTCTGCATCATCCCTTGATCCATGTGGAAAATTAGAGCTGTGAATTGCTCTATTGACTCATATCGGTGCGTCTGCTGTCTGTGTGCAGTCACCTGTGCACCTGCATAGCATACAGATAGAAAATGCATCCATCTGAATCAGGCCTGTTGTGCTGATACTGTATGTTTTATATGAAAATTATATGTTTAGTACTTTCTGCCCGGGTTTGATATCCCATTCCTCCAACTTACTACCATGAGAAATGGAGACACTTGGGATTTTCCTGTCTGCATTACTGGAGACACAATCCTCATGTGGTCCTCTATAAAGTGACACTTCGTCTGATGGATTTTGTTATAACAAGCTCCAAAGAAAGCAACCCAGGAAAACCTTTAAAAAACCTTAAGAACATAGGACTCCAAGCACCAGGTATGAACTTCACTTTACTTTTCACCTTTTAACTTTATGTCCTTTTTGGGACCAATATTCTGTGTTGATTCATGTTTTAATATACCTTTATGGTGGTTGGGGCTCCTTTTTATGAAACAAAGCTTCACACTTAAAGGGGCTGTCCAGGATTTTGATACTGATGGCCTGCCCTCAGCATGGGCTATCAATATCAGATCTGCAGAAGCCTGACACCCTGAGAACTGTGCACTGTGTAGTGAACAAAGCTGGTAACTGCAACGTTGCTCCAACTGAAGCTGGCACCAGGGCTACAAGGTCTGTGGAGTGCATGTGCAGGGTGTCAGGGTCCCCTTAGATCTGATATTAATTAGCTATCCTGAAGAAATCCTGGACAAACACCTTAAAATCATGCAATTATAGTTGCCTGAAGCCACCACTGGGGAAGCTTACAAACTACCTGCATTGTGTTTAGTTCAAAGAATGTCTGTATACAGATAGCTCCCTCTAGTGTTGGCTGCAGGCAGTCAGAATGTTATCATTTAAAGGGAACCTGTCACCATAATTTACCCCTATAAACTGTTGCCAGTACCTTGAAAAGACATGAAAAGGTAATTCAATATATATATATATATATATATATATATATATATATATATATATATATACATAATTTGTCCTTTCTAGCACTGCACAGCAAAGAATTCTGAACAACTACCGCACCATATGCTAATGACTGCTCAAATGTACATTGGGCAAATCTGGATCATCTAGGAGCTTTGTTGAATCTTCCTTTAAATGACATGGATATCAACTTCATCCGCAGGCTGCACTAAAGCTTATGCAATAGAACATAGAACCAGCACATGTACGGGCAGAGTAATAATTTCTGTGCATGCACCAGTTCTGGATTCCCAATGTTATTATTTTCCTTTTGCAGCAGCGGCTGAACGAATAAATGAACTGGTGACCCTGAAATGCGCTCGGGACCGGCACACATACAAATCAAAAGAGGTGACTCTGCCCACACAAGGTCAGACACGCTACACATGGCCGGCTTTCTGCTCTACTGTGTAAGCATGAGTTTTAGTGCAGATTGTTAATTAAGGGGCAGGGGACAGGCTTAGCAGTGTTTCAATTGGATTCCGAGATCATCCGGATATGCCCACAGGACACTTCAGCAGTCATCAGAGTAGTTTTTCAAAGTTCTTTTTACAAGATATGGTTGCAGTGGTTTATATGGTAGTTTGTGGTGGCAGGTTCTCTTTTATGTCTATGGGGCCAAATAATAGTTTCGTTTGGTTCCGTTATACATGACGGAAAAAATAGTCCTGTTGACAGGAATGTATAACGGAACTGTTATGTGGCCCCATAGACATGTATTAGTACTGAGCAAAATTTAATGCCTCTTAAAGTCTTCAGTTTTGCTTTCCGTCCTAATATTCCGTTATATTGCATTATAACTCTGTTATAACAGAACCTATAACGGAATTCTGTAACGCCAATGCGAACCGGCTCTTAATATGATTTTCTTCCCTTCAACCATTATAACCATTACCCTCTAGGGCTGTTCTTGGATCACAGTCACATGCTCTATAGGACTAACCTTCTGTCCTGATGGTGAATGGAGAATCTGCTAGCCGCTTGGCTGAAAACTGTCCACCAAGTGAGGTCATCAGGAAGCAAAGGGTAAAAAATCCAATCCCCAGGACGAAAATCCTATAGGTTAAGAATGAGAGGTAATTTATGAATATCCGAGTTACTGTGCCACACATTTTTATAACAGTTTTCGATTGTGCAGGTGAAGCAGATTTCTCCACCTATAAGGTACAAACCATTCTGGTGAAAACCAAATTTCCTGTGTGGTTCTTGGCCATGCATCACGTAGGGGCATCCTTACAAGGGAAAGATCAGCATTTCTATTATGTGCTGAGTTTACTGACTTGGCTTTATAAGGTGTCTGTCAACACCCCCAAGGTCTATTAAGCACATACCACATTAATAATAGTGCCCCCGCTGAGTTCTGAGTTATATGTCCATATTCACTCCTGTCTCCCTGCCGGTGCAGGAATGCATTGAGAGGACTTCTGAACGTGTGCACCGGTGAGTTCTCCATTATGTGCACAACATTAATAAAAAATGTATAACTGTACATCAACAACCTATAAGTGAATATTCTATGTATATTTATTATTTTTATAAAATATGGATGGATGATTTTCTGGACAGAATTTTTTGAAGTCACTCCTTGTATTCTACTTCCTGTTGTGGCTTTTTAAGTTCCTGTTTGTTTGGACCCTCAACATGGCACACAGTGTCTCCTAACTCTCTCTCTCAGTCAGACCATCCCTGTGACGAGAGAGAGAGCTCCCCTGTAGTGACGCAATTAGAGCACCACACAATACAATATTCTTCTGTGGACATCTTTATCTAGGCCTATAAAGTAAACAATTGAGCTGTTATACTGGTATCCCAGTTCACCACCTTCTATTACAATTAGCTCACGTTTCCCTCACAGCAGCAGTGAACTGACAATGGACAGAGGAAATCTTATCTTTTGTCTTGACTTCTACAGAAGGACAATATTATGCACATATAGGGGTTCTCCTAGATATTTTTACTGATGACATATCCTCTATATATCTACAAAATTGCTCAACATTTTAGAGAGATTTAAACTGTGAAATGTTGAGAAGTGGAGCGCTGCTACATCTGGGTTTTTACAAGCATGTAATATATGTTCTTAGCCGCAGTTCTGCACTCTGACTAGTAGAGAGGGCCTCCTGTAACACCACTCCCCCCCATGATGTCCATATGGCCTAACAGTTTATACGGGCAGAGGTTTTCCTAATGGGACAAGTCCTTTAATGCACTGATCAGATATAAATTTTGTAATGTAATTGTAACATTATTATACTTTTCAAGTCAACACAAATTCCAAACTTTAAAAATGTGCTTACCGGAACGGCCTGAGTGTAAGAAAACATCTTCGCACCAAAACCTTCCCATCAGAGTTGACAGACAACATCCTTGTATCCGAATTTTACTCCACAGGTAAAGCCAGGGTTGTCCAGTGCTTCACCCTATGAACAAATGCCAACATTGTTATTATGAGGCCAGGAGGGGTGCAGATGAATAAAGCATTCATAGCATGCATACAGGTATATGATATATACTACTATACAGTTATGAAAGGGGTTTCTGGGCTTTCTGTCTACTAACCTGTGGAGTAAAGACAGTCTGTTCAGTACTTACCCATCTGTCGCACCACTGATTCCACCACGTCCACTGTGCTCACAAGATCACAAGGATTGGATGAAGGCTCTTCTGCTCAAATCTCAACCCAATATGTTCTTTAGTCTTCCGATTCAGCTCAGTAAGTCTGCTCAGTACTTACTCAGCTGAAGAGGAAGACTAAGGAACATGTCCAGTTGAGATTTGAGCAGAAGAGCCCTCATCCAGTCCTGGTGATCATGTGAGCACAGTGGAGGTGGTGGATTCGATGGTCAGCACGCAACAAGATTTTTACCAATGCCTTTAATCTAATGTGTATATGCAGCCTCATTCACACGTCCGTGTCCGTGCTCAAATCCGTGAGCAGGTGGTCAGTGATGCATCCGTGAAGCTGTCCGTGAAGGATCCGTGTTGGGTCCATGTGTCCGTTTTTTGCTGTCCGTGTTGCATCCGTGTTTCACTGACACTGAACAACTGAAAAATAATTTTCAAAGCATCTCTTTTTAATGATCCCTGAAACACAGATGCAACAAGGATGGCATCCGTGTTGCATCCGTGGTTTTCACTGACCTATAAACTATAATGGCTGTGATGGATCCGTGAACACGGACAAAATAGAACATGCATCTGTGCTAAAAACATGGACCCACGGACCGTGCTAAAACACTGATGTCTGATTACACACATTAAAATGAATGGGGATGTGTGCTGTCAGTGGAGAACACGTACAGCACACGTCCGGGAAACACTGACATTTGAATGAGGCTTTACGCAGTGACCTGGTGGTTCACTGCTAAAAGGGTTAAAGCCATATTGTAATGGGGTTTACTGCTAAAGTTGTCAAATGTTTACTGTGAGAAAAGGGTTAATATATGTGGAATATGCACTTTCAGTGGTAAAAGTAATTATTGTGGCTTTATTATATATCTGTATTCCAAAAGGCAGTATAGGAAATAGTTAACTGGCAGACCTTAGAGACAATTGCCAGGTGGTGGTCTGGTCCTACTCCTCCTGGCTAGTGAGTTGTAGGCAAGAAGGCCAAGAGAGAAGACATTTAGTGAGATGCTGGAAAGCAGGCCAAGAGAGGAGACATGTTCAGCTGTTGCTGGTGTTAGCCAGACAAGCTTTAGCTGAAGAAGAAATGGAGAATCCTTCTCCAGGAAAACACCATCCCTGTGAGTGAAAAGCTGGCAGAAAAGCAACTAAGAATCAACCCATGAGGGAGAGAAGAACAAACCTCTATAGAAGGACAAGGACTATTAAAGTGGGACAGTAAAATGACAAGAAGATCCGTGAAAGGTAACACACGTTTACGGCTGTAGACATCGGGCATATTTTGCTTCCAGCACCCACCACATTACTGAGATGGACTGGCCAACCATTGAAGGACTGCACTTCGCAGTCGGGCATTGCAATGATACTGAGCAAGAAAATGCACACCTTTGGTTAATTGGGAAAATTGCATTGTATAGCTAAAGAGATACTTAGAGGGTACTGTTACCATTTTATGTACCCTGTGATATTTCTGAGAACTGTGCCCACTACTTGTTCTGTGCCACCCATCATCCTCTCAGTAAAAAAAAGACTATATTTTGCTTTAACCAAGCCAGCCTGGTCATTTGTCTGCATACCCGATCCAGGCCCTTGTTCTCCTGCGTTACAACTGGCTGCTTATCTAACATCAAGGGCACCCTCCAGCCACCACCAGACAGGAGCCCCCAATTCCAGGATTTTCCCCCGAGGGGATGAAGGGTTGCACAATTCCCATCACAGCAGGCCAGGCCTGGGAGAGCACTGGAGCAGGGTTAGCCACCACTCCTATTCTCTCCATCTTCACACACCACACTTACATAGGCCCAGATAAATGGCGATGGAGGAGCTTGGACAGGATCTGCATTATTAACAAACAACAAGAAGGGAATAGGCCCAAGGGTATTGAAGGCCACGGAGGAGGTAACTATCACCAAGCAGGGTGACCAGCACTGAAGTGGGGCCCTAGTTGGATGTTTGCTCTTTTACGTACTGATGTGCCAAAGATAATGCAGGCCACCTAGTGAAAAGTGGAAAAGGTAAGGACAAATTTGGAAAATTTGGAAGAAATGAATGCACGTTATTTCGGTCGCATTACATAATGTTTGTACTGATAATGTTCAGGATGCAGCTTATTGGGTAGTGTCATCTGTATACTGACTGCTATGTATTCATTTAGCACTTATCTCCTAGGTGTAAATCAGAAGTGTACTTAGACTGAAGCAAGACTAGAACAGTATAAGGATGAGGCCCGAGAGCTTTGACTTAAGAGTTAACACAACATTAAAGACAGCTCGTGGAGTTCAGTCTTATAACCCAATGTAAACTGTGGAAACCATCTTCAAATGCTTCAATCCCATCACATTCTCTTATTATAATAGTCTCACTTATTTTTTGCATGAGGATTTGAATTGAGGCGGACCGGTGTGCCTTGCCTGGTCTGACGAGAGATCACTCTGTCTACATCCATCTTCTATACACCACCTCAAATTATCAGATTTGATGGCAAGGGAGAAAGGATAATGCCCACAGAATAAAATTGAGAAGGAAAGAATAAAGAGTGACTGCAATGACTTAATCGCCCTAACCTCTAAAGTTTACTTGTCAAACAGCAGACTCGGTGGACGTACGGTGCAGGGAGATGATATCCTGTATTACTGTGGAATAGCTATTTCCTCAATTTTTCTGCTGGTTTTCCTATTTTACGTCCATTTAGGACTCTCGTACAAATAGAGATTCAAAGAATTATCCCATTGCGAAATTGTATTTTCATATAGGCTATATGGTTTAAGGAGTTAAAGGGTTTCTGTCACCAGAAAATAGCCCATATAAGTGGCTGTAATTTCCCATGTGCCCATGACAGGTGACACCATATATGTAACTAAAAATCCCCCTAATGCAGTAGTTATCTCAAAAAAGTGATTTTTATAATATGTAAATGAGCGTTCGCTAGGTGCAGGGGGCGGTAACCCTGTACCTAGTATCGTCTTTAGCCCACATCTAACCACGCCTTCCATCTTCAGATTGACAGGGCCAGGCAGCTTCTTCTCTCTGCTGCTGGCCCTGTCCGTAGCTGAAATCCCGCGCCTGCGCCGTGCGCTTTACATTCGGTTTGCCAGTACTCGGCAGGCATCGGCAGTCACTGCTCCTGTGCCAAATGTAAAGCGCACGGCGCAGGCGCGGGATTTCAGCTACGGACAGGGCCGGCAGCGGAGAGAAGAATCTGCCTGGCCCTGTCAATCTGAAGAAGGAAGGTGTGGGTAGAGGTGGGCTAAAGACGATACTAGGTGCAGGGTTACCGCCCCCTGCACCTAGCGAATGCTCATTTACATATTATAAAAATCACTTTTTTGAGATAACGGCTGCAGTAGGGGGATTTTTAGTTACATATATGGTGTCACCTGTCATGGGCACATGGGAAATTACAGCCACTTATATGGGCTATTTTCTGGTGACAAAAACCCTTTAAAGGGATTCTGTATCTGGCTATTTGTATTAAAGGGGTTGTCGGGGTTCAGAGCTGAACCCGGACATACCCCTAATTTCACCCAGGCAGCCCGCCTGAAAAGAGCATTGGAGAATATCATGCTCTGATGTTCTCCTTTGCCCTGCACTGAATCGAGCAGGGCAAAGGCATTTTGAAAATTTCCGGTGACGAACCAGGCTCTGCCAGGCGGAGGCTTCTTCCCAGCAGTTAGCCCGGTGACGTCACCAGCACTGATGGGTGGGCTTTAGCACTGCCTTAGTCTGTAAAACGGCTAGGGCAGCGCTAAAGCCGTCCCATCAGAGCCGGTGACATCACCGAAGCTTCCGCCCGGCAGTCTGTTATTGTAAATAAAAAAGTCCTTGCCCTGCACGATCCTGCGTCACCGGAACTTCACAAAATGCCTTTGCCCTGCGTGACTCAGTGCAGGGCAAAGGAGAGCTTTGAAGCATGGTATGCTCCGATGCTCTTGTCAGGCAGGGGGCCTGGGCAAAATTAAGGGTATGTCCGGGTTCAGCTCTGAACCCAGACAACCCCTTTAAGACTATATTTCTATATAAACAATAAATTATTAATGAATGATACATTATAAATACATTTATATATATATATTAATATTTATAAAGTGTACCTGTCATTTCAAATGACATTTCAGAATACGTTGTCATACATGAGTGATAGCAATATATCCGACCATTACGTGACTTGCATCTGGCATTTTTTTAGCAGTTTTCTCCTTTGCGGGCTGCATCTCTAATTCTCAGTTGTCTATGAGACGGTGGGTGGAGACTAGCTGTAATGATGTCTGCCTATTGACTACACATGGAGACAGTAGATTCTGCCCCCTAAGTATCACTCGCATGCTGCGGTTTACTCTCCAGTTTGAGAACACAACCAAACGGAATGGAATACATTCTGGAGCACTCCATTCTGTTTAGTTACGTTTTGTCCCCATTGACAATGAATGGGGACAAAACGGGTGCGTCTTTCTCCAGTATTGAGACCCTATGATGAATCTCAATACCGGAAAATAGAAACACTAGTGTGAAAGTAGACTTAGGCCTCATGCACACGAACGTATTTTGTTTCCGCGTCCGTTCTGTTTTTTTTGCGGATAGGATGCGGACCCATTCATTTCAATGGGTCAGCAAAAAATGCGGACAGCACACCGTGTGCTATCCGCATCAGTATGTCCGTTCCGTAGCCCCGCAAAAAAAATAGAACATGTCCTATTCTGGTCCGTTTTGCGGACAAGGATAGGCATTGTTACAATGGATCCGCAAAAAAAACGGAAACACGGATGCCATACGGATGTCATCCGTTTTTTTTTTTGCGGATCCGCAATTTGCGGACCGCAAAACACATACGGTCGTGTGCATGTAGCCTTACTCTGCACTTTCTCTCTTCCCCTCCCCCTCCCCTCTCCTTAGACTTCTGTGGGATGATGTAATCCCAGTAATAAGGCATCCAAGATGTATTTCTTACAAATTCCAGGGAGACAGTTACTTTAGAAAAAGGTTAACAACTGGTAACTCTAGAGCAAGGCTCTCTGATAAGATATATTACAAAATTTGTTACAGTATATCCACCTGTACAATTTATTGATTTATGCAAAATTGTGCAAAACAACAGTGACCACTTAACTATACAGGGAAACACAAAGAAGCATGACCTCATAATACTAACCATGAATCAAAATGAAGCATGACAAAACAGCGCACAATAATAGCAATAATTCTATATGTATTCATGTATAGGATGAACCAGAATCCAAGACACTAACACAAATCAAATCTGCAATCTCCAGAGCTTCAGACCTTACTGCATGATCTAGACTCCCCAAGTTATAAAACATCACCAACCTGATGTGATGTGGTTCCAGCCTGCTTCCAATGGGTCATGACATGATTGCAGGTGGCAGGTGGATATACATATGGAATTAAGGGTTCTATAGCAAAATTTACAATGAGGCCCCTTTCATCTGGTGAATCATGCTATCACATGTCTTTCACTCCAGGGTTTATTTATCCAGCCACTAGTTATGTCTGTGTGCAGTATGACTGTGCTATGAAAAGACAGTACTGTGTGCATTATCCCTGTACTACTGAATTATTATTTGTATAATCCTAATTACATAATTAAGTGGATTATCCCTGTGCTGTGACATCACTGTGTTTATTATCCCTGTGCTGTGACATCACTGTGTACATTATCCCTGTACTGTGACATCACTGTGTTTACCATGCATGTACTGTGACATCACTGTGTTTATTATCCCTGTACAGTGACATCGCTGTGTGTATTATCTCTGTACTGTGACATCACTGTGTACATTATCCCTGTGCTGTGACATCACTGTGTACATTATCCCTGTACTGTGACATCACTGTGTTTACCATGCAAGTACTGTGACATCACTGTATTTATTATCTCTGTACTGTGACATCACTGTGTTTATTATCCCTATACTGTGACATCACTGTTTATTATCCCCATACTGTGACATCACTGTGTTTATTATCCCTGTACTGTGACATCACTGTGTAGATTATCTCTGCACTGTGACATCACTGTGTTTATTATCTCTATACTGTGACATCACTGTTTATTATCCCTGTACTGTGACATCACTGTGTTTATTATCTATGTACTGTGACATCACTGTGTACATTATCCCTGTACTGTGACATCACTGTGTTTACCATGCATGTACTGTGACATCACTGTGTTTATTATCCCTGTACTGTGACATCACTGTGTATTATCCCTGTACTGTGACATCACTGTGTACATTATCCCTGTGCTGTGACATCACTGTGTACATTATCCCTGTACTGTGACATCACTGTGTTTACCATGCAAGTACTGTGACATCACTGTATTTATTATCTCTGTACTGTGACATCACTGTGTTTATTATCTCTATACTGTGACATCACTGTGTTTATTATCCCTATACTGTGACATCACTGTTTATTATCCCTGTACTGTGACATCACTGTGTTTATTATCTCTGCACTGTGACATCACTGTGTACATTATCCCTGTACTGTGACATCACTGTGTTTATTAATCCTGTGCTGTGACATCACTGGCCACATCACACTGCGGTGATATCACTTTGTGCATTATCCCTGTATTCTAACTTCACTGTGCTCATTATCCCATCACCATTTAGGTTGGTAAAATCAAGGCAAACAAAACCCCGCACTGGGAATGCCCAACTCGGCCCAGAAACACTCAGTTATGGGCGGGGTTACTTTACCCCCACCCATTTCCGACCTGGGACAGTCCCTTCAAAGTCGGGACAGCTGATAATTTTGTTATCCCACTAGTGTGACATCACTGTGTGCATTATCTCTGTACATTAAGGAAACCAAAATAATCAGTGCTTTTCATATTCTGGACTTGCTACTGAAAGTGGTCATGGAGTGGAGCCCTATTCCAAGTTTTGCTATGGGACCTCATGAATACGTCTTACGCCTCCTGATGGGGCTTTTCTATGGTACAATTGCTCTTCACTTGTTATGGAATAGTTATGGTGTTAGTTATCAATGTTCCCTGTGACCCATATTTTTATGGCTTAAAAAAGAGCTCTCCTTAGGCATTATTTCATTTGAACTGTGCATTGGAGCGCCGCACGTCTATTGAAGTTAAACAGTTCAGCTGTATGCCCATTGATATATCAAAATTAGTTTTTCTATTGATTAAGAATTTCAACATTTTTGGAGAGCGGTCAGACCATCGAAAAATATCAGTTGTTATGGAAACGCGGTGGCTCTCATTATACGCTGTAGTGCACATTACTGCTAAGCGTGACATGGGTCATAGCAGCACATTGAAAGTCTGAGGCTAATGTGCCAAATCCCTGTGATTCCTAAACGGCAGCACCGCAGTCTACATATCCTGCAGGTAAGCAGTTAAAACACTGCGGAAGAGAGCAATGATTGCTTGTGATTGCCGTATTATGCTTAAGATGTAATGTCACTTGTTTAACCTGACACTGCGTGTTCATGGCGGAAAACTGGAACCCTTAGTAACCGCTATCGTTCCTGCAGTGAAGTCCACATCTGCAGCAAGTGTGATAGCTTCCTAACCCATACACAACTCCTGGCCAGGCTGAAGTCCTCTTAGGACTCATTCACATGACCATATAAATGGATCCGTATCCGTTCCGCAATTGTGCAGAATGGGTGCGGACCCATTCATTTCAATAAGGCTGCACATTGTAGTTCTGTTCCGCGGCCCCTCAAAAAAGAAAGAGCATGTCCTATTTTTGGTCGTAATTATAGACAAGAATAAGCATTTTCTATCATAGTGCTGACCATGTGCGGTCCGCAAAGTACGGAATGCACATGGGCCGGTATTCGTGTTTTGTGGACCGCAAAATCCTACGGCCATCTGGATGAGATCTTATACAGCAATAGAAGGCTTCGCCATTATAGGAGCCAATACATCTATTACAAGATGTACACCAATGGCACCCGATTGACATCATTTTGCTGGAAAAATGGCGTAGCATGCCACGCTATTTTTATGGAATTTATGGAATCTGTAATGTAGTGGCCAACACAGATGTTAATGGAGCCAAACACAAACGTATTCCAATCATAGGATATCCCATAAATGTCCGAAAGTTCCAGCTACTACCTCTGGAACCAGTATCTATCTGAAGAACAGGACCATGAATGGAGAGGTGGCTTTACATGCTAAAATACAATAATCCCTGACAGTCAGAGCAGAGAGGAGGATGAGGCAGCTCTTTACCTCAGTGCTCTGAAGTAACTTGTCTTCCTGTGTGATCAGGACAGGTTTTGTGTGTACTAATAGGACGGCGGCCATTTTGTTTCTCCTAATCATTGCTCCCCAGACAAAACGAGCCATTATAACTAATGAAAGGTATTTGGGATTATCGCCCCGATAGGGGCGGCCCCACTTCTCGGTGACAGTCCCTCCCTATTATGGAAAATTCCCATGTGTGGAACTGCCTTTTAAAAAAGTGAATATCCTCATATAGTGCGGAGTCTCAGGTTGCAAACAGTCCCGACGCGTTTCCCCTTATCAGATAGTCGGTCCTTCGGGGGCTATAATCTAAGATCGCATAATAGCGTTGTAGATGAAGTGGCCAGTGGATATGTGGACCTGCAGCACATAATGAGTGCCCGCCATCTGTTTAAATATGCTACCTTGTTTCCTTGCAAGCTGGAATTGGCGTGTATAAATGTTCATTGCGCTTGCGCCCACCAGCTGCGTGTCTGACTAGCGTGCGTACGCCCGTACTGGGAGTACTAATGGCAAGAGGATTCAATCATCCTGTTGCGCGTGCGTCCGTACATGTGTCTACTGCGCATGGAAAGTATCTACTCCTGGGAAGTGAAATACGACAGTAAAGGTGCGCCTGCGCTAGCGAGCAAATGCTGTCAAATTTGTATATACCTATTAATTGCAAATCAAAGATTATATAAGGCGTACAGGGGTGATTAGATGTCATATTAAAGGGGTATTCCGGTGAAGTAACTTAATTTTTGAAAAACTGCATTAAAGCTGCAAGCTGTGACCCCACCAGAGCCCATACTTGTGTGAGCCTGCAACACACTGACAGTATCATGGTGTCTGATCTTCCCTCACAAAACTACAATCCCCACAATCCCTAGCTTTCCTGCTGTGAGTGTTGATGATTATTAATTGGCTGCTTGATATTCCAGTCCGGTCATGCCCCCTCTCTTAGTAATCAGCAGCACACTAACATTTAGCTAGAGAATTGATAGCAACACACTGAGCATGCCTGACCTAACAAAGGCTCAGAACTACAGGTCGATGCCATGGTAACTTATTAGGAAACACAGAGGGTAGCAGAGGAAGAAAACTACTTTTATAACTACTGAACGGTGAATATGTGAAATTGACATTATATTAGGTAGTTATTGATGATGAATTAGTCTAAAACATAAGTTATATTTATGGTAACCGGAATATACCTTTAACCTCAATGGCTAATTAAAGATACCAATGTCACTACATAGATGTAGATGATGTAATATGATATAGTGTGTAGTTTTCCTTAATATGTGATAATAACATCAATTAACTACCCAAAAGAAGGAAAAGAAACAGTATGGTAAGTATCAACTCTAAAAAGGAGTGAAAAATAAAATATATTCAATAGGCTAGTATAGAATTTTTAAAATATCTAACCTAACTTTATTCACTGTAGTGGGGGAGAACGGGGGAAAAACTGCTATAATTGTCAGAGGTCCCCCCAACAGATAACCCCAACTTCATTGATGACATATAATAGTGTTAGACCATCTCAGTCAAATACACTGCTAATCACCAGTTGGTTAATATATTATTCTTGTGGCTATTCTATAAAGCATCCCCAAAGCCAAAACAGAGTATATATCATAAAGTTCGAATTTAGATATATTAAAAAAAAAGTAAATGACAGTGTGTGATTTAGCCCTTGTGGATTTACAGATTTTATTTGGAAAATCAACTCTGTCTCCTTTTGGAGAACCCTTTTCTCTAGGTCTCCATCTCTGGGGGGATGGGCGAACTATTTCTATTACACAGAACTTGAGAGATCTTGGATTTCCGGCATGTATTTCATGCACATGTCTGGAAATAGGAGTATCCCTTTTATGCTTGATATCGACTAAGTGATCTCCTATTCGTCTCTTTAGTTCTCTAGTGGTTTTACCCACATATTGGAGAGGACATGTGCATGTGTACAAATATACCACCCCCATACTCTTACAGTTAGCAAATTCACGGATCTCATATGTCCTTTGAGTGGTGACACTTGAGAAGCTTTTTGTGGCATGTACATACGGGCAGGCAATGCAACCACCACACCTGTACATGCAACAAGGTCTTCTGTTGAGCCAAGTGGACGATTTTGTAGGGGGTTGGTAGTAGCTTCGCACCAAACGGTCCCTCAAAAATCCCCCTCTTCTAAAAGTGATGGCAGAATGATCCGATATTACATCCTTGAGATCTGGGTCCATCTTTAAGAGTTCCCATTATCTGGAAAGGATATTTCTTACTTTTCTGCGCTGATCATAATACGTCCCTGTGATGCGTATAATCTGTTTTTTTATCTACAGCAATGGTTTTATTCGATTGGGAATCCAGTAGAAGCGGTCTGTCCCTGCTGGAAGCATGTTTAAAGGCATTAGACAATACTTGTTGTGGATATCCCCTTCTAATAAATCACATCTGTAAATCCCGGTGGTGGAAATCTTCCTTATTGGAACAGTTTCTGCGTACATGCAAGTACTGTCCTTTTGGTATTGCACATCTCAAACTAAGGGGGTGATGACTCTCCCACCTTAGGAGATTGTTTATAGCTGTCAGTTTTCTATATGTTTCAGTTCGTATGATGCCATTCTGCAGTGTAATATTGAGGTCTAAAAAGGACATGTGATTTTCATTTATCTCATAATTAAAACGCATGCCGATGTCATTATTGTTGATTGTCTTGATAAAATCAAAGAAACTGTCCCTGGGGCAGTTCCAAAGTATGAAAGTATCATCAATGAAGCAACCCCAGAACATGATATGTGGTGTCCATACATTATCCTCCGTGAACACAGTGAGTTCTGAAAATAGCCAAGGTTCGCTGCTACAGGAAACTGGTTCCAGCAGCTGATTGATGGAGGGATGAGGTGGAGTTGGACCCCCACTGATCTGACATTGATGACCTATCTTAAGGATCAGTCATCAATATCTAAGTCCTGGAAAATCAGTTTAATGCATCCACAGGTTTGGGGTTTCCATCATGGTTAAGTGATTGTGACAATTTTCCACCAGGATCTGTTTTTATCAACAGGACAGAGAAGCGGAGACTGTCTCGTTTTCTTGTCCTGTTGAGGAAGATCCTGACAGATCAGTTCTGTCAGTCACACTGACAATTAGAATAGTCGCCTCTGCTTTTCCGTAGCTCACTTGTCAGCTTTACTGTATAGATAGGGATTGGTGGAGCAGAGTTCTCTCATTATCATTAGAGGGTAGGAAAAGAAAAGGAGGAAAATCAGGATAGCAACCCTAAACTTAGCAGTAGAGATCCCTAAACTTTTATGCCTTGTGGGCCACAGTAAATATTGAGTAATGATCAGGGGCCACACAGAAGATCAAGATCACACCATTCAACCTGCAGATCTTAGTTCAAAATTTGACCCAAAAACAACACTGTTCAGGGGTAGCATATGTCTGCAATATTGTTAAAGTGGATGTCATATTGTAGTACACACATAGGGTCACACAGTAATGTTTGCAAGTCACATATGGCTCTCGAGCCACTGGTTGTGGACCACTGCTATACACTATACACACAGATAAGGCTCTGTCACTCCCTCGTCTCTGGGAAGGGCGGTTCGTACTACTATAGCTACTATAAGGTAGGGTCCACTGGAGAATAAGAATAACTTCTCACCAGACATCACTCTGGTGGCTCTGACTGGTCTCCTTATAAACAGTTTCTAGCGGAACTAAAACCTTCTAGTGGCAGGGATGGAGAGGAGAAGCCAACACTGAACACAGAAACACTGTAACAATGTCTGTCCATCATAGACTTGGAGCTTCCATGCAAGCCTATGGGAATGAATAAGCAGTTTTTGCAGACGTAAACAAGTCTTTAGACATATACAACAGAGCTAACCCAGGCAGTCAGAAGATCTGTGTGTCTGCATTTTCCCTCCAAAACTTTGCACTGGTAGAAAATCATTAAGTCAGAAATAACAGGGAGGGCACTATGGGATTGTGGGACCACATATAATAATAATCATAAATTGTCCAGCAGGTGGGACAGTGTTGTTAATGGGTATTGTGGGGATCATAGGATGCACAAGGGTAACCTCTTGCTCCCTTAGCCAATCAACGGGATAGGCAGGGGTATAGCTATAAGGGTTGCTGAAGTCGCAACTGCGATCAGGGCCCTAAGCCAGTGGTGCACCTCCAATTACCATATTTTTTGCTTTATAAGACACATTTTTGTGGGGGGGGAAATGTCAGTGCGTTTTATAAAGAGAATACTAGTGAGCGCTTCCATTATGGTATGCAGGAGGTTCAGGGAGCAGTGAGTGAAGCTCTGTACTCACCCCTCCCTGGTCTTTTCCAGGCCTACGCTGTACTGTCCTCATGGCATACAGCGTCAGGATGTAGTGTGCGAACTATGACCAGATGTTGTAGGCAGTTAGGTCACAATGCAAAGAAAACCAGGGAGTGTGACTACAGGGGAGAATGCCGGAGCTGCAGAGTAGCAGCAGAGCAGAAGAGAAGAGGAAAGTTTATTTATTTTGGGTCTGATCTGAGGTCTCATCGAGGTTTGAATTGAGATCTGATATAGGGGTCTGGCATAGACGTCTAAAGGAGGTCTGATCTGAGGTCTGATATGGGGGGGTCTAACATGGATATCTGATGGGGTCAGGTCTGCAGTTTGATATGGGGGTCAGATCTGAGGTCTGATATGGGATCTGATTTAAAGTCTGATGGGGATCTGATCTGAGGATCTGACATGATAATAACTATTGAAGGGACCACTATCTGCATGGTACTTTTATTTTCAGTGGGACTATTTCTGCAGTATAGTATTGGGGAGCAGAGTGGGTATAGTATTGAGGGTGGCAGGATGGGGTGTGGAGAAGGTGCAGAGGATGATGGAAAAGTAAGAAACTAAGATATCTGTTTGTCAAACTCTGCAGAGACAAGAGATGGCTAAAAGAAATCATCATGGCGGTCTGGTCAGAATGGAGAATATAAGGAAAGAAAACATCTACATCAGAGGAGACATCTCTGGATGTAAGAGTTATTTAATGTTTTCCAAGTATGTCAGTAGGGCTGAAGGGAAGGGCTTAGGTTGATAATTTGGCACTGGTTGGCGGCGTTTCAATTTTTGCTCCAGGCAGCAGAAAGGCTACGTGCACCGCTGCCCCTTGCCACAAAGCACTGAGGGAAGGAGAGTCCAAGCTCTTGCACCAGGGTCCATAAGCCTTTATCTATGCCCCTGGGGATAGGGAGGATTATAAAAATGATGTCTCTGTAGACTACGGCTCATGCGGTAGACTGCATGCTATACTGGTACCGACATTTCTCTGTCAATTCCCTCGCATTCATTACATACAGACAATACAGAAAGGAAGTGGGTCTTCTATATGATGGAACTCAAGGAAGTTTTTAATAATAAAAAATAGCTAGCCGCAGTGTTAAGGCGTGCTATGTATCTTCTACATAGTAAATCTAATTATTGTAACTGAATGAAATTCATTAGAAATACCCTTTACGATAAATATAATGGAAAGTGCTGCTTATATAAAATGTGTTCCCCGGTACAGCAGAATGGGTATAATAGCGTACAAATTTATTGTCCTTACTGGATATTAGACCAATCACACATGGCTTGACAAGAGGAAATGAACTTGGTCTTTTTTCTGCTGCTTATAAATAAGATGTGCCCCCAAACAACAGCTAAACAGCTATAATACAGATTTATGATAGACAACCCTATATAGCTTGCCAGAAGATGCTACTACAGACGATAAACTATACAACGATACAGCTGACGCCACACAGATACAAGCTGCTATTACAACCTTATGTCTACATAGACACAAGATAATGCACCTTGTAAGTGCTGACTAAGTACTAGATATAAACTAGACATACTGGGATACATTTGCTAATCCTGTCTAATTTCTAGATCATGTAAACTGAGACTAAACAGTCTAAAAATGCTCCAAAGTGGCTGGTGCTGTAAGATAAATCTGGCACACTCTAGTCGAAATTCAAACCACGTATTAGTTGGCACATTTTTTGGCACAAATTGTGGCATCTCTAAGAGTCACTGCACTTTCACATAATTTAATTTCATTTAATACGGGATGGTGTAACTAGGAAATTTCTAAATCACTTCATTTAAAAAAAAATATGTCTGCAACCACCTGAAAAAAACAGTAAAGTAATGGCCACTAGGGCGTCTAACTTCTACCTAAAATGCAGTCCACTGCCTGTTGTCAGGCAAGATCCATCCCTGGTAACAGAGACTCAGAAGACAGCTCAGAGGAAGAGATCCTGAGCCTGATAAAAGAACCACTTCGGAACATCCCAGGAGCCTCCTGCCCTTCTGTAAGT
This sequence comes from Rhinella marina, assembly GCA_900303285.1. Lineage (NCBI taxonomy): Eukaryota > Metazoa > Chordata > Amphibia > Anura > Bufonidae > Rhinella > Rhinella marina. The sequence goes on along the minus strand of ONZH01020058.1, from coordinate 69,489 downwards.
GTGATTTATCCCTCCTTATCTGTTCTGTGAGATCCAAACAAACATAATAGGAAGTAAGGGAAGTAAGGTTACTGCATACAGTGCTGACAGAAGGGAGGTACCCCAGTGCTTCTGAGTGAAATGCATCTAGCTGTGCAGCTGAACCAGGGAATAATATGGCTGAAAAAAACATTAGGGAAGCCCAAACATAACTGTTCCTTCACAGTTATGATTGTATAAAGAAGCACAGCCACAATGCAAACGTTTTTTGAAAACTTGAGTATACTTTAAGAAACTACCCTTTACAAAAGGCCCCATCCCCCATGGCTAAGCTAAACCTCCTTGTTGCACGGTTGAAAAAAAGTGTCTAAATCACTTCATAAATGTGGTGCAAAGTATAACAATCATTGATAAATGAAGTGATGGTCTCTCTTCAGGATAGGTCATCAGGCAGGCTACAGGCAGCTGCTGGTGCCAGAAACTACACAGTGGATGGACCCTTCCGTTTCAAGCTACGTCCTTTGCATAGTTTCTGTTGCCAGTGTATACCTGACACAGCTGATTTGTGAGGGTGTCAGTTGTTGAACCCCCACCAATCTGATATTGATGACAATGGCACGATGGCATGTGACAAGAGGTGGGATATATCAGTCAGCAAGTAAACAGTTCTTGAAGTTGACGTGTTGTGTTTGGTCCATGGTTTTCACGGATAGATGCTAGAAGGTGCCAGTTTTCAGCCTTGCAGTGTCAGTGAAACTGATGACACAGACTGAAAATCACAGAACCACAAATGGATCATGGACAGTGTCACAGATGAAACACGGATCATGCAGTCTTGGACACGGACGTGTGAATAAGGACTAAGGATCTGAGCGACTTTGACAAAGGGTAAACTGTGATGACTAGACAAATGGGTCAGAGCCTCTCCAAAATGGCAGGTCTTGTAGGTTCTCAGTATACTGTGTAAATAAGTGGTGACAGAGTGGTGGGTGCCAAAGGATCACTAACGTGCATGGAAAGAGAAGGCTAGCCTGTTGGGTCCTATCATATGTCTGTGAAATGAGCTCTGGACGCCTGGCTTTGCCTAATACTATCATTATAAGAGTTCATTATTGTTGCTCTGTCCCAAGAGCTATTTACCGACTCATTATGTCCCTACTCATTACAGCAGGGAGAGAAATCATGCAAGCATGGGCATAGCACTGGCTATGGGGCCCAGAGGTTGGGGGGCCCCAGTCAGGTGCAAGAACATTGTACCCTTTGGTGAGAAAAAACAATATGGTGGTCTTTTGCTATAATGTGGTTTTTCTGATATATGGTGCTATTATACATACCTTTATTATTGCTATTCATGCTGCTGTTTTCATTTTCTTACACTACAGTAGGTGTTGGGGGCCCCATCTTATTTTGCTATGGGGCCCAATGAATTATGGTTATGCCCCTGCTTCCAAGATTTCATGTCATTTCCAAATCTCAGTGTCTTGTAGGCCTCTCCATGGTTCAGGTTTTTCAGTTCTTTTGTTCCTTTTCTACCATTGATCATTCCCAATAACCATCTAGTTTTATACTATTATATGCAGGTGTTGCACTTTTACTTTATGCTTTTATTTTCATGGTGCACTGCCAATGAGGCGAGATGAGGCACCACATGCGAGATGAGGCACAAGTGGGGGCGACAGCAGAGCTGTGGCAATGAGTCATCTCTCTATATTCAACTATATCGCTGTTCTCAGGATGGCAATACACTTAAATGCTACAACAGAGCACAGGAGCAATATCTCCCCATACAAGATAACTAATGCTTCCTGCCAGATTAGGCTACTTTCACACTAGCGTTTTAAAATTCCGGTATTGAGTTCCGTCATAGGGGCTCAATACCGGAATAAAACGCTTCAGTTTTGTCCCCATTCATTGTCAATGGGGACAAAACTGAACTGAAGACAACGGAATGCTCCTGAAAGCATTCCGTTCCGTTCCGTCTTCAAACCGGAGCGCGGTTCCGGCTCCACACATGTCACTGCGGCAGGCCTGATCCGGCAGCACCCTTCACCTGCCGGATCAGGCCTGCCGCCAGTGTGAAAGTAGCCTTAGTTGGGATCTAAGTGTAAACTCCCAGGCCTTCCACCATCTAAGCCAAAGATTCAGTTTGCTGCCTTGATTTTGTATCTAAATAAATACCCTGGTCGAGGCTGAGCTGCTTGTTTGCACCTCCTCTGGCAGCCAGCATCTGGGGCACATGTCCTGCAGTCTTCCCCATAGTGATGCACTTACCTACATTAACCTTATTAGGTGCCTAAAGGGGCACAACCTCTGTCTCATAGGCCACATGCAGCCCTCATTGCTGTTCTGTGCAACACCCAGTAAAATTTAGCACATTTCTGGTGCAGTTTCGCAACATTAGTTTTAGAAAGATTAATTGTGCCGAGCTTGCCTAAGGCTACTTTTACACTAGTGTTTTTTGCGGATCCGTCATAGATCAGAAAAAACTCTTCTGTTACTATAATACAACCGCATGCATCCGTCATGAACGGATCGAGTTGTATTATGTCTTATACAGCCAAGACGGATCCGTCATGAACACCATTGAAAGTCAATGGGGGACGGATCCGTTTTCGATTGTGTCAGATTGTGTCAGAGAGAACAGATCCGTCCCCGTTGACTTACATTGTGTGTCAGAACGGATCTGTCTTGCTCCGCACCACATCGCGGACAGAAAAAACCTCTGCTCGCAGAATTATTCTGTCCGCAATGGGGACACAACCAAACGGAACAGAATGCATTTTGGTGCATTCTGTTTAGTTCAGTTCAGTTTTGTCCTCATTGACAATGAATGGGGACAAAACATGCGTTTTCATCCGCTATTGAAATCCTATGATGGATCTAGTGGAATTAAAAATGCTAGTGTGAAAGTAGCCTAAGGCCCCATTCACACGACCGTATGTTCATTTCCGTATTCTATCCGCATTTTTGCGGATAAGATGCGGAACCATACAGACCCATTCATTTTTCCATAGGAGAAACAAAAATGCGGAATGCACAACGTGTGCATTCTGCATCCGTATATTAGGGAAGTTCTCCCTCATAAAAAAGGAAACATGTCCTATACTTGGCCGCAAAACACGTCCGTAGCCCCATTAAAGTCAATGGGTCCGCAAAATTACAGAACACTACGGAAGACTTTCCGTATGTCTTCCGTTCCGTTTTTATACGGACACGGAATACATACGGTCGTGTGAATGAGGCCTAAAGCAGATGGCTTAGCAAAAAAGGGGGAGGGGGCTTAGTAGGAAAATGGGTATGGCCTGAGAGGCATCATTTTGTGCCAAAATGACACCACAATTCTGGCATAAAATTCTGGTGAAAAGTAAGCCAACAGTTGGTATAAAGTGAGACAAAACTGTCTATGCCTGCACCACATTCATCGTCTAGCCTGAGCCCCTATGATAAATGTGGTGCAGCCTAAGGCCCCTTTCACACGAGTGAGCAATGCGTGATGGGAATGCATAGCACCCGCACTGAATCCTGACCCATTCATTTCAATGAGTCTGTGTACATGAGCGTTGTTTTTTTATACATCAGTTCTGCGTTGCTTGAGAATCACAGCATGTTCTATATTCTGCGTTTTTCACGCAGCCCTGGCCCCAGAGAAGTGAATGGGGCTGCGTGAAAAACGCATTGCATCCGGATGCAATGTGTTTTTCACTGATGGTTGCTAAGAGATGTTTGTAAGTCTTCAGTTTTTTTTCTTCACACGCATTAAAAACACATCAAAATACATTGCACCCACGCGGAAAAACGGAAAAACTGAAACACTGAATGCGATTGCAGACAAAACTGACTGAGCTTGCTTGCAAAATGGTGCGAATTTCACTGAACGCATTGTTGCATCCTGACACAATCCATATCGTTCGTGTGACAGAGGCCTCAGTTTACAACATATAGGGTTACCAACTCTGCCCCATTGAGCCTAACTACCTGTAATTGATTATCTAGGAGAGTCCATACGCAACATATTGGACATCACAAAATCTCAACCCAAAAACAAGTTTCTAACGGGTGGTCTCAAAACATTGATCACTGTCCACTTGTTTGGTTTAGTATTTTTGTCTACTGGCTAAAACCCAATCTACGAGAAAACTTCTAGCACAGAGCAAAAGTTGACTTCAAAGCAAGTGACTTTCTGTGGTCTCACATGCTACGATCATGAGGTCCATTCCACCCCATATGTGGTCACCCACCCTGATACCAAATCACTGTACTTCCTATTTCATGTGTAGAGGATAATACAAATAATAATATAATGTGCCCCTGAAACGAGTTTTCTCTCCCAAGCTTGTAGGCTATGCTTGGTCTGGAGCCATGGGTGGGGGGCTCATACCCGTTCAGTCACCTGACGAGAAGCTCAAAAACAAAACTTGTCAAGTAAGTGAACCGTGCATGAGCAGCTTAACACCTGAACCTACAGTCAGGTGGAAGCACACGCTCCAGGGGTTCTTATGGTGGTTTAATAACAGCGCCCATTACGTATCTATCTAGATACAGCTCACCAGTAAGCACTCTGTACGCTCTGTTCCTGCAGTTCTCTTTGTATTGCTTACCTACAGCAAAGCTCTGCGCTAAGTGTTCGCTTTGTATTTAATTCAGAAAAGGACGTATTGTCTGGAAGAAGGAGTCTATGGACCTTGATATTAGGCAGACGGATGCATAAGCTGACTACAGAGAACAACGTCCCTTTCACAGCATATTAGCGGGCAGCTAAACATATCAATGCATGCTCCATGTGCATAAGATATACGTATATAATATATATTTATATATATATATTTACATAAAATGTAGATGCAAATGTACGGTTTGGGTACAGCATATAGCAGCATATAGAGAATATGTATACATATATCACACATACTTCATAATAGCATAAGTCATAATATAAAAGTATCAGCATCCTATCATTGTAGGTATTCATCGCACAGTACTACTATATTACACATACAGAGTTTTACACATATATGTCCTTATATAACAAGCCATAACATAGGTAACTACCTCTGGAGCAATACATCCAGTTACATACAGTATACGTGACACATGACGTACATCTTCCAAATACAATGTAACAAATAAATAATACAATAGCAGCAAATATTTGTAAACAGCAGACATATATTTATAAATACAGGCAGTTCACCCCTTGTATCTATGACAGAAGCCTGGATTCTGCACCTTTATAGACAGTTTTACTGAATACAGAGGCAGTCTCTCTCTGACTATACTGACCATGCATCTCACTCATACATTCAGATTATATGGTGACACATGGCTCTCACACATGGGCACGGGGTTGTCACCATGTCTTATACCCCTTATTCATGCATTACTTTAGACTACATGAGTCTTAGCCTGTCTTCATCATATCCACATATTCATTCTATGTATTTCCAGTGATTTGGTGATTATATATATATATCCATTTCACTGTTGTGCTTCCATGGTACATGATATATCTACCATCTTATAGAGTAGAGAAATAGCAGACAAAACCTACCCCCTTTAATACCCACAATAATGCCAACACCTTAGCCTCATGCAATGCATTTCAGAGCATACCTTTCATCATCAGCATCACAGTCCTTCCTCATACAGTCTGACTACAGCCAGCTAGAAATAGTGTAGGTCCTCTATATAATCCCTATACCGGGGTTCCCCAGTCTTCACTTGCATACAAAGCATCAAGTGATCCATCATGCATCCAGCTGCCCAATACACCTAGATAACCAATAACTCAGAAGAGACCATACCCTGAGTGCTTGGTAAGTCAGCAGCAGAGGTAAGTGGGTGGCAGACTATTCCAGGGTTTCAGAGGATGCTCCATCTCTTTTCCACAAACCTGTCTGTACCTTCTTACCCGGCCATGCACTGCGCTCTGCCAGTTGAGTGTGGGGGCTGCATTGTTTTCAGCCGGCTGGATTACACCTACTACAACTGCGCCATCTGCTGTCAAACACGTGGTACTGCAGGAAAGCTTTCTAATGTAGGAGACCAGAGATGTTTAACCCTCTCCAGGCCATAAAGCTGTCATTTGTTACTTTGCTAAAGCTGGTGTTACAGATGACATATGTTGGTTCAAGAAGAGATCTATGTCCTACAAGAAATGGAAAGATATACATTTCATTGGGACAAGTGAATATTTATGCCACTTCTAAGGGCTGGAAGTGTCTTATCAATAGGTATGAGCGAATCGACTTCGGATGTTTCATCCAAAGTCGATTCGCTCATCCCTACTTATCACCCCTAAAAAAATACATACTAAATTGTGCAATTTCTTTTAAAAGTTTGAGAAATTTCACAGGGACTGGATTTATTCTAAGTAATATTATAACAGTGACATATTTTTGGCCTTTATGGTGATGGATTGTTTCAATAACAAGCTGCAAAAATCGATTTCATGCCTAATGCCCACCATGATAAAATAATGGCGTGAAATCCTAACATTTGACCGCCATGACCGGACGTATTGGAAAATCAGTTTCCCTTCATTTTCTTTATTTTATATCTACGGAATGGACAGAAATACATAGATCAGACTATAGCCCAGTTTTAAATACTGTATATAGCTCTATTCACACTGAGTTTGGGTGGGGGGCGGGGGGAACTGGGGGTTGAGTGGTGGAGTAGGGCAGCGGTGGGTGCCAACAAGCCCTATACCTTGGCCAGGGTATTTAGATACCAGGCTAGGGCAGTAAACTGAACCTTTGCCCCAGTGAGGAAAAGTCTTGCTACAGTTCTGGCGGGAGGTATACACAACCAATGTAAAAATAGTAAACCGCTAGGTATATGCCTTTTGCAGGAGAGGACTTTACAACCATGCAAACCAAGCACATGCTTGGGGTCTGCAAAGATTGGAAGGGGGGCTCTGCTGTCCTCAAGCAGTTATCTGGGAGAAAAAAAAGGCTAAACCAAGGGCAGATACAAAACCTGTGCAGCTGGTTCGGGGGCCCAGATGAAATGCAGGAGCAGAAGCTTCTGGCTGAGAATGGTGCAAAGGGGGTAGAGTCATACACCATAACATTTTGTTGCTTGGGGCCCCAGAAATGCCAAATCCAGTGGCGTAACTACAACTTACTGGGACCCACAACATAATTTTGAACGGTGCCCCCCAGCAACTTCTTCGCAACCTCAAACTTACGTGCAACCCCCACTCCTGTGGCTAGTCAAGATCACTCTTTCAGACAAGAGAGAGTGACACTTTCTACAGTGTCACTGTATATAATGTCAGTGTATAATACTGTTGAGGAGGCCCTGACAATAAAACCTTTTAGTCTTCCTACTGAGGGGGCCCCTTGTGGGTTTGGGCTCCAAAGCAGCCGCTTCTCCTATAGCCACGCACCCAGCCAAATCCACTCCTGACCTTTTGCGTCCAATTGTACTGACAAGCATAACCGACTACTAAAAGGCAAGCCAATGTAGACTGGTCAGACATAAAGGGCACTCTTTTAGCACACATTTGGATAGGTGCTATAGACATTGCAAGCATATGTTGATCCCAAGTGGAATCCCTGATGTGCCGTTTCAGTTTCTGGGGTGTAACGTGCACAATGTATTCATCACATCCAGACATGTCGCTAATCTGTTGTGAATGTGATTACATCTCCCCCTCTACATTTACAGCTAACAGACAAATCAGGGCCTTTTGGCTATAAATAATATAGGTTGCTTCGGCTGCGAAGCATAAGGTGTGAAGGGGAGGTGAGATCTATACGCACACTTAGCATCTATGATCTCACATTCAGAGGCATTTCCTCCTGCTTCCCCGCTGACGCCTGCACTGTATTGAAGGAGCAGAGTGGAGAGAGAGATAAATTTAGACAGATTCGTGCAGCACGACATCTATATGTACCCTTGGTGCAGAAGAATGTATTCAGAGAGCTAGATCTGAGCGTTTGCAGAGTCTGCTCCCTCTTCCTTTCCATTCAATGGGAAGGATAGGCCTATTGATCTTAATTATGCCTGCTCCTATTGAGGATCAGATATCATCGGGGCTCAGTGCTTCCGTATTTTCACTTCTAATCCCATGGTGTAATGTTCATTTTTATCCCACTGGAAGTGATTGCGTTCTGTGGATTAAAGCCGACCATGCACAAGAAGACTGAGAAGAAACAAGCAGACAACGACAAGAAACATGCTCCTTCTTTAAAGTGAACTGCCATCTTTTATCGTCGTGCCAGATTTAGGTCCAGCATTCTGTGCTGAATAATTGTAGACAGCGAGTTACATTTATTTATGGTGCATGCTATATGTGCATCATTATTTAACTTTTTGAGGTTCTCCACACATTTGTAAAGTGGTAAGAAATGGGGTAGGGCTTCGTGAGAGGACAGAGCCTATTGTTGCCCACCGGATTTACTATACTCAACATTAGAAGCTGGCATAAGTTATAGATCAAGTCTAGATTTGAGTTTCTGGTGCCAGAGAAGAGCCTAATTTTTAAGAGGAGCATCCTACTCCAGCGCACATATAGGAATGCCAGTCTTGATAAATCTTCCCCAGTAAATTTATCATGGACAGAGCTCCATTTGATATAAAGCTCCCAATTTCCTGCATAGACATACAGTTATAGAATATTAATTCTGTCCATCCACAGTCACCCCTAGATGGAGCTGAAGAGCCGACTGCATACTGTGTTCTTATTGAATTTAATGTCTACCTGAAATAAAAAGGCTTCCTCTGGCAGCAAATGCAGACAGCCACAATTTTATTATTTAAAAACTGTTGGCACTTTAACACCTTAACTTTCTGAATAGTCTTCATTTCAAACTTTTACTCATGATTGTCTGTCCTGCTAACTGGACAGCACATTCTGGCTATGTAGTCTCTCTCAGTTCTCCCCTTCCATGCTCTTAGTGTTACAGAGAGCAGCAGGGAGGGGGAGGATGTTGTATGTTGGGATTTGGAGAGGAGGGAAGCATCCAAGTTTTCAGGGAATGCTGAATGCACAAGTTGTAGATAGGGAGGAAAGAGCACACAACATTCAGCTGTATGAGAGGGGTTAATCTCAATTACTCAACACAACAAACAAGATACCTGTAATTACATATTATGGTCACCATCTGGAACTAAAGCCACCAAACTCAGAAACTGCTATCAGTCTTTCTTAACCATTCCGGTAGCTACCTATAGGTTCTTTACTAGAGCCAACTGCAAGGCAGAATAGAGTTGTCTGGTAGAAAACTGGAAACAAACCTACCAGAATGACGGTGGAGAAAGAGTAGTCGACAAGCAGGGTCAATACCAGGAGAGACGGACAAAGCAAAAACTGGGGTTGAGAGGTTAATCCAAAATCAAGCAGGATATCAGGATAATTATAAAAAGCTAAAATGGCAGACAAGAGGCTAATCTGGAATACAGACCTCAGTCAGGAGTTCTAATGAAGTAGTATTGAGAAGCGCTCTGCTCAAGAGCCAGGATACAAAATGGAAAATCACAGGCAAGACACTTAGGTATCTGCAGTCTTAAATGCCCTGACTAGCTCTGGGATTAGACACATAGTCAGGAACCTTCCCTTCCAGTCTTTATTGATAGGTTAACTAGCTGGAACTTGGCTGGTCAGCATGTCAACCATCCCAGCACAGCCAAGCGCAGTGATTTGGCTGGGTGAACTCCTGACAATACCCTCATGGGCTAGAGAAGGAGAAATTAAGCTTTGCTAATACATGAGAGCTAGTGAAGGCAGCAGTATCCTGGACACACAAACCTCACATCCAGCATGTGTTACCAAGAGGGACAATCCTACATGATCTGAAACTAACAGCTGGTTGTACACTAACTATCTGAAAATTAATGAAGGAATAAAGATTGCAGCCTGAAACCAAGTTCAAATTTTTTTTTTTTCCATTTCATAGTTGCTTATAGGCTTTAAAGGCTTGCACATAGCTGCAGTTTGCCTGATTAAAACACTGTTTTGTTTCCCAAGTGAAGATACTTTTTCTTAATATGAAAATTAGGTATTTTCATGTAATAAGGGCATAACCATTGCTCTTGTTGAACCCATGCTCCACTAATTTCTGTGGCCAGCCCCTCCCTGACTACCACTGCCTGGTGCTGTCCATCGAAGTAAAGTAGCAAGGAAGGGGCTGTCCACAGAAAGGAGCGGAGCTTGTGTGCAACAAGAGCAGTGGTGATGCCTTCATTGCTCCAAAGGTCTAATTTGCATATTAATAACAAATATCATAACTCGGGAATGGAGCAACTAAAGAAAAACAGTGTTTTAATCAGATAAACTACAGCTATGTGTCTATGCAGACAGTTGTATAGAGAGGTCACTGGTGACAGATTCCCTTTAACTCTTTAAGGTCATGTGGAGGATTTGGCAGTCCATATCACAAAAATAGAACGTCAGACCCTGATAAGAAGTTTATCAGCACAGAATTTTAGACTTATTTAGATTATAAATGTGGATAATGCGGAGATTGTAAGGCATGGTGTAATACAAAAGTCAGGGTAGATATGCAAAAAATAGCTTTAATCAAAGATAATTAAAAATCAGTGTATACAGTTTATGGGCAAAAAAGTTGGCACCTGTATCAAAAGCCCAAACTCAGCAGTAAACGTGACTGCGTACACATGGCCCATAATAAAACTTAATTTCTTTATTATTTGGCTTCTTCCTGACAGGTTCAATGCTTACATTGCAGAGAAGTAATGGGCTGTTATTTCAGAGTAACTCCTTATGATAAACAGAAACTGCATGCAGTACCATAATGCTAGAAAACACCACTGCCAACCTCATTTGCTCTCATCCCCTAACAGATGCTTGCTCTTTCCCCAGGCAACTCCAGTTCATTTTCACTATCATGTCTTACCAAGAGAAAACATATGCAGAGTGTCCAATCTGTGCAGATCATCTTTACATTATGTACATGAGGTCTTCTACCTGGAATGAACATGTCTAGGTCTTCTGTCTGGTAGACTCCTAAAAGAAGATGAGGAGAACTCTCATTCATATTATGACGACTGGATCTCGTAGAACTCACCCCTAGGCAGGTTTTAGGCCTAACTTTATTCCTGGCGGATCCCCGATCTCTCCGGGCCTCATCGCTTAAACAATTACACAATTACATAGTTACACCATTGCTAACTAAGGTTAGAAAAAAACACAGGTCCTTCAAGCCCAACCTATAGTTCTATAGTGTTGATCAGAGGAAGGCAAGAAAACTCATATGAGGAGCAAATTGCCCCTTATATAAGGATAAAAATTCCTTCCCAACTCCAAACAATAAATCCCTGGATCTACATCCCATCTCCAGAAATCTAGTACCCATAACCTGAAATATTTTTACATTCAAGAAAGGCATCCAGAGCCTTATTAAATGTCTTCAATGAATCTCACTGCTCTTACAGTAGAGAATCCTTTTCTATGCTGATGTAGAAGGCTTCTTTCTTCTAGATGTAGAGGATGCCCTCTTGTCATGGTTACAGGCCTTGGTATTAAAAGGTTATGTGTGATTAGATATTGCCTAAATTGTCTTTTATCCAGACTGAATAACACCAAATTTGATAATATGCCATAATACTGAACCTTTCCTTTAATTACCTTGATCACCCTCCTCTTCAAGCATTCTAGTTTAAATGTCCTTCTTATACTCTTATAACCAAAAATTGTAGACAATATTCCATGTGTGGCCTGACTAGTGATTTGTATAGAGGCAAAACTATGTTTTCATCATCACTATCTTTGCCTCTTTAGATGCATTTGATTTTTTTTTTGCCTTGGCAGCAGCTGCCTGGCATTGGTCACTAAACTCAATGTGATGAACCGCACCCCGCAGCCCCGCCCTGCGCGTGCTTACGTGGGGATCACGCGGTACGGTTCAGTCTTTGACTACAAACACATGACGTTCCATGCCCCCTCGGGGGAGTGTAAGGTTACATACGGCACGGTCTTTCACAGGCGCCTCCAATCCACGCAGGCACAGCAAGGCACAGAAAGGGAGAGAGGGTAACCCACACGATCCCTACGTGGTCCTACGCTCACTCACAATCCTGACCGGCTGAGAGGACCTTTTCGCTATCACCAGCGAAACTGAGTCTATCAGCCACTAATACTACCACCAGCTCTCGTTTGGTATAATTCCAGTCCGTTAACGGATTTTATCGGGAGAGCAGCCGAACTGAGGTATCATATAACAATGTTACTGAGAACACGGACGTGGGGATTCGTGATCGAGATACAAGAACAGCACAAGATTAAATTATATTTTTAATCACCTTAAGGGCTCATTAGATATACTATATACACAGAAAATGGATACAGATATGCCAGATATGCAAATACAAGTGGTATGGTACAACAGAATTGAACAGAACAATAGTCAGTTAACAGAGAGATGGATAGTCCGTTAAGATGAGTTCTGGGCTGAGGTAAGGCCTGGCTGTAACCACATGGGGTGCAGTGATGTCAGCAGCTTGTCCAAGATCCCTCCAAACACCATGCTCAGGGTGACCCCCCTTCAGAGAAAGACCCTGGCCTCTGTTCTGTGTGGCCTTTTACCCTGCAGCCGGCCACTCCCCCGGGAGGAGTCAACCCCCCCTGTCCCAGTTCTGGTAGCAAAAGCCCCACAAAACCATTATGGCCCATAGCTCCAGACCGGGAGGTCACAGGGAAAGGGTTCTGGTACCAACTGATTCGCCTGGGTTCCGACTACAGGTGGAGACCAAACACAACACACTTATCAGGTTCCTGCTTGGAGATCCCCGTATCTCCGCTTCCTGACATGTGATCGCTAACTCTCTGTCCCCGTCTCGCGAATATATGATTGGCGTATGCTTGTGATGAACAGCCAGTCCATAATTCTTTATTAATTCCTGGCTCCAATATGTCTCGAAAGTGGGTATCATGGCTAACAAGCTGATAGCTCCCTGCTGAGGGCTCTTCCTATGAAAAGGGCTTTGACTCTGTAGTGGCTGGGAAAGGTGTGAATCGTATACAAGTGACCTGCTTTGAAGGCAGGACCCCTGCGGTGTTTACTCCATCTGCTAGTTGCCAGTAGATGACTGTGATTAAATCATGCCTACATGGATCATGATTTCTATGATTAAATCACGGCTAACATGGATCATGATTCCTCATTTCTCACACTCAACTTCACTGTCCATCACCATTCCTAAGTCTTTTTCAGTGACAGTAACCGAACATCTTTTCCTTTGACCCAAGTGCATGACCTTAGATTTTCCACATTGAACTTAATTTGCCATTCCTCATCTCAAGTCTCCATCTTCCGCCTCTCCACTGTCTCTCTCTAGGTGCTAAAACTGATAACATAAGGGAATCTTCTAACCCCTCCCAGTGAATGCTACGGTGCCCAGTTTTCACACCTGCTTTCCTTGTGATGTCAGCACAGGGTTTCCAAGCGACTGACCTAGTCTCCTGTGAGATTCCCATAGTCATCCCAGCAGGAGGCACATTCCAGATCTATACTATTGACTGCTTCCTGTTCCCGCAAGCCACCAATGCCACACATATCAAAACAAAGCACAATCAAAGACATATAACCATGTAACATGTGCACATAAATAGAACTGCAAAAAGTATGCCACCTATTGTGCACCCTGTTACAGTGACACCCCTCCAGAGTGCAAGACACTCTTTGTAGCCACTCTTTCTGAAAGATGAAATTGAAGGTCTAGCACAATTGAGAAAAGGTTTAACAGCCATTGTCATTTGTCTACAGTGAAGAAAAGATTAAGAATCAACATCTGTTATGTTAGAAAGAAATCTATACTGCAAGCTTCTCACGCACAGGCTGGTGAAGAACAGGCGTCCGTTCTCACACCACTAGCTTCATATTGAACGCTACAGCTGTAGAACAGATAGCAATGGTCCAAATAGTGATGCACAACAATTGATCTATCAGGCTTTAAGGAGCCGTAATAATAATTGTACCACTCACTAAGCACAATATGAAGAGCAAACCTGAAATACATTGCAGGGAGAAGGTGTAACCTAGGTTTAGAAAAACCAAGTGCATCTTGCTTCTTCTCTATTATCACAGCACCCAGTACCGCACCACAGAGTCCTGACGTTGAAGCACGCGACTGCTTTGGTGGGCTATATGACTGACTTCATAGCCTGAGCTGCAATTACCATGACATGTCCTTGTAAATATGGATATGTCTTGACGTTTTTTAGTATCATGATAGAGATATGGACAATCTTATTTTTAGGTTAGTAGAGAACTTGCTAACACCATGTATTGCTCCTACCTGTTGTCATTGAATTTCTGTCTTACCCCACTTCCCAACGCTGTAGATAGGAACCACTCAACCATAATTAAAGGGTTACTCCCATCTACAGGATAAGCCATAAATGTCCAGTAGGTATGGATACTAGAGTCAGACTGACCCATCAGAATACCAGAGGATCTTCCAGTAGGCTCAGGCTGCCTTTGGAGCCAATAACTTGCCACTTTGGTCTGTTTCTTTGGATCAAAGCCTATAAGATTTTGTTGATGAGGATTGGGCTCAGAGAATAATTTCCTCTGGTGGACCCAAGGAACTGCAGTCCTGCTCTTATTTCGAGAACGGGGTCTCCTCTTGAAGCTGCTGTGAATAAAGAGGTGGCACTGTATGTGCTATGCACACCATTCACCTCTGTGGGATGTTTCTAAAAACTCCCATAGCAGTGAATGGCGAGAGCTGCTCATCAACAGCCACCCGCCATCTGCAGCAGTAGCAAGACAGGGTTTGTTTCACAAGAGGTGTGTGTGTGTATCCAAGAAATGGGACCCACATCTAAGATCTCGCCTCATGCACAGAATTGTCTCTGTTTGTGGTCCGCAAATTGTGAATTCGCAAAATACGAATGCTTTCCATGTTCCTTCTGCATTTTTTGTGGACCCGTTGACTTACAATGGGTCCGCGGTGCGCACTTTGAGGACAAGTATAGGACGTGGTCTATCCATTTGCGGAACGGAAATACGACTGCTGAAAAAACACACGGATCATCCATGTGTTTTCTGCATCCGTTTGTCCACTTCATAAAATTATAGAATACTGTATGTACGCAAAATGTGGACCTCTTGAAGACTATTAGACTGCAAAAAACATACGGTGGTGTGTATGAGGCCTAATGATCATTTATGGCATATCCTGTGGATATTTCATGATTTTCCAGATGGGGATACCCATTTATATTTAAAAAGTAGTACATGTTATTTTATTTGCCCCTCCATTGAGTCATTAAAGAGGTTAGCTAATGTAGAAGACCTATACACTCTACTCTGGCATTCTGAGTGAATAGAGAGGGGTCTGCTTTCAAGACCCTCAACTTTTAACCAGAGCAGAGCATAACTACACAGAATAGGGGAGATTATTGTTGTTTTTTGACACTTTTGCACCTCACTAGAGACCGTGGCTTATAGGAAAATGAGCTGCCATGGCTTAAAATGTGACATGTGCCAATAATGACACAACACGAGCCTAAACTAAGCCAAGTAATAGGTGGTATAAAGTTAGAAAAGAGTGTCTAACTTCTAGCAAAATCAGAGAAGTGCTAGACAATTAAACAAATGGATAGAGTAAGCCAGTTTGGAGCAATCATATATGTATGGACACGGATGGAGACTTGGTGGGATCTTGCTCATCTATTTTGGCTCGGTTGTCAGCCAATCTGAGAGTTTCAATCATGGAAGATAAGAGAGGAAATACGCAGGATTGGCTTAGCCTTTCCTTGTAGTGACAGCAAATACAACGCGTTTGAAGACCCATAGCCCCTTCATTGGGTACAGTGAGACAAGATATCTAACAAGATGTACCAAATGTATCTCACAGTACGAGCCACTGTGATAAATTTGGCACATTAGACAGTCTTGCCAGAGTTTACGAGTCTAAATATTCAACAGGATTAGTAAATCTGCCTGAGTTTTTTTTCAATCCGGAGGTTCCAAAATGTCTGTGTACCGCATAGACTGCCCATTGAATTTTTACTTCATTTCTCCTGTAGGGACACTGCAGGGGTAATTACCACGTGTTGCCAGGTTCATCTACGGATTACAGATGACCAATAGGATACCAAGAAGAGAGACACTCTGTGATCAACTTATTCCCTGTTGTCCCTTCCAGGGGCGGACTGGGAACTTAAAGTGGCCCTGGAAAAAATACTAAAAGTGGCCCCATTTTGTAGTCGGGTCCAAATTGATGGAAGGCAGGGCCAGCCATACCATATATAGCACACTCAACAGAGCCAAATACCACAGTCCATCACAAAATACATCCCCAAAAACTTCTACTGGCAGCTGTGAGGAGGGCCCAGGCAGCCCCCTGGGCATCGGCCCACCAGGAAATTTCCCTGTAAGGTCTATGGCCAATCCGCCCCTGGTCCCTTCTAACGAAAACGGGTTGTCCAAAGTGAAAATCCCCTTTTTAATGATTTTTTCGCATGTTTAACACAATGGGCAAATGATCCAATAAATCTTCCCAGTCATGCTAGATTTTACTCTGCTTTGTGCCATTTTATTCCGATTTTGTGTAGTTCATGATGTGTGTTATTTTAACTGGTTGTTTTTCTAGTTTTAGTAAATTACGTAACATTTACATCTTTCCTACTTCATTATCTCTGAACATCCTTGACATTATCATCGTCCAATGTATTCCTATAGCTTCTTGCAGCTTAACAGTATCAATTTGTTGATTACATTACTCTGCCGGAGAGTAGATGGTGAGGGGTGGCCATCTCCTTCAAGAGGTCTCCATCACTTCCAAAGTGCCATCAAGATAATTATTTAGTTGTTTTTTTTTTTTTTGGGGGGGGGGAATGGTAATTTTTACTAATTGTTTAATATTTTAATTTTTTTTGTAAGGGGCCTTTTAGACGTTTTTTACATTTTTCTTACTTACTAAAGACCCAAGAAAGACCAATAATGTTATTCTGTACAGTGTATATCTGGTCCACCTGTTTGAACACTGCAGCCTTCTCACATAAAAGTAAAGGGCATCTGTCAATAGATTTGTCCCTATGAAACTGGCTGACCTGCACATACGGTATGAACATGGGACCAACACAGATGCCTTCAGCTCCCAAGCGCACATGCAACAGTTCAGCCAGTTTCATAGGGACAAATCTGTTAACAGATGCCCTTTAAAGGTGCCCACGATTTGGTGCCAAATAACAAAAGGAGTAACATTCTCCCTATCCTTCCCCTGCCACTCCAATGCTGATGCTTCCCTGGTCCCTCACAGATCTTTCTGCTCCACTAATGACTTGTCCGCATGACATGTGACCACTGCAGCCAATCAGCGGCTGTAGCAGTGACATGTCAACATCAGTGAGGTCACCACTGTGGCCAGTGAATGGCTGCAGTAGTCACATGTGATGTCGACATCTCATCGCTGGAGCAGGAAAAGCAGAGACCGCTGCAGGCCATCTGCATTGGATTGTTAAAATGAATATTACACCTTTAGATATTTATGCTATCGTAAGCTGTTTTATAAATTTTTCATGGGGTTAGACAACCCCTTTAAAGGGATTCCACAGTTATAAGTGATGTACTGTGTCATGCAGCACCCCCTGCCTTAGACATAATACAGTGCTTCAGTTTTGCATGGAGGGTTCCTCTGATGTAGAGAAAACAGATATAGATTCGGTCAATCTTTTAGTGAGGGTGAAAGATGACAAGACATGTCAAAGGCCGAGTCAGATAGTGATCCTATAGATCTTGATAGTCTCATTATTGCTTGTCAGGTTTGTTTTCAGGCCATACATTTTGCAGTATTGATCCGGCTGCTTCGAGAATATGTGGCCAACGCTAAAGATTTACCCATGATACATTTGTATCTGCATAAACAGCCTCTCAGTCCACTATTCCCTTCTCGGCTAGGCAAGCAATTTCATTTTGTCCACATTGATGTTGATGTGAAATTTCCCACAGACATGGTGCAGCACTGATGACATTCAGATATTCATTTTCTCATTATATATACTGTATATATCCTGTAAAGACGTCTACAAAGAGGAGAAGCTCCAACAGTCATGGAAATGTATGCAAACTAATCTCACCATTAAATTGTAGGTGAGCATATGAGAATATATTCAGAAATTTCCATTAATAACAATGCCCTAATTTAGTAATCTGTAATGGGGCCCCCCAACTGCCATAGGCCATTAATAATACTGACATTTGGGCCCCTCAGAAACTAGGGAATGGGTACAACTGCTACCCCTGCACTCTGTATAGCTATGCTCTAAGCTTGAACCCTATAGGGAAACAGAAGCATTATAGCAGCGGCCAACGGCCTGCTCGGCCTCATCTGCCCCTGACCTCTTGCTCCAATCTTCTTCCAGGTGAGCCCAGTCGAAGGGTTACTCTGTCCCCTTGCTGGCTCAGCCACTCTGGACTGCCTATAGAGCACACACATGTGTTCCCTCTAGCTTGTAAAGGGTCAGTGTACATGCACCTTAGTCTTTACCAGCCAATGGCTAGCAACTTTGAAGTACTTAAGGCCTCTTCCTATATGGGAACGTGCCTGAGTAATAGGTTCCTAGTACTGTTGAGGTGTGCTGATATATGTCTGTCTGTCCAGATTTGACCTCTCACTGCCTGTCCTGATCTCTGCCTGATCTCCGTCCCAACCTTGGACTGTTTCTCGGATTGCATATCCTCTGACTTCCCTGACCTCGATTATCCTTGTCTACAGTTTGGTCTGATGCCCCTAGTTCAGCTGTAAACCAAACAGAGACCACTCCAGGAGGTAGCTTCCTAGTGGTTCCCCTGTGGCATAGTCCAGATCCCTATATAGGGGTTAAAGAGTGAAAAACAGGGGACTGCCAGAATAACACTCTTAGGAGTAGCCCCAAGTCAAACCTATTTGGTTGACACAGTGGTTCCACACACAGTGCATAACAACATGGAGGGCCTAAAGGAAGACATTAGGAACCTATAGCCACTGCATGTCCCTGAATGATATCCTTCTTATGCACAGTGCTTCTAGTGGAAAACAGCTCCATTCATATTTAAATCAGAGGCACATGGAGGTATAGTAGGGCTGTGGATGTAGGTCCTTAATATGATGCCTAAGTCACTCTGATCTGGGATGTCAATATTATTCCATTAAACCAGTTTTACTGCTTCTATGAGAATCTAAAAGACCTCTAATATTCTAATCAAGGGCATCACTAAAATTCACTAGGCCTACTATTAAAAGCTCACAATGCCCAGGATGCGCTCCCTCCTCCTTATTATCTTATTCATGGTCAATAATGCATTGAACTGTAGTAATGCTGGCAGCTCTATAACTACAACCCAAATAGGTACAGATAACACTGCCAAACAGCAAATTTGACTGCTGTTACAGCAGCAAAAGGTTTGCAGCAGAACAAGTCTCTGTGAGCTAAATACATTAAAAGAACTAATTCACTCTTGTCCCATGAGTTTTCTAAAAGAAATTGGACGCAGAACATATCAGAAAGAGTTTTTTTTTTTTTATTACTCAGTGATTAAAATTTAGTCCCATTATAATAGACAATCCCTTAAAGTGGTATTCCGGTAAAGTAACTTAATTTTTGAAAAAACGCATTAAGGCTGCAAGCTGTGACCCAACCAGAACCCATACCTATACATATAACCAGAGCTTCAATTTACCTTGCAATCCATTTGTCTAGCTCCTGTGTGAGCCTACAACACACTGAGAGTATCATGGCTCCTGATCTTCCTTCACAAAACTACAATCCCCACAATCCCTAGCTTTCCTGCTGTGAGTGTTGATGTTTATTGATTGGTTGCCTGATATTCCAGCCCAGACACACCGCTTCTACTGACTAATCACCAGCACACTGACACTCCCTTTGTTTCACAAGACATTTAGCTGGAGAATTGATAGCAACACACTGAGCATGTTCGACCTGACAAAGGCTTGGAACTACAGGTCGATGCCATGGTAACTTATGAGGAAACACAGTGGGTAGCAGAGGAAGAAAACTACTTATAGCTAGTGAACGGTAAATATGTGAAAATTACGTTAAATTAGGTAATTATTGATGATGAATTCATCTAAAACATAAGTTATACTTATGGTAACCGGAATACCACTTTAACCTGTTTAAAGGCACCTTTCACACTGAAAACATGGTGTTAGTAATATCTCAAGTTAAAAGTTGCGCTAAGTTTCAAGCTGCAATCTTTATTTCTTTATTCATTTTCAGACCACCTGATAGAACCTGCTTGTAGTTCAGATTTTTATTATGAGGACATGTTCCTCTCACTAATACATATCATATGTAAGATCTGTGTGTCCACGGTGCTGCTGTCATCACTAGCTCTCATGTATGAGCATACCTTCATTCCTGAACTGATATCTCTTTCTACAGCACATAATAGCTCGCTTCTCCCGTCTGCTGACATACACTGATGTTAAGAGGTGAGTTACCACCATATACCCCGCCTATCGAGTGCTGCCCAAAGGGGTGTTACATGTTACTATCTCTAAGGGTCCGTTCATTTTGCGGAATAGATGCGGCCCATTCATTTTAATGGGCAGCATTAGATCACGGACAGCCGTGGCTCCGTGCCCCAGCTCCATGAAAAAAGATAGAACATGTCCTATTCTTGTCTACAATTGCGGGACACACACATTGTCATAGTCATAGGCATTTTGTATGGGGTGCCGGCCATGTGTGTTCCGCAAATTGCAGAGCACACACTGTCTGGCATCCGTGTTTTTGTGGATACACAAAAACATGGCCGTCTGAACAGCCCCTTAAACTGTAAGATGGAAGGGAAGAGCAGAGAGAGCTGACACAGCCAAGATCAGTGTATTGTCAGATGTTATGGGCAACCAGGTTGCTTCATGTTCACCTCATTACTAATTTTGTTTGGGCAATTGCAAAGAAATCTGGCTTGAACCTGGGTTTGGTTATCACCTTTGCCGTTTTAATTAGGGTGAATTGCTGATTATTGAGCCTTTATATATCTAGGACTTACTCCATTCAGGTTGTCAGGTATATATATGTATATGTAACTACAGGGTGGCCCACAGAAAATTAGCCAGCCTTCAGCATTCAGCGATAGTATGACAAGATGAACGAGCAAGTGGATTGTTTTTTTTTTCAAATTACCCACAAGTCACAAAGTGATCCCTGTTCATATGTATTGTCCTGGCTGATTTGCTGACTCAAATTAAGATCAGGTCAGTTCGGTAATGCTTCATTTCTGTTCACTTACATTCACCCACTATCTATCTGTATGCCATACAATCTGCCATGCACTCTTCTGTCTGTGACCCTCATCCCTCAGTTCCTGCCATCTATTGGTGAGCTTATGCATTAGCTTGTTTTCTGATAGTATTGATATGTGCTTCTTTTATGTTGTTTTTGTGACCATCCAGTTATACAGCGCATACATTGTAACACAGAAGCAGCAAGAGAACCAGCTACATGAAGGATTTACACAGACTGTACAGCAGCAAAATAATTCTATTTAGAAAGCTGCTTAATTTTGCATTTATGCAACTTTCCAAAAAGTTTTTAATAAAAAAAAATGCTGTCCTTTGCTTTTAAATAGTAATGCTAGATAATGGAATGCAATCACCACACAGTATCTGCATATATTATACTGCCACATACAGTAGCAGAATGGCTGACGTTGTAACGTCAGATAGATACGTAGCCCCTAGAATGTTATATATGACATCCTTACCAATGTAGCATCTTTATTTAACATGATTAAACCCTATAATCACTGATGCCTAAATCAGATAAAAGAATAAGAATGAGATTAGGACATTTAATTCCCCTGGAATCACAATCTGGATTTAGTCTAATGAGAAATCCATAAGTCAGTGCTCCTCTGTGCAGCTATTGTTTCAGCTTTCTTTTAGCTACTATGTCACAGGGGGCTTTGTTCAAAAATAATAATTCAGGTATAAGATCTGCCTGTATACACGAGCCATCAAGCAACACCTATGATTGCCATCTATATATCAAAGGGACATAAAATATTATATTATTTATATATTATTATTATTATTATTATTATTAATAATAATAATAATAATAATAACAAAATAAATTAAAATATTAATAAAATATTAATATAAAGAAACATTTGATAATCTTCAATCCCTTCCATTTCCAAACACAGTCCTATTTGTGCTGAATCTCCTTAAAGAGACCAGTCCTGTATGGAGACCTACTGGAATTATCCATAGTATGGATATTTATTGGCAATGCTGCACTGAAAATACGCAAAGAGGTACCTCTCAAGAAAGACAACCATTTCGCCAGCGCCACCTTGTGGAAGTGGCTCCCTATGAGTCAAGATCTGACTTTCCAACACCCTTGTCAAATCCCAAGACTTGTTGGAAAGTCAAGATCTTGACTCATAGGGGACCCCTTCCAGTAGGTGGCACTTGCAAGATAGTTCTCATGTCTCTTTTCCTATTTGTTCATTAAATGGATTGTATAAGAATAGAAAGAGGTGCACACTGCAAAGAGGTACACTACATATGCAAAGAGGTACCTCCCAAGAAAGAGAACCATTTTGCCAGCGTCAACTTGTGAAACTGGCTCCCTATGAGTCAAGATTTGACTTCCCAACATGTTCAACATGTATAATACAGCTGGCACCTGGCCACAATGACCGGGATTCAGAATGACGCCGACCCCGGTCATTTATTTTCTTAGATGCCATGTTCAATAGCAATGGTTGCATCTGTGGGGTTAGGCAAAAAACAAAGTTAGACCAGTACCTCCTAAGTATATGAAATAAAGTACAGCTGCATGCTACCAAGGGCTTTTAATCAGAGTGTGATATAGCAGGATTCTACATTGCCCTGAATTTTCTAGCCTTAGGCCCAGGAGAGGCAAGTCTGTTAGTGTAGCTCCCGTCTACTGGAAGCCACCTTGTCGCTGGTAGATGGGCCTGACACAATTTTGATTAAAAAAAGTGTGTAAAGTGCTTCTAATTTTGTAAATGTAGCATTAATACAATTCAGATTTATCCATGTTTCCAGTGTTTGCATGTGTCTTTGCACATGAAGCATTGTGCTGCTGCATATAGTGTTTGTTTGCTTATCTATCTAAACATCTATCTATTTCACATTTAAATTCAAATAATCTTTATTGGCAGGACTAAATACATATTAGCATTGCCAAAGCAAATAGGAAATAATCAGGTGGGTATGGGGATTCCTCCATGGAATCCTGTTCGGCACAGTCTGCTCTACTTGGGATTGTATTTCTGTCGGTGATGCCCGGATTCAATGAGCATGCTATGGCTGCTCAGTGTGTGCCGGCTCAGGATTTGTCAGTCTCTGGGATTGGGTAGTTTTTCCTGATATGGGGACAGGTTGTATTTCCTCTGTAGGCACTGGTATACTATCAGCTTCTGTGATGTTCTTATGATGTTCCTCCAGACATTGATATATTCCTGTTTGCGCTTGTGTTACCTTCTGGCTTTCACAATTTGTCAGGCTTTACTGGTTGGTGGCTTGGTCAGGCAGGGTTTGGGTGAGTTGCTTTGGGGTGTTTCATTTTCTGAGGCTTCTTGGTGTAGCAAGGCTTTGTGTGGGGTTTTATGCTGAGGAAAGACCTGAGCTAGCCGTCACACTCTCTCTCTCTCTCTCTCTCTCTCTCTCAGAAGGATGTACCCTGGACAAAGGCTAGTGGGCCAGGGTCTGTGGCAGAGTATCCCCATCTCTTCTGGTCACTCAAGTAGTCTGGCAGAGTTTCCTCTTCCAAGCACTGTTCCCTAAATGCAGAAAACTAGGGGCTCTGACTGCTCTCCTTATATACAGTTTCTAGCTGAACTAGAACCTTCTAGTGAGAGGGGGAGAGGAGAAACTCAGCACAAACAAATACATTGTTATAATTTTTATCTCTCATAGACTTGCATTAAAGCATCAGTGATACTCAATGGCAATGACACCACCGTTTTTCCAGACAAAAACAGATTTTCAGACATAGTAACCTAGCAAAAGGTCAGTCTGTCTGGTTTTGGTGGTAAACAAGGCTGCCTTTTTTACTCCAAAACATGCTCTTCTTTAAACCCTATGGTAGCTGTGGAAAATTACCAGCTTCTCATTATTAGCTAGAAAGTCCCAAAAATCAGTGTTCAATAACCCTTTCCACAGTGCTGTGCAAATATAGCGCAAACAGGATATATATGACAGCAAACATATGAAATGCAGTTACACTGTATTAAACAGTATAAGTCAATGCAAGTCAACCCTTTAAAGTAAAATTAAGTAAGGAGTTGATGGCTTTGCATAGGGGGAAAACCGGCAAATGTCCACAAATATTCAGACTTCAAAGTACCCCTGCTCCAGGGCACTACAAGCCTGCTTTGCCTTTGCTAAGGACATTATGCTGGTGAATAAGCTGAGGATCCTCCTTTTTAGGACACTGTTGAACAGTTTTCCCAGGTTGCTACTGACACGTATCCCTTGGTAGTTGACCGGGTCCTACCTGTCTCTGCTCTTGTCTATGTGGGTTATCAGGCTTTGGTTCCGGCTCTGGGGCAAGTAGCCTGCACTCAGCACAACATTGAAGAGTTTTGCTATTGCGGCCTGGATACCTGGCGGATAGTGATGATCGAGCACCCCGATGTTCGGGTGTTTGAGTGCTCAGTCGAGCACCCGAGTATAATGGAAGTCAATGGGAGAAGACCAGGCACCCCCTGCTCAGATGAGTGGAGGGTGTCTGGTCCATAGGGAAACGTCAGAAAATGGTGGAAACACCACAGAAATGGTTAGGGAACAGCATGGGGAGGATGTCTGGATGCATCTTGGACACCGAAGTCGCTGCTATTAATGATGATGGCCGACTATTATGCCACTTTTACGGAATGACAAAAATACCCCCCCAAAACCCAAGATAACATCGATTTTCCAGGAAATATTGTTAGGAAACATAGATTTCCTTGTACGTTAAGTGCAAGTGCTGCCAAAAATTACACGGATGAGGCACTCCCATACAACCGGTATATCATATAAAGGAGGGCCTCATTCACATTGTGGTATAATTGTGGGACACCGACACTCATAAAGCCTATGCACTAAGGGAAAGGGCTGCGAAAAATTACAAGGAACAGGCACTCCAATACCCCCTTTATTACACATAAAGGAGTGCATCAGACACACCCTTGAAAAATTATGATTGATGGCCTGCTGCTGACATGCAAAAACAATAGTGGTGACGTGCTGCTGCTGAGCTGACCATGTAAAGAATTATGGGTGACATGCTGCTGCTGAGTTGACCGTCTTAAAAACTAAGGTTGACACGCTGATGCCCATCAAACTGTCCCAAATTTAAGGTTGACACGCTGCTGCCCATCAAACTGACCCAAATTTAAGGTTGACACGCTGCTGCCCATCAAACTGTCCCAAAATTTAAGGTTGACACGCTGCTGCCGAGCTGACGTTAAAAAAACTGTACGGGTGACACGCTGATGCCCCTTCAAACTGTCCCAAATTTAAGGTTGACACGCTGCTGCCAAGCTGACCGTAACAAAAAATTAAAGGGTGACATGCCGCTTAGCTGAACGTCTGAAACATTATAAGTGACATGTAGCAGAGCTGAGCGTGTTAAAAATTAATTTTGACATGCCGCTTAGCTGACCGTCTGAAACAATATGTGTGACATGTAACAGAGCTGAGCGTGTAAAACATTATGGTTGAGGGCCTGCTGGTGAGCTGACAGGCAAAAAAATTATGGTGCAGGCCCAGCTGGTGAGCTGCCTGGCTAAAAAATTATGGTGCAGGCCCAGCTGGTGAGCTGACCAGCTAAACAATTAGGTGCAGGTCCAGCTGGTGAGCTGACCAGCTAAAAAATTAGGGTGCAGGCCCAGCTGGTGGACTTCGAGGGCAGCCTAATAAGCAGTTTCATATGATGGAGGAAGAGGATGAGAAGAGGAAAGGGTACATGATAATACAGTGTATTCAATACACCCTAAAAGCCAGATTTAAGGTTCTTTCATGTTAAGCCGCTTTCCTCTGGTGAAGTAGAGAAGTCAGGGGCAATCCAGGACTTGTTCATTTTGATAAGCTTCAACCTATTAGGCTACTTTCACACTAGCGTTTTTAAATTCCGGTATTGAGTTCCGTCAAAGGGGCTCAATACCGGAAAAAAACGCTTCAGTTTTGTCCCCATTCATTGTCAATGGGGACAAAACTGAACTGAAGACAACGGAATGCTCCTGAAAGCATTCCGTTCCGTCTTCAGACCGGAGAACAAACCGCAGCATGCTGCGGTTTGCTCTCCGGTCCAGGCATCCGCACCAAGACGGATCCGGAATGACCCCCAATGGAAGTCAATGGGGACGGATCCGTTTGGTGTGGACACACCAGTAATCCGGATCTGTCCTCCATTGATTTCCAATGGGGGGTCATTCCGGATCCGGCATACATACACACAGACTACATACAAACAAACATACAGACATACATACAAACATACAGACATACATACATACTCACATACTCCCGGGACGCCGGCAGCAGGTCTTCACGCGCCTCCTGCACGCTGCGATGACGTTTCCCCACTGCGCCCAGCAGAGGGCGCTGTGGGGAATCGTCATCACTGCGCGCAGGAGGCGCGTGAAGACGTTCTGCCGGCGTCCCGGGAGTATGTGAGTATGTATGTATGTTTGTATGTATGTCTGTATGTTTGTTTGTATGTAGTCTGTGTGTTGTTTTAATGTGTGTCATGTGTGGGGCCGGAGCGCTGCTCCGGCTCCACACATGTATAGCGTTAGCACGGATCCGTCGGCACCCTTTAGGTGCCGGATCCGTGCTAACGCTAGTGTGAAAGTAGCCTTAGCATTGTCAGTTGACAGGCGGATGCACTTATCAGTAATTATGCCCCCAGCGGCACTAAATACCCGCTCAGACAAAACTCTGGCGCGGGGCAGGCCAGCACCTCCAAGGCGTAGAGAGCCAGTTCATGCCACGTGTCCAGCTTAGATACCCAATAATTATACGGCACAGAGGGATCGCTGAGGACGTTGACACGGTCAGCTATGTACTCCTTTACCATCTTCCAAAACTTTTCCCTCCTTGTCACACTAGGCCGCTCATCAGGGTGTGGGTGCTGGCGGGGTGTCATAAAACTGTCCTAGGCCTTCGAGAGTGTCGCCCTGCCTTTGTTGGAACTGCTGTGTGTTCTCCTCGTCTCCCCTCCTCGGGTGGCCAAGGAACTAAGTACTCTGCCGCCAGCGTTGTCAGATGGAAATTTGTGGAGTAATTTTTCGACAGGGGCCTTCTGGTATTGCAACATTTTACTTGTCCTCTCCACCACAGGAATGAGAGATGGGAAGTTCTGTTTGTAGTGGGGGTCGAGAAGGGTGAACAACCAGTAATCGGTGTTGCCTAATATGCGTATAATGCGAGGGTCATGGGAAAGGCAACATAGCATGAAGTCAGCCATGTGTGCCAGAGTCCCAACAGACAAGGCTTCGCTCTCCCCACCAGGAGCATGACTCTCAATATCCTCCTTGTCTTTTTACTTGTGTCTACTTTTTAGTAGACACAGAAGTGGGATGGTTACGCTGATAATTGCATTATCGCCGCTCACCATCTGTGTAGATTCATCAAAGTTGCGTAACACCTCACAGAGGTCAGACATCAATGCCCACTCGTCGCTTGTGAAGAGCGGAAGCTGACTAGAAAGGCGCCGACCGTGTTGCAGCTGGTATTCTACTACTGCTCTCTGCTGTTCACAAAGTCTGCTCAACATGTGGAAGGTGGAATTCCATTGCGTGCTCAGGTTGCACAGCAGTTGGTGAACCGGCAACCGCAAGCGCTGCTGCAGCGTTGCCAGGCCGGCTGAAGCTGTCGGTGACTTGCGGAAATGGGCACACAGGCGACGCACCTTCACCATGAGCTGAGGCAAATTGGGGTAGGTTTTCAGAAACCGCTGAACCACTAAGTTGAATACATGGGCCAGGCATGGTATGTGTGGGAGGTTGGCCAGCTCCAAAGCCGCTACCAAGTTGCGGTCATTATCGGATACAACCATAGTGTATTCGACCGAACATGTTCGCTCAACACTACTGGCGGACTGTATTTTATCATTTCTGGGAGGATCCACTCAGGTCCTCTGGCTTTTTTGCCTTTTATCAATGCGATTCTCTCTGTTATGTCCATCATTGTGAGTGGTATATCCAGAGGGTTTTGGAAATCTTTGATTTTTTTCTCCACATTCTTCAGTTTTTGTTCTGAGAATTGGTCCTCCTTCAAGATATCTTTGTAAAGGTCCTTGAAGTACTAGAGCCAGATGTTGCCGGTTTGGATGTGGATGTTGTTCTTACAGTTTGTGCCCATGTGGCTCCATAGTTTCCAGAAGGAGTTGTCTTGGAGGGTGTCTTGGAGTTGGAGGAGTGTTGTGGGGATGTATCCTTGCTGTTTCTTACTAAGGATGGTTTTGAATTGTTCTATCTATCTATCTGTCTATCTATCATTCTATTATCCTCCATCATTTCCCCGTGCTCTTACTCTAAATTTTAGAATATAGATTTACCTACTTATTGAAGCAGAAATGCATTAAAACCTGTCTCTCAGTGAAAACCAGGGCTGACATGGGTTAATAGATTTTAGAGCCGGGAGTGGGTGCTCACTCTCCTGTGGAGGGCACCTTGCCAAGCTTCATATTCATTTGGTTATAGGATGTGGGGAGTAAACAGCTCAGTCTCCATGGAAACGTAATCACCCCCAGAGGCTATTACTGCACAGGGCTTCTGCCAACTTGCTCCCTCCAGTGCTGTGTGTGCACCTTCACGCTTCGTACGGCTCCCTTGGCTATTTTTGTTCCCGTCCCTTCCCCCACAGTCCATTTACGACACCTGTACGGGAATCTTATTAGACCTGCCCATTATAGACATAGACTAGTGAACCGTTTACATGAATGAGGAGGATTATGTCTATAAAGTGGTTAACACAGAATTGAAAGGAAAGCCAAATGATACCCGAAACTCCCATTTCAGGGCCACTATATTATAGCTGGTGCTGCCCACTGGATATTTCGCAACATAGGGTGACCAGACGTCCTCTTTTCCCCGGACATGTCCTACTTTTGGGACCTAAAAAAATGTCCGGGGGGGATTTCAAAATCGTCCGGGATTTTGTTCGACTGCCTCAAACTGTTTGAGGCAGTCGAACAAAATCATTTTAACTGTTAAAATGACCCGAACTTCCCTTTATTATTTTCCGTTATAACATGGTTATAACAGAAAATAATACTTAAAATGGCCTTTAGGGGTTAAAAATAATTTAAAAAACTCACCTTTTCCGCTTGTTCGCGCAGCCGGTGTCTTCTTTCTTCTTTCGTCACCAAAGGTCTTTTTGCAGGGGAAAGAAGAAAGAAGACACTGGCTGCGCGAACAAGCGGAAAAGGTGAAGTTTTTTTAATTATTTTTAACCCCTAAAGGCCACTTTAACTATTATTTTCTGTTATAACCATGTCATAACGGAAAATAATAAAGGGAAGTTCGGGTCCCCATTCTCTGGGGTATATGTAATGATCAACACACACCCCCCCCGGAAAAAAAAGGTGTCCTCCTTTTGGGAATTTAAGATCTGGTCACCCTATAATGCAGCATGGCATTTGAAATTAAAATGTCTGGGCGACTGATCAATAATGGTCATGGGTCTCCTACCACCCACTATATATGCTGCTAAATATGTGCAATATGTGAATATCGCACAATATAGGAGCTGTGTACATATGGATTATTCATATGCACCAACAGTGGTAACAAACTGCAAATCACAAAACTGCTACAACCCAAAACACCACCACACATACAAAAACATACAAAACACCATAACCCATATAAAAACACCAAAACACATACAAAACACCAAGACTTACGCAAAACACCTAATCTTATGCGAAACACCAGCACATATACAAAAACATACAAAACACCAAAACATGTACAAAACCCACCATGCATACAAAAACATACAAACACCATAACCCATACAAAACACCAAAATTTATACAAAATACTACCGCCAGCAAAAGCATACAAAACACCATAACCCTACACAACACCAAAATATGTACAAAGCACAACCACGCATACAAAAATATTTAAAACACTATAACCCATACAGAACACCAAAACATATACAAAGCACCATGACCCATACAAAATACCATAACCATAAAAAACACCATAAACCATACAAAACACCACAAAACATACAATACACATTCAAAATACATACAAAACACCATAACCCATACAAAACACCATAACCATACAAAAGACCATAACCTTACAAAACACCAAAACACATACAAAACACATTCAAAATACATACAAAACACCATAACCCATACCAAAAATATAGAAAACACATACAGAACATACAACCCCCCAAAACACATACCCTTCTCAAGTTAAAGGGACTCTTTCACCTGTTTTTCACCTACAGTGCCTTGCGAAAGTATTCGGCCCCCTGAAACTTTTCAACATTTTGCCACATTTCAGGCTTCCAACAAAAAGATATAACATTTTAAATTTTTGGTGAAGAATCAACAACAAGTGGGTCACAATTGTGAAGTGAAACGAAATTTATTGGATCATTTAAACTTTTTTTGTAATAATAAAACTGAAAAGTGGGGCGTGCAAAATTATTCGGCCCCCTTGCATTAATACTTTGTTGTGCCACCTTTTGCTGTGATTACAGCTATAAGTCTCTTGGGGTATGTCTCTATCAGTTTTGCGCATCTAGAGACTGAAATTCTTGCCCATTCTTCCTTGCAAAACAGCTTGAGCTCTTTGAGGTTAGATGGAGAGCATTTGTGAACAGCAGTTTTCAGCTCTTTCCGCATATTCTCAATTGGATTCAGGTCTGGACTTTGACTTGGCCATTCTAAGACCTTGATACGTTTATTTTTGAACCATTCCGTTGTAGATTTTGCTTTATGTTTGGGATCATTGTCTTGTTGGAAGATAAATCTCCGTCCTAGTCTCAGGTCTTTTGCAGACTCCAACAGGTTTTCATCCAGAATGGTCCTGTATTTGGCTCCATCCATCTTCCCATCAATTTTAACCATCTTCCCTGTCCCTGCTGATGAAAAGCAGGCCCAAACCATGATGTTGCCACCACCATGTTTGACAGTGGGGATGGTGTGTTCAGGGTAATGAGCTGTGTTGCTTTTATGCCAAACATATCGTTTTGCATTGTTTCCAAAAAGTTGGATTTTGGTTTCATCTGACCAGAGCACCTTCTTCCACATGTTTGGTGTGTCTCCCAGGTGGCTTGTGGCAAACTGTAAACCAGACTTTTTATGGAAAATATTTCTTTGAGAAATGGCTTTCTTCTTGCCACTCTTCCATAAAGGCCAGATTTGTGAAGTGTTGGACTGATTGTTGTCCTATGGACAGACTCTCCCGCCTCAGCTGTAGATCTCTGCAGTTCATCCAGAGTGATCATGGGCCTCTTGGCTGCATCTCTGATCAGTCTTCTCCTTGTTTGAGATGAAAGTTTAGAGGGACGGCCGGGTCTTTGAGATTTGCAGTGGTCTGATACTACTTCCATTTCAATATGATCGCTTGCACAGTGCTCCTTGGGATGTTTAAAGCTTGGGAAATCTTTTGGTATCCAAATCCGGCTTTAAACTTCTCCTCAACAGTATCACGGACCTTCCTGGTGTGTTCCTTGGTCTTCATGATGCAGAACCCTGAGACTATCACAGAGCAGGTGCATTTATACGGAGACTTGATTACACACAGGTGGATTCTATTTCTCTTCATCAGTCATTTAGGACAACATTGGATCATTCAGAGATCCTCAATGAACTTCTGGAGTGAGTTTTCTGAACTGAAAGTAAATGGGCCGAATAATTTTGCTCGCCCCACTTTTCAGTTTTATTATTACAAAAAAAGTTTAAATGATCCAATAAATTTCGTTCCACTTCACAATTGTGACCCACTTGTTGTTGATTCTTCACCAAAAATTTAAAATGTTATATCTTTTTGTTTGAAGCCTGAAATGGGGCAAAAGGCTGAAAAGTTACAGGGGGCCCAAATACTTTCGCAAGGCACTGTATATAACTAACAGCAGTGCCCCACAGAAGATTGCACACACATCCCAGACATACCTATGTGTACTGTGTGTCTGTATTACATGTCCAGGAAAAGCACTTTTATTCTGTAGGAAAACAGCTCCCAAGTGCCCAGCTGAAAGTGAAAGTAAAAACAGCTTTCTCTCCTGACTGGATTTCTAACAGCTATATCTTCTGATATACTGAATATAATGATGTGATTCTGGTTTTTAAAGCTTGGAATGTCAGCTTTCAAAGAAGGTCAGAACCATTTTTCTATCTGCTACCAATCCCAAGATATAAGCAGATAAAGCAGCCCTCCCCTCTTCAGTCTGGTCTGCAGCAGCAGCAGAGCTGGGCACTTGAGAGCTGTTATCCTGCAGAATAAAAGTGCTTTTCTTGGACATGGAATACAGACACACAGTGCACATAAGTATGTCTGGGATGTGAATACCATCTTCTGTGGGGCACTCCTCTTAGTTATATAGGTGAAAAACAGGTGAAAGACTCCCTTTAAATAATGAAACACAAAGCAGCTGGATTCACTTTCGATCCAACCACATACCATTTCTTCTAAACTGACCACCTCTGTGATTTGAAGGTTGTAACCTTTTGAAAGGCAACATTACAAAACAAAAAGGTACAAAACATTTTTTTTTGTGGGGGGGGGGACACAGGGGAAGGAGGGAAAGTCAGAGCACCTCCAGGTCCAGGGCACTGGAAACTGCAAAACAAGGAAAAGATAAGCCTTTTTAACAAAAGGGAGGGGACAAATGAGATAAGGAAATCTGTGATAGGCTGGACAAGAGGCAGCCCAGGGGGAGAAAAAAAACCAAATGTGGGTTAACTTGGGTCCACAAAGAGGAAAAGATGAAGGAATGCAGCAGTCAGGGGCCCTTTCTCTGTCTGGTGCAGGGCCCATTATTCCTTACCTTAATATGGAGGTTATCTGACACACAAAATGCAAATTGATCAAAAAATGTTAAACTTGATGGACCAGTGTTTTATAACTATATAACTAGGTTGCTGAGCTCCATTTCCTCCATAAAAGTGCCAGTCACAATGCCCTCCTTACAATGCCAGGTATAATTTTCCCAATTAACTGGTCTGCCAACTACAAGAAACAGACTCACTTTAGGTCTGTGATACAGAATCCTGTCAATGATCCCCTGGTGTCTAGTGGTCAGTCAAAGTCCCAGTTCTTTTGGATGGTAATGTCATTTAAAGAATCAAAGCAGCCAACAGATGGAGGAGTCGGCAGGCAGAAGGGCAGAAGCTGACTGTAAAGCAAACAGCAGTCCATTTACTGTTAGCTTTCATGTATATAAAAAAGAGAGTGGTATTGTGTTAGCCAGAAGATCTTCAAAAGGGATCTACAATGACAGAATGTGGCCCCCTCCCCACAAGATGGACTCACGTGCACTGTCCATGTCTGTACATATGTGTAATCCTTAAAATGTCTCTTTGAGTAAGTATTCAGTATCTATCTATCTATCTATCTACAATATCTATCTACAATATCTATCTATCTATCTATCTATCTATCTATCTATCTATCTATCTATCTACAATATCTATCTACAATATCTATCTATCTATCTATCTATCTATCTATCTATCTCATATCTATCTACAATATCTATCTATCTATCTATCTATCTGCAATATCTACAATATCTATCTATCTACAATATCTATCTATTTCATATCTATCTATCTATATATCTGTCTATCTACAATATCTATCTACAATATCTATCTATCTATCTATCTATCTATCTATCTATCTATCTATTTCATACCTATCTACAATATCTATCTACAATATCTATCTATCTATCTACTGTATCTCCATATACCATATCTATCAATCTTTCTATCTCATATCTATCTACCATATTTTTCGCCCTATAAGACACACCGGCCCATAAGACGCACCTAGATTTTAGAGGAGGACAATAAGAAAAAAATATTTTTCATCAGATCTCAGCTCATAGCCCCAATCAGACGCCCAATGTTAATAAGACCCCAATAAGACCTCAGATCAGACCTCAGATTAGATCCCAATGTGAATAACCCCCAATCAGATCTCAGATAAGAGTCCCATGCCTCCAATCTCATCCCCCAATGCCTCTTATTATCAGCCCCCAGTGCCTCTTATTATCAGCCCCCAGTGCCTCTTATTACCAGCCCCCAGTGCCTCTTATCAGCCACCATGCCTCCTATGTCAGCCTCCAATGCCTCTTATTATCAGCCCCCAGTACCTCTTATTATCAGCCCCATGCCTCCTATGTCAGCTCCCAGCCACAGAACATATAAAATAAAAAAGACACTTACCTCTCCTGCTCCTGGACACCGCGCTCCTCACTGCCCGCGTTCTGCTTCCTCCTGCTGTCGGCTGTGCTGTGAACTGGCACACACAATAAGATCCTCTTGTAGTTATCTTCCTCTGGACTGCTTTTCTTGTGCCCAACATAGATTCACTGCATCTTTCAGCAGCCACCACTGGGTGATTTCAGTGCAAAGAAATTACTTACAGCTTCCATTGACAGCCATAAGAATTGTATAAATTCCTGCACACAGAGCTCCCCCTAGTGGTGGCTGTAGGCAGCCAATTTATAATACACACACTGTGAAGGGAAGCAGATTTGTCAGTATCTTTCTGCCAATTGTCTGGTGTACATACATTGAGAAGTATAGTGTTTGGAAGGAAACGCTTGTTACAACATAGGAGTCATATAAATTGGGCGAGATGGAAAATGGAATGGAAAAATGATGAAACTGGTCTTCCTTTAACATTACCGTACTATAGTGTAAATGTGCTGCATCCTTAATGCCACATCCTACAGCTCAGCTTTACATCTTGCATGACACAGAGGCCTGAAGAGCTGCACAAGAAATAAGCCCCATGATTTACATTCAGGAGAAAGTCAGCTAATTCCATTATTGAAGAATCTTGAAGAAAAGCTGAGGTTTGTGATGTGCAAGTCATTTCATCTCTAGGTAAAACACCAAAGGCAAATTGGATTGCCAGGACTGTGTCAGCAAGGAGCTTGTATCATTAATGAAAAGACTGGCCAGGGGGTCACAGGGCCACACAAGAAAAAATACAAAGGACCCCTTCAATATTCCCTTTTGAAAGGTCCTATTGAAAATGTAAAGGATTAAACTTGAATGTTGTGGAATTTTAATTTCAAGATGAAAATTCCACAATTTTCTAAAATACAAATAGCAGAATAGATTATATTTCTACGCAGTCTTAAAGGGGTTGTGCAAGAATTAGGAGGTTCAGAGGCGTAGCTAAAGGCTCTTGGGCCCTGGTGCAAGAGTTCAGCTTCCACATAGCCTTCCTGCTGCCTGAAGCAAAAATTGAAACGGCACCCCTCCCCCATGCCAAATTCTCGACTGAACCCCTTCCCTCCAGCCAGAGCTGTAACTTGACCTGCATGCACTTTCTATAATACTGTTGTCTTGTTATGGAACACAAGGGTCTTTGGGCCCCCTCAGGCTCTTGGGCCCAGTAGCAGTTGCTACCACTATGCCCCATATAGCTACGCCCCTGAGGAGGTTTTTGGCAACTCCTCCCACACTTGGCCGTACCTATAAAGGGAAGCTTACTTACCTGCTTCCCTGCCCTTCTCCTCCAGGTCTGCGATGCTGTACTGGGCTTCCTCACGGTTTACTCTTGGTTTGACATGTCCGCAGCCAATAACTGGCTACAGTGGTGACTCGGTCCTCTTACGTCATAAAAAATTGTCACATGACGCAAACTGATCCGGTCTACGCCACAGCCAGTGATTGGCTGCAGTGATGTCAAAACGGATGAATACAGCGAAGGATCCCAGAGGAGCACCGCAGGTCTGCCCAAGTGGGGGTGGGAGTGGCCATAAACTGTCCTATTCTTGCACAACCCCTTTAAAGGGTTTAACGCATGAACAGTATATTTCACCATCTAGAGGAGAGGTAATAAATATCGGATCACAGGAGGGATGGGGGGAGGCTCACTGCAATTTTCAATGTGCACCACTATTCCATTCAGAGAGGGGGTCCTGTGGATAGTCGATAAATATATTTTGTGGGATAACCCCTTTGAAAAAATGAAGAACTGCCTTTGGAGCCATTAGAATGATTATAATGTTAATATGCTATTATAAGAATTGCCTCCCATATGGGTTCACTTTCTTGATGGATATCCTCAGGATAGGCAATCAATACTAAATTGATGGGGGTCTGACTCTGGCCACCCCTAATGATCAGCTGTTTGAAGGGGCCATGGGGCACATGCAGGTGCTGCCACCTCTCCAATGTTTACTTGTATTCTATCTACATAGTAGTAGCAGTACAGGGTGATGAAAGTTTCCTTGAATGGGATGAAGTTGTAATTAATATATCAATAAGGTCCTGCTAGGTTGTCACAGGTATCTGAAGCCATGCTCAGCCATGCCCACAGATGCTCAGTTGAGTTCAATTTTGGGGAATTAGGGGGCCAGGATAGTACTTGGAAGTCTTGGTCATGCTCTTCCAACCAATGTCGGACATTTCTAGCTGTGAAATATGTTGCATTGTCTTTCTGGAAGATCCCATCCGCCCTAAGGAAGAGAATCAGCTTGTAAGGGTGTACGTGATCTGCAAGGATGGATTCATACTCAGATCAGTTGAGAGTGTCTTCCACATGGATGAGTAGGCCAAGAGAATGCCACAAAAACATTCCCAAGACCATAACGCTGCCATCACCAGCTTGTGTTCTTCCAGCAAAGGGTGCAGGGTGTTTGTCCCCTGATGTTTCTCGCCTGACACGCCAACATCCATCGTTATGATGAAGCAGAAAACGTGACTCGTCGGAGAAGGCAAACCTTTGCAAATCAGTGGAGGTCCAATTCCGATACTGCGGTAAAAATTGAAGCCTTTTCTGATGATGAAACTTCATTAATAGAGGCACAGTGACTATCTATCTGTCCACTTTGGAGCCCCATACACAGTAGGGTTCTCTGAACTGTTGTTTTAGACACACATTTGGTAGCTCCCTGCTCCAGTTGTGTGTCGGTCTGCCCTTGTGCGCCTTCATGGTCGAAGTTCACCCCTCACATCATTGGCACATTCTCTATATGTTACCGACTATGGTCTGGTACAGAATGCCTAGTATTAAAAAAGGTTATTTAATCCTTACAGTATGCACCTTATTTAGGGATGTTATAGATTGCCTAGTTATTCTATGGAATAGCTAGCATTTTGGCAAAGTTTAAAGGGGGTATTCCCATCTGGGATCCATCAATGTCTGATAGGTGCAGGTCCCACTTCTTGGATCTGCGTCTATGTGAAGAACATGGACCCGCAGTGAACAGAAAGCACCCTCTATTCACTGCTATGTGACTTCCAAAAAAAAAAAAGTGCTGGCTCGGCTATTTTTGGAAGTCCCATAACAGTGAATGAAGAGGAAGCCGTACCCGTGCAGTGTGCTCTCTGTTCACTGTGGTGCCCCATTCTTGAGAAAGGAGCAGATCCTAGAGGACCCACACCTACGATATACGATTCATGTTAAAAATGTCCCACCCCTTTAATAGAATAGGGTTAAGGTCTCACACAATTTTTATGGCAAGGTATTATATAATTGGGATAGGGTTTGATTTTGGCAAAGTACAATTTGACAGGTTTAAGGTGGCCATACATTACATTAGTCTAAAGCTGATCAAAATGGACGATTTCAACCAAAATGAGCGTTTGCCGGCTAAAATTTAACGAACGAGGGTTTAATATTTTTGTTTGATGGTCGGATGAAAGATCATTGTTCATGAGTAAAAGATCATTCTTTGAAAGAATGCTCCCAGAAAGACCTTTCTCCATTGCCCAGCGTCATTGAACATGTACGGCCAGTCTGAACGCAAACGGCCATGTGTGTGACATGATTACTCACCAGATGATTGTCTGTTCAACTGCTGTTCAACCATCAACCAACTTCTGTCTAATGTGTATGGCCACCTTTAGCGTTGGTAATGTGTTATATAATAGGCTTAGGGCTTATTCACAGCCATTTTTCAGTTTTTTGTGCTGTGCACTTTTAAAAATGGACAGCACATCGATCCATACAAGTCAATGGGATACTCCACATATCCATTCACGGATCCATGTGCCCAATCAGAGAACCTCAGTGCATGTTGTATTCTGGCTCGTGTTTGCAGATCTGACCACCCATTCAAGTCTAGGGGAGTGAGAAAAAAGTGGATCGCACACAGGACCCATCTATGTGTTATACACATTTCACAGACCCGTTGCTAAGCAATACTGAAACTAGAAAAACTTGAAAAACATTTTTTTTTCTCGAAGCGTAAAAATGGATGACATATGGACATAAAAAAAGAATGCAACACAGATGTAAAAACCGTCTTTGGTGTCCATTTTTTGAAAAACTGTGTGAATAAGGCGCTAAGGTTTCACACAGACGTAATATTACAGGGTTAGAGTTGCACAAACCTTTTGGTGAAATATAACATAATAAGGTCAGGATTGACAAACAACTAATTCTATATCCTGCCTCAGTCTCACATAATGCTGGTCGCTGCAGTTCCGTCATTTTGCACAGACTGCCTTAGTTCCACGCCATGCCTGTCCCTTAGAGGTCATGCACACAAACATATTTTCTTTCTGTGTCCGTTCCGTTTTTCTTGCGGACCGTAAACGGAACCATTCATTTCAAAGGGTCCGCAAAAAAATGGAAGTTTCTCCATGTGCATTCCGTTTCCCTATGTCCGTTCCGCAAAAGAATAGAATATGTTCTATTATTGTCTGCATTACGGACAAGGATAAGACTGTTCTATTAGGGGCCAGCTGTTCCGTTCTGCAAATTACGGAATGCACACGGATGTCATCCGTATTTTTTGCGGATCAGTGTTTTGCGGACCGCAAAATACATACGGTCGTGTCCATAAGCCCTTATACATTATTTGATTTTGGAATTTCCAGTGATAGTCCTTCAGTTATTATATTTTTGTACCCTATTGTAACCCAGGCACGTAATTGACTGCGACGGGGAAATCACAGTAAGCTTAGTGCGGTCTTAGAGAGGCCAGGGTTGGGTGAGTACGCCGGCTGGAATACTGTCAGCTAGTCGCTTGGAGCAGCATTAATATGCATTAGAGCAAACGAGAAGAATTTCACATGGACAATGACGGAGAATGATAGTGGAAGGTGTGAACGCAGCCAGATAGCGGAGGAAACTATTTACCGATAGTAGTTTTGTATAGAACATCCCATCCAAGCGGAGAATTCCTGTCTAACATGGAGCCCGGCAGATAAACCCCACAGTCCCCGCAGTCACTTTTCAGTCCTTCCATAATATACAGAAGCAGCTTTATAAAGCTAGGCTGTGAGGAGCTGTCCACGGCCTGAGTGCTGCTGAATTGCACAGGCTGAATTGATCTTGCACAGGCTGAATCTAGCACAGCAATTGGAGTAATGAATGGGGAAATCTCTGGATCCATGTGAGGTACAGAGCTGGTTCTAGCTTTCTTAGAAAGAGGTTATGTAGTAGATTATGTCTGATTTTTAATATTTTATATTATTCATGGGATAACCCTTTTAATTATAAATATCTTTCTGTTTTGTGTCTCCATGGTAACAGACTACAAACAATTTTGGTGTAGTCTTATCCTGCATTTGAACTCCCTTTTATCGACCCCCTAATTCCTTAAATCTACTGAGTTCATGTTATCAAGAAGTACAGAAGGGATGCAGGTCGCTGTCACCAACATATGAATCCAGATCGTTGAGCTGAGCGTGCACGTGTACGAGGGAACTGGAAGGAATAGTTGTGACCCAAACAAGTATTCGGCAGCTATCTAAGGTTTCAGTGGGCAAGACTTTCCAGAGTTGTGGTAGTAGAGTTGTTACCTCTGTCAAAGTAATGATGGACAGAGGTAACCAAACCAAACTTTGTCCCTTTATTCAGGACAGCTTGAAGTGAAGCCACACATCAATCTGTAAAGGGTTACATCAATCACTATTGGAATTGATTAGGGCCTATACATCCATATGCTTTTTGCCTGCTGCTGCTTTGTTATCCCGGGGGGGTGTTGCTCTACTCCCCCTATATTTATTAGGGATAGTATTGAGTGAAGCTTCTTTGTAGTACTACAAAGGTCAATCTTCCCTCTTTTTTTATCCAGCTGCTGGCAAAAGTTTTGATTAACCCTCCTATTTATTCCGGGCAGTTTTTTCCACCCTTTTGCCTGAGCCTTAGGTTCCTAGCTTGCTAGTGTTCCATTGAAGATGTGCTTATCTTTTTGTCTGCCCATGTAGCATACTTCTTCCTGTCCATTGACTCTGATCATCCACTGCCTGACCTT
Source organism: Rhinella marina (assembly GCA_900303285.1). Lineage (NCBI taxonomy): Eukaryota > Metazoa > Chordata > Amphibia > Anura > Bufonidae > Rhinella > Rhinella marina. The sequence goes on along the minus strand of ONZH01020058.1, from coordinate 29,130 downwards.
ACTTTAGCCTGACTACCGTACTGAACAATTGCTTCACCAGTTTCACGGACATGCATGAAATCTGCCTGCCCTGACCTTGGCCTGTTTCTTGATTATGAGTATTGCCTGTTCCCTTGGTGCTTCGCACCAGTGTCTTTGATCCCTCTGTGTCAGCTGCCAACTACACTGGAACTATTCCAAGAGGTAGTGGTCTGGTGGGTCACCTGAAGCCAGATTCCTGTACATGGGTCAAAGGTTAAAATCAGGAGATTGTCACCTTTAAGACTAGCACAATATCAAATAGGTTAGTTGGTATAGTGAGTCCACACCCACTACTCATTACACGTTTGGCTGTATCAACTCTATATTAAAGGAAATGTGCAGTGGCATATTGGTGACAATCCTTATAATCAATATCAGATCGAAGGGGTCCAACCCCAAGGACCCCTTCAGATAAGCTGTTTGAAGGGGTAGTAACGCCTGTTCGAGCGCTGCTTCCTCTTACAAAATTACTTGCGCGTTGTCTCCTTTGTAGCTGGCGCAATATAATTACAAGTGCTCTGACCCATTCAAGTAATTACACTGTACCGCCGCTGCAAAAGAGACAATGCGCAGGTAATTTTGAAGAATGCTCGCAAAAGCGCCACTACACTGTCAAACAGCCGATCAGTGGGGGGTGCCTGGAGTCGAATCCCCATCAAAACTGATATTGATCAACTATCCTGAGGATAGCTCATCAATATTAATCCACTGCACAACTCCTTTAAGCTCTGAATTATTTTGTAGATTTTCATTTCCAAATATGTGTTAACTGACTTTTTTATTCTTATTTTTCTCTCATTATGTTCATTGCAGAGTACCATCTATCAATAAAATGCTTTGATTTTTACCAGATATTTATCTGTCATCAGTTCTTCTCATCTTCTTGTAAGTCACATTCCTCCTTCCAATTATTAAGGAGATGGTAAAAGAGAGATGACACATGCAGAGATGTGAATACACATTAATGAGTAGATCACTGTAACCAGCCAAGCAGCTGGCACTTGTGTATTTTTGAGATAAGATCATTAACGTAACACTTGGATGAACAGCAGCAGGCACTGAATAATCTTAAAATGGTCATACACATCAGATTTATGATTTTGGCAGGATCGACCAACCATCTTATGTATAAAGGGCCTCCGATTCTCCTCATAATGCTGATGATAGAGGAGAAAAATGTTATGAATGTACCTAACCACAATCCAGTGGTATCTGTCTCTCTGTCCAGCAGCAGCTGCTTCAGTCCATGTGACAGTGCCCAGTCACACCGCCATTTCTGAAAGATTGCCATGCCAACCAGCCAAGCCCTGGATGGTCAGGCTGTAAGAGAGATGCAATGCCGAGCCAGTCAAGGCTCTTGCTGGTCGTCCAATCGTACTAGGCAAGACATTTAAATCAGGCACTGATTCAGTGCCTGTGATTTTGTATGTGTCCTGGCTCCTATTTGTCCATCTGTGCTTATTGTTCTTCTTCTATTTCTGCTTACATATTCTCCATGTCCTGACTTTTGCTTGCTTCCTGATTAACCTCTTGTCTAATTGGTTTCACCAGATTTGACTTCTACTAACTCTCTTGTTTTTGACCCTTGCTAGCTGACAACTCTTTTGTTTCCCATTGGGTGATCTGGATAGCCTGCTACTCATGAACTCACTTTTTCTGCCGCCTACACTGCTGGTATAACCTGGGTTTTTATCAGTAGTATATATATAAGTATATAAGTCCATCTGGCCTTGCGGCACGTTCTGGTGAATACCAAGGGCTAGCCTAAGAGTCTGATAACCAGAGTGGAGTAGGAAGATAGGTAGCAGTTTTCTAAGATTGCTAGCTGTGATTCTAGATGGAGAAGTCCATAGTTTACACGACAAGAAGGGTCGAAATGTTGGATTTCAACATGCCTAATAGTTTTGTTCTCTAGGTGATAAAACACTGGGTAACATTGACATGGAAAAGGACCTAGGAATTTTAGTGAACAGCAAACTAAGCTGTAGAAACCAGTGTCAGACAGCTGCTGCCAAGGCCAATAAGATAATGGGTTGCATCAAAAGAGGCATAGATGCCCGTGATGAGAACATAGTCCTGCCACTTTATAAATCGCTAGTCAGACCACACATGGAGTACTGTGTACAGTTCTGGGCTCCTGTGAACAAGGCAGACATAGCAGAGCTGGAGAGGGTTCAGAGGAGGGCAACTAAAGTCATAACTGGAATGGGTGGACTACAGTACCCAGAAAGATTAGCAAAATTAGGGTTATTCACTTTAGAAAAAAGACGACTGAGGGGAGATTTAATAACTATGTATAAATATATCAGGGGTCAGTACAGAGATCTCTCCCATGATCTATTTATCCCCAGGACTGTGACTGTGACGAGGGGACATCCTCTGCGTCTGGAGGAAAGAAGGTTTGTACACAAATATAGAAGAGGATTCTTTACGGTAAGAGCAGTAAGACTATGGAACTCTCTGCCTGAGGAGGTGGTGATGGTAAGTTCACTAAAAGAGTTCAAGAAGGGCCTGGATGTATTTCTGGAGGGTAATAATATTACAGGTTATAGTTACTAGAGATGGTCGTTGATCCAGGGAGTTATTCTGATTGCCTGATTGGAGTCGGGAAGGATTTTTTTCCCCTAAAGTGAGGAAAATTGGCTTCTACCTCAGGTTTTTTTGCCTTCCTCTGGATCAACTTGCAGGATAACAGGCTGAACTGGATGGGCAGATGTCTTTTTTCAGCCTTATAAACTATGTTACTATGTTACTATAATGTGTACAATTCCTCCCCATGTAGTCAGTTTACAGTCCCAAATGGTCCTGGAAACTCCTGCCCATATTCCCTATAAGACCACATAGACAGGCAGCATATGGGGATCACCTGGTCAGAACCTCCCTCTATTATCCAAGGATGAATTAGGAATCGCACCATTATACAAAGCAGACAAACTGATTAGTGACAGATATCAAGAAGTACTGAGGCTTAGATGGTGTATGGATGAGCAGTCAGTCAGTTTTAACATCTGACGATGTCATCTGATGTGTGCTAGTTACCATAGCAACACAAGATGACTGCATAGACCACATTTTCAGCTGGAGTATAGGGAAGTGAGGGCTTCCTGATATCGTTAGATGATGGTGGGGGACATATGGGGAGCAGATGTACTCCATGCTATTTTCTTTCTTTCAAATGATCACTGATGCTTGAAGATAAGTTAAAGGGGTTATCCGACTCTGTAGCTGATGACTTATCCTCTGGATAGCTCATCAGCATCTGATCGGTGGGGATCCGACATTGAGCTGCGCCTAAGCCATGTGATTGATTGTCATGATGTCACTGGCCTAGGGTAAGTAGTGAGAAGGCCACAGTGCTCAGAGAAATGTTGAAGCCTTCTCAAACAGGGTCTCAGGTGTCCAAAGAGTCAGATAAACCCTTTAATTTTATTTTGCAAATGTGCTTGAAATCTATGAGCCTGAGCTGCAGTACCAAACACAGCCCATGGGTAACAGTGGAGCTGTTCTGGAAGAAAGCAGCCAACATATTCTAATCTCATAAAATTCCATCAAATAATCAAAATCAACAAGCATTAAATCAACTAGATATAAAGTAAAAGTAAAGTGTTTATATATTTTCATGGCAGGGAATACTAAATTCTAATACTAAGAGAATTGAGTTCCTGGTTGTACACAGAATGTACAAAAAATGGGTCAAATGAAGCAGTAACAGCCATGTACAAAAGGCTTAGTCAGACGGTTGCCCTTTCTGTGCCTGGGAGATGGAAATAATTCTAAAAGAGTGAAATCAGGTGTGTAATAGAAATGACTGGCTTACATAGCAAAGGTTACATGTGCCTCGTGGTTCCTTTAACCCTACTGCACAGTCAAATAAAGTCCTTGTTGATCCCTAAGAAACGATATACAAAAAGATATCTCCGAGGGAAAAAGAAGCATCTCGCAAGCGCCACCTTCTGGAAGTGTCTCCCTATGAGTCAATGTCCAACTTTTTAACAAGCCATGAGAAGGAAAAATAGCCAGATTTTCCTACAGACAGCTGTTTCGTAGTGCTTGTCCCTCAAAGGGAACCACTTCCAAAAGATGGTGCTCTTTCCCTTGGAGATACCTCTTTACATATTTTTATCCATGGAGCATTGCCACTAAGCCTCCATACACAGCTGGTCTCTTTAGGAGAACCAGTACCAATCCTAACCTAAGAACATGTAATTGCAGTTTCCATCCTGACAAGGAGGTCTGAATTCTAAAGGGACAGACAAAACACAGACGTAACAAAACACAATATAGAATGGTCAGCTAGCCGGGTCAAACACAGGAGGTAACGTAAATACCGAGGGGTCAAGCAGAGAGAAGTCAAAAGTCCAAAGTCCGAAATCCAAATCCAAGTAAACAATCCAATAACTGAGAACGCACAAGCACTGATCAATGGTGTAAGCAAATCACAGGCATCTGAGTGAGGCAGTTGCCATCTTTTAATAGCCCGCCCAGGATCATGTGATGTGGCCAGCATCACATGACCTGAGGCGGAGCAAGCTGTCCAAACAATATGTAAAGTAGCCATGTGGTGTGATCAGCACCACATGGCTAAACCCAAACAGAGAATTAACTCATGAAGTGCTGGCTGACAAGACCAGCACTTCAATTCCCTATAGCTCGTCTCTAGGGGGGCGGAGAGGTCCGGCGATGTCGTGCAGAGGGAGCGCGACGCCGACCTCGCGTGACAGTCATGGCCAAAAGTTTTGAGAATGACACAAATATTATATTTTCACATGATCTGCTGCCCTCTGGTTTTTGTGTGTTTGTCAGATGTTTTTATCACATACAGAAATATAATTGCAATCATATTATGAGTAACAAAAGCTTATATTGACAGTTAGAATGAGTTAATGCAGCAAGTCAATATTTGCAGTGTTGACCCTTCTTCAGGACCTCTGCAATTCTCCCTGACATGCTCTCAATCAACTTCTGGACCAAATCCTGACTGATAGCAGTCTATTCTTGCACAATCAATGCTTGCATTTTGTCAGAATTTGTAGGTTTTTGTTTGTCCACCCGTCTTTTGATGATTGACCACAAGTTCTCAATGGGATTAAGATCTGGGGAGTTTCCAGGCCATGGACCCAAAATCTCTATGTTTTGTTCCCTGAGCCATTTAGTTATCACCTTTGCTTTATGGCAAGGTGCTCCATCATGCTGGAAAAGGCATTGTTGATCACCAAACTGCTCTTGGACGGTTGGGAGAAGTTGCTCTCGGAGGACATTCTGGTACCATTCTTTATTCATGGCTGTGTTTTTAGGCAAGACTGTGAGAGAGCCGATTCCCTTGGCTGAGAAGCAACCCCACACATGAATGGTTTCAGGATGCTTTACAGTTGGCATGAGACAAGACTGGTGGTAGCGCTCACCTCGTCTTCTCCAAATAAGCTGTTTTCCAGATGTCCCAAACAATCGAAAGGGGGATTCATCAGAGAAAATGACTTTACCCCAGTCCTCAGCAGTCCACTCCCTGTACCTTTTGCAGAATATCAGTCTGTCCCTGATGTTTTTTTCTGGAGAGAAGTGGCTTCTTTGCTGCCCTCCTTGAGACCAGGACTTGCTCCAAGAGTCTCCGCCTCACAGTGCGTGCAGATGCACTCACACCTGCCTGCTGCCATTCCTGAGCAAGCTCTGCACTGCTGGTAGCCCGATCCCGCAGCTGAAACACTTTTAAGAGGCGGTCCTGGCGCTTGCTGGTCTTTCTTGGGCGCCCTGGAGCCTTTTTGGCAACAATGGAACCTCTCTCCTTGAAGTTCTTGATGATGCGATAGATTGTTGACTGAGGTGCAATCTTTCTAGCTGTGATACTCTTCCCTGTTAGGCCATTTTTGTGCAGTGCAATGATGACTGCACGTGTTTCTTTAGCGATAACCATGGTTAACAGAAGAGAAACAATGATGCCAAGCATCAGCCTCCTTTTAAAGTGTCCAGTGGTGTCATTCTTACTTAATCATGACAGATTGATCTCCAGCCCTGTCCTCATCCACCCACACCTGTGTTAATGGAGCAATCACTGAAACGATGTTAGCTGGTCCTTTTAAGGCAGGGCTGCAATGATGTTGAAATGTGTTTTGGGGGATAAAGTTCATTTTCTAGGCAAATATTGACTTTGCAAGTAATTGCTGTTAAGCTGATCACTCTTTATAACATTCTGGAGTATATGCAAATTGCCATTATAAAAACTGAAGCAGTAGACTTTGTAAAAATTTATATTTGTATCATTCTCAAAACTTTTGGCCATGACTGTATATTCCTTCTTCTAATCATCTAAGATGGCTACATGGCCAACAGTATATACCCTATTTCAACTAGTGGGTTTGACTATACCACTGAAGAACATGGTGCATCACAAATCATCTGTTCTTGGTCACAACATCACTACCTAGTTCCAAATTGTCTCGGACGCAAGATTACGAAACCAGCTTTTCATCTTGAGTTTGGGTTTCTAAGGCTCAGCTGTAGTGCAGGAGACCAAGATTATAATTCACAATGCCAAGCACTGGCTCACCAACAATGAAGCGTCTTCAAGTCCAGCATACAGAATATTTCCCTCCCATGACATCTGTCTGGGAACTGTAGGGACTTTTTGGCAGCCATGTTAGGATCGGCAGGCAATTCCACAGTAATCTATGGATTTCATCAACTATGATCTGTGTATTGCTAGGTTTAATGGTCAAAATGATACTTGGTAAAATCAGCCATTACACAATGTTGACCGAACTCCAATTACAATAAGACTGGGTGAACATAAAATGTATATGGGGGTGCCTCAACTGTATCCCAACAGCAGATGTCAGGAGAAAGAAGGGTCGGGCATTTTCAATCATTGGAGATAATCTGCTGCCAGGGGTGTCTGGCAGCAATTTACTCCTTTCACCATTGAAAACACATGCATGCTCAGCTCAGTCCAGCATGCATAGATATGGAGAGCATGCAACTGACATCTAAGGTGCATAGCCGTGTGAATGGGGCCGTATCTATCCGCAAAATTGCGGGAATAGATGTGGCCCCATTCACCTCTATGAGGCCGGGAGCCGCGGCACGGAGCTAGCTAGAGTATAGGCATTTTCAATGGGGCCGCACGATGTCTGTTCGGAGCGCTGCGGAACACACGCCGGGCAGCCCCCATATATTTGCGGGTCCGCAGTAATGCAGCCCCGCAAATATACGTTAGTGTGAATGGACCCTTAGAGTACTGTCAGACCTCCAGTGTGAATTCTCTGCCGAAACAGCCTGCCGGAAATTCACCGGATCCAGCACGGCCCCAGTGTCCAGCCGATTCTCTGCCTGTCTGCTGGAACAGCGGTGATAGAGGTTCACACCAGAGATATGAAAGTAGCCTTAGTACAGTTGTATGAGTTGTGTCCCACATTTACTACATAGTATCCTATGACTAGAGTTAGTTGAGTACAAAGTAAACCTCCAGGACAGAAAAAACAAGGGATTGTCCCACTAAAAATATTTTACATTTTACAATCCAGCACTTGGATCTGAATACTTTTGTAATTGCATGTAACTAAAAACTTTGTATAATCATTGAGTTAAGACTCATTCACACGTCAGTGTTTGGTCAGTGATTTCCATCAGTGATTGTGAACTAAAACCAGGATTGAAGCCTCCACAGAGATAAGGGAAAGATCTCAACCTGTTCTGTGTTTAGAGCCGCACCTGGTTTTGGCACACAATCACTGATGGAAATCACTGACCGAACACTGACGTGTGAATGAGGCGTTATTCAATAAAATGTATCTGGATACCTGCACAACCTGCTGTTTGTTCTCCTTTTTATTTCTCTGTGCACATCCCTGAGGTGGACACACATGGTCAGTTGTATCCTTCAACTGCCACCAGCTCTATCATCCATAAGAAGGAGTGAAAGTTGCAGACAAAGAGTTGAAGCAGAAAGGACATGCCTCTTGAGAAAGGTCAACCCTGTGAGCTGTCAGCTTGTAATAAATCTAGCAGAGCAATGAATGTGGAGATCTCTGGATCCATGTGAGGTACAGGGCTGGTTCTAGCTTTGTTAGAAAGAGATCGTCATGTACAATATGATGTCTAATTTTCACTTTTATATAAAGCTTGGGTTAACCCCTTTAAACTTTATTCATTCTCCACTTAAAAACATTTTAATCTCCCATCTATTAAATAGATGTATAATAGGGGCCGGCACTACCTTTCTTTAGAGTTCTCAGTGATAAATATGTCTAGTTCAATTACATGGGAATGTATCATTTCACAGGTCACACATCTGTGTGACAACCTTTCTAGCCATTGATATGTAACTAGAACATTGTAGCCCCTCTGTGAGACTGCATGCACATGGCACCATGATAAGCTCTAGGATCATAAGGCTCTAGGGCAGGGTTGGCCAACCTTACAGACACAAAGAGCCACAAAAAAAATGTATGACCACCAGGAGCCACAAGCTATTACTGCAATTAAGTTTTGAAACATTTAAAAGTGTATTTAAACCACCTTTCCTACCTGTAATGTAGACAACTTTAGTGAGGCTTCTGGCAATCTTTGTTTTTCACAATGTGTTTCAAATCTGGCTTGTATTCAATCCTTGCTACTCGAAGCAATTCACACCCTCATGCTCAGATGACCACCCATGCTCAGATGGCTGCCCCATGCTCAGATGACTGCCCCATGCTCAGATGACTGCCCCATGGTCAGATAACCGCCTTATGCTCAGATAACCGCCTTATGCTCAGATGACCGCCCATGCTCAGATGACCGCCCATGCTCAGATGACCGCCTTATGCTCAGATGACACCCCATGCTCAGATGACACCCCATGCTCAGATGACTGCCTTATGCTCAGATGACACCCCATGCTCAGATGACCCCTCATGGTCAGATGACCGTCCATGCTCAGATGCCCCCCCCCATGCTGAGATCATGTGGGGATTTCACATAGGGGGGATCTGACCATGGGGTGTCTGATTTTTGATGTGTGATGTGAGCACTGTGGGGGAGGGGCTGATTTTGTGGGTCTGATGAGGATTTGGGGGTCTTATCTGAGCTCATACTACCCCCATGTCAGATAAGACCCCCAATATCAGTACTTTAATAAATTAAAAAATAAAAAACAGTTCCATGCATTTACCTTGCCTGCTGTTCGGACCTTGGCGCTCTCTCCACAGTGACCTGATGTGCACAGCGTCAGGTCAGAGCGCGGACATTCCATGTACAGGACGCTGTGCACGTCAGGACATAGAGGAGAGCGCTGCTGGGAGGAGCCTAAAGGTAAAGCTGGCCCGCTCCCCTGTGATCCCGATCTCAGTAATGGCAGAGGAAAGTGGGCTGCGCCGCTCCCCTGCAATCTTCAGTGATGGGAGAGGGCCGCTCAGATCCCCTGATAGCCGCACATTATGGCAAAGGTAAGCGGGACGCGCCTCTCCCCTGCGAGCCGCAAATTAAATGGCAAGGAGCCGCATGCGGCTCGCGAGCCGTGGGTTGGCCACCCCGGCTCTAGGGTCATAAGGTTCTAGGATCGTAAATCTCTAGTGATATCAAAAAATGTGGGACCAAAATACACTTATTACAGGAAATTGAATTAACATTTCCATTACTTTGTTCTTGGGAGGAAAACCTGTATTCGAAATATTAAGCTAAAACACTTTGGAGAAATTATTGTATGAGGTCATTTTACATTAAAACTAATGATCTGATGGGAATAATACACTGGAGATGTTAACCTTAAATAGTCTTCAAGATTTCTTTGATGTTTTAACCGTGGTCCATGTTGCTCTCCTGAACGGCATGGCCACTGGAACTTACCCTTTCAATGGCTTCAGAGTGGTGGTTGCCTCTACCTGCCAGCCTCCCACTCCACCCGGTGGGCGTGGTCACTGGAGTACTTACCCCTTCAATGGCTCCAGAGTGGTGGTAGCCTCTACCTGCTAGCATCCCACTTCTCCTCTGCCTGCTGTTACTAGGGTGCACATGCTCTCTCTCAGTGCACCTAGCCTAATCTGTCCTCAGTTAATGATTGCTGCTCCTAGGTGTAATAAGTGACCTTCACCTATGAGAAAGTGCCTGAGCAACATGTTCTCAAGCCTGCTAGTTCCTAACAAGGTGAGCTGTTATTCCATTCTGATCTCACAAGCTCGTCCTCTTCCTGTTTGCTGGATTTGACCCTCTGCTGCCTGACATGACTTCTGACTATCGTATTGACCTTGAGTTGCCTGACTTATTGCCTGTATACTGGATTGTATGATGTCTGAATGCCTTGACCTCGGCATGTCCACTGAATCTGCTCTGGACTGTCCACTCAGTACCACATGCCAGTGTCTTCCTTCCCCCGCCTCCCTTTCCTCATGTCAGTGTCACCAAAGACTACTTCAAGATTAGGGGCCACTTGGTTCAGCTGATCCCAGATCCCAGGGATCATTACAGGGTGAAGACCAAGAGGGCCACTTAGATTAAACCATTAGAAGGCCAAATCTGTTCAGTGATATAGCGGTCCACACCTTCTTTGTGACATTTGTCTTCTCAATAAATATGGATTATCCAAAAGGGGATCCAGGGGACTATGGATGAAGGCAGCAGCTGTGTTTACCTATGAGGTTCACATCAGTGGAGCTGAGCTGCAGTACCAAACACAACCCATGGAGAAGTATAGCGCTGTTTCTGGAAGAAAGCAACATGTATTTTTAATTCTGTACAAGTCTGTATTTCTGATATCCTTTCCCAGTGAATATCTGAAAGTGATTTGAAAAATACATAGTAGAAAATATGTGTGACTTTTATCACCTAGGCGTTGAGTGAGAAGTGGCCCCTCATGGCAGCTTCGACTCGCAGTAGCTGGAAATGTCAGTTCTGGTTTGCTGCTGCTCAGCATCTAGCTTCATGCTGTGAGATGTGCCTGTCTACCTACCTGATGCATATTATATTCCTTGTCCTCTGAGACATCTCCACATACTGGATGGGGATGAAGGTTTACTTGTCAGCAGAAGAATATGACAATGCATAGAGTACAATACAGTTTATGTGACATGTCAGCTTCAGTAGTGTAACTACAGGGGTCATTTTGTGAGCGATTTATGTTTTTCCATTTTTATCACTTTTTGATTTCCATTGGGACCTTAATAGGGGCAAATAGTGGGGCATGCGCCCTATGTCCTGGAGTCTAGAGGAGAGCCAACGATGGAAAGCCTAGCCTGGCCTCTAGCAGCAAGAGCATCACAAAACGGGTTAGGACCAACTGCCTCATTGAACGGATTTGGCAGGGGGAAACTCATTTAGGTGTTATCTATGTTGGCCCTGGTCTTCACCCTATACAGGGATCTAGACTCTGTTGCAGGGAACCACCAGGATGTTCCCTCTTGGATTAGTCTCTATTCAGTGGTAGCTGGCCCAGGTGGGTCAAGAGACACTGGCGTGTAGCACAGAGAGGTTGGGCAGAATCATAGTCAAGAAGGAGGAGCTGAGGTCAGGGCAGGCAGAGTTTGCTCAATCCATTTATCAGTCTAAGGGTCTAAGGGTCCACACAGGCGGTATAGGGTCAACACAAGAGTCAAGCAGAGGTCAGGTCAGGCTGCTGAAGTTCAAAGCTTGTAAACAGGTTAAGGTCGACCACAGGAAGTCAGAATTAAATACAGCGCACCTTCACAGGGACTAGCAAGCTAGAGCATCTATTGCTCAGGCACTGTTCCACAGGGGAAGGTGCCTTTAATACCCTAGAGAGGCTAGCCATAGGCTGGACAGATTAAAGTATGTGTGCTGGACCTTCAAAAACTAGAGGGAGCACATATATCCTAGTCTCAGATTGAAGGCAAAAAGAGTAGGCTACAGCCAGCATGAAGTGGCTGGAGCAGCGCTACTCTGGCTGCCATGCCCTCCAGGAAGGAACAAGGAGACACCAGCAGGCACAGCTGGCTGCAGCACTGTAGCGGGAGATGGGGTGAGTGTTCCTGCAGCCCTGCCCGCCATCATCACAAAGAGTGTAGCCTGCAGGACTATTCTTGCCATCAAAAATACCAGTAACCCAACAAAAAGCCATCAGTGTCAATGGGATCAGTCAAGGTTTGTTGGAATCCATTTGATAAGAGATCTATCATGGTTCCATTGTGAACCAAAAACATGATATTAAGGCTTCATTCACACGACCGTATGTGTTTTGCGGTTTTGCGGTCAAAAAAAACGGATGACGTTCCGTATGGCATCCGTGTTTCCGTTTTTTTTGCGGATCCATTGTAACAATGCCTATCCTTGTCAGCAGAACGGACAAGAATAGGACATGTTCTATCTTTTTTGCGGAACGGAAATACGGACATACGGAAACGGAATGCACACGGAGTACCTTCCGTTTTTTTGCGAACCCATTGAAATGAATGGTTCCGAATACGGTCCGCAAAAAAAAAGGAACGGACACGGAAACAAAATACGGTCGTGTGAATGAAGCCTTATGTGAACAGAGCCTTATTTGGAAAATAATGTTTTCAAAGGGATTTTCCACTGTTACAACTTGCAAGTCATATGCAATGTAAACCCCCTGGACTTCACTGAATACATTTATATCCAATACATACATCTGCATAGCCAACATATACTCCCTACGCATGGATAGAGGTCCTTCCTGTGCTCGACTGTTGCCACATAAGACGTTTCCAGTAGAGACCAGACGTTTTCTATGGCCATCCTCTGGATCAACTTATAGGAAAACAGGCCGAACTGGATGGACAGATGTCTTTTTTTCAGCCTTATAAACTATGTTACTATGTTACTATGAGGCTGAATACAACAGAGAGCCCCATAAATCTGGTTAGTCTCCGTGGAGACCAAGTGCTATAATATCTTTTGCCTTTAACGTGCTTTTTGGAATATAAATGGTCGTGGGTCTCTCTGTAAGGCCATAAATACCTGACAAATAATCCTACCCCTTGATTTTAATCATTCCATACTGCAAATATCACAAATAGTGTTGAGCAAATCGAAGTGCACGAAGTGGGGTTTAATCCAAATTCCAGGGAAAATTCGATTCGCTGCAAAGCTGAATTTCCTTGTGCTTTGTGGTATTGAATTGATTTTCCCTGAGTGACAGTAAAAAATAAAAAATCATACTTACCATGAAGAGCCGGCCGCTGCCATCTTGATTGAAGATCCCGCGCGAAATCCCGTGTGCGGTGACATATGACGTCACCACACCGGCCAACATGATGACGTCATCACAGGTTGTGCAAGATTTTGTGCTGGATCTTCAATCAAGATGGCAGCAGCCGGCTCTTTGCGATCAAATGGATGAGGGTAAGTATGATTTTATTTATTTATTTTTTATTTTACACTGTAATATTAATGTCAGATGCCTCGATCAGCTATGAACGCGGCATCTGAGGGGGTACAATGACGGGGATCGGCGACTTAATTCGTTACAAAGCAAATTTTTTTGTAAAATTCGGCATAGCAGCCGATTTGAATTTTCCAATACTTTGCTCATCTCTAATCATATTTTATAATTTCTTCTTTATGCAAACCTGAACCTGAGTATGGTAAGTGTTTATGTGTGTGTTGGCACCTGCCTGTAGTGCAATTAATAGTACCTTTAGGAAGTGCTGTATCTCTATTAAGGAGCTCATGCGTGACTGTGTATAATTAGATCGTGACTTTATTAATTGTGTGTTTCCATGTACTGTATAATGAAGTATGCATGAAGATGTAAAAGCGACTGATATTTCCATATTTATATGTATGAACAAGTGAGCGTTCAGTTTATTAGATGTTACTGACAACATTGCCCTTTCTAATAATCACTTCCAAAGCCCCACACGTGATCAAGATACAGTTTTGGGTTAATTATTTTGCATGAATTTTTTTTTAATTCCTCCCTTTGTGGAGTATGGGTGTTAATAGTGACCCAAAACAAAATGAAAATGGGAAAACTAAAATTGAAATGGAAATACCTTTTTCCATTTGATTTGACAAATTTCATGCCAAATTTAAAAGCAAAATGAAATAATTTAATTTCCAATTTAAATTCTGTCCTGACATTGCTCAGCCATTCACCACTGCGATGGCCTCTCGTCACTGACAGTGTTTTGTAGGGCACTACCCATAGTTGTATAACGCGCCCTCCATTGGCTTTACAGAAAATTAAATTACAAAAGTTTTTTTGTTTTCATTTTTAGTGTATTGTTGTGACATAGCACCCATGCTTGAGTTAAAAATTAAATTACAAGTTAAATTACTATCTATTTTTAATTTTTGCCTGACATTTTCATGCATGGATAGCAAATGAAATCTCAAAAAGGTATTTCAATTTTAGTTTTACTAAATTAATTTAATTTTTATTTTTATTACCTCCCATACAAGGAGAAGTTGAAAGGGAAATATATATCAACTCAGCATGCAGTTATTTCTCAGGCATATACAGTACAAACCAAAAGTTTGGACACACCTTATTCAAAGAGTTTTCTGTATTTTCATGACTATGAAAATTGTAGATTCACACTGAAGGCATCAAACTATGAATTAACACATGTGGAATTATATACTTAACAAAAAAGTGTGAAACAACTGTAAATATGTCTTATATTCTAGGTTCTTCAAAGTAGCCACCTTTTGCTTTGATTACTGCTTTGCACACTCTTGGCATTCTCTTGATGAGCTTCAAGAGGTAGTCACCTGAAATGGTTTTCACTTCACAGGTGTGGCCTGTCAGGTTTAATAAGTGGGATTTCTTGCCTTATAAATGGGGTTGGGACCATGAGTTGTGTTGGGCAGAAGTCAGGTGGATACACAGCTGATAGTCCTACTGAATAGACTGTTAGAATTTATATGTGTTAATTCATAGTTTTGATGCCTTCAGTGTCAATCTACAATTTTCATAGTCATGAAAATACAGAAAACTCTTTGAATGAGAAAGTGTGTCCAAACTTTTGGTCTGTACTGTATGTAAATGATTACAGGTGTGGTCTGATTAGACACCAGGTCTTGCCACAAGAGGGCATAAAGGGCTTCCCCCACTGCCCTTTAAAAAGGCTCTCAGAGGCTACTTTTGGGTAGCGTACCTCTTGGTGAGAGAACAATGACTGCTAGACATGCCTCTACGATGCACTCAGATGACAGACTTTGAGAGGGGGCGCATCACAGGACTGAGAGAAGCAGGATGGTCATTTTGACGAACTGCCTGCTATCTAGACCATTCTGACCTGCCGGTTATGAGGTGTTTGGAGCAGTGGTTACATGAGGGAATACACACATGGTGAACAGGCTCTGGATGACCCAGACAGACCACCAGTAGAGAGGATCATTTCATTTGCCGACAAGCATGAGCAGTTCCCACAGTTTTATTGTCCGCTATCCAGGGGGCACCTTCATTACACACCCTGGTCTCTGCCTAAACCATTTCCAAGCAGTAAGCAGAAGGACATTTGATGTCACAGCGCCCATTACATGTCCTGTTATTGACAACCAGCTACCATCACCTTTATTTGCAGTGGTGTCGTGAACAAGAAACATTGACTTCTACAGACTGGAACGGTATCATCTTTAGCAATTAATCCAGGTTCCGTTTGAGATCCCACGATGGTCGTGTTAGAACATGGAGGCCTGGTGGTGAGCTCTTCAGTCCTGCCTTTGCTGTGGAGTGACACACCGCCCCAACTGCTGGTGTGATGATCTGGGAGCCATTACATATGACAGTCGGTCACCTCTAGTAATGATTCAAGGAACACTAACAGCTCATCGATATATGCATGACAACCTCTGTTGTCTCTCATGGCAGGGCTGCCAGTTGGCATTTTTCAGCAGGATAATGCTCACCCACACACACAGCAAGGGTTCCCCAGGAATGTCTCCAGCATATTGTAACACTTCCTTGGCTGCCCAGTCACTAGATTTATCGCTAATCAAGCATGTTTGGTACCAGCTGGGACATACACAAGCTTCGGCAACCTATGAGTGTGAAGGAACTTCAGGCCCAGCGTAACATCTGTGGATAAATTTACTGCAGAGCACCATACAGAACCTGTATACCTCCATGCCCAACCGTATCTCATCCTGTATCCAGGCTAGAGATGGTGCCAAGAGGACCTAGAGCCTCTTTTAAGTTGTACAGTAAACTTGTACAATAAACCTCTACTTTCCACTTTCGCTGTAATATTGTAATCACTTACATATCTCATCATTGCACTCACACATAGAAAGTTTCATTTGATTCCAACGACTCCTTCTTGGTGCGTTTTTTTCTTGTCAATAAGTGTATTTATATCTTCCATTTTGCGTTCATAGCAAATATACATTGTATGAACAAAGCCATATCCTATGCACATTTTTGCTGCTTACTGCTCCAATACATTTAAAATATTAAATTAAGCAACTGTGCATATTGGCTTGACACACAACATCCTACTATTTGGTGTATGAAGGTTCTATGAAGAAGTCTCCATTGTTACAGACTTACCAGCAACCCAGCTGAAACTTTTTTACCTGCTGTCTGTAGGTTAGGAAGAAGAGTGGACAGAGGGAGTTCTGAAACACATGACTGAAGGATTAGACACATGCCAGTCTTAGTAAAACCCCTCAGGAAAAAGATCCCACGCCTCTTAATACTTTAGTTACATATTCTGCTATCCAAGCTCTGTAACAGAAATTGACTCTAGCCAGGATCTGGGGTAAATTTTTATGTAATGTGTGCCATTTTTCTGGAACTTCCTTCCGTGGCCTGACTCCTTCCGACCACACCCCACTCACTGTTTGGAAAAGTGACAAGGATGTTGGGAAAAAAAACTTTGCAAAACAGCACTCGCTACAAAGGTTGACCTTTTCCTACCCCAGAAAACTGGCGTGCAGCAATGATAAATGACCCACATTTTTGTTACAACACCCTTCAGGTCTATTAACATAAAGCAATCTGTATGATCACAGGAGGAGGTTGTGCAAGATGGAAGGCACATCTCTTAGATACGTATGTAAGTATTCCCTGGTGCACATGGCTACTATTCCAAGCTGTAAAGCACTCTAGCCAGGAGATCAAAGGAACCATCCAGAAGTGCAGAACAATGCAGGAATTCAAGGGTATTGCACCATCCAACTAAAATTGGGATGGCAGGAAAACAATATAACACAATTTATTGAAACATAAAAGTGAAACGAAGCGGGCACCACAACATCAATTAAAGAAAACCCATGTGCAAGAGCATTACAACCAATTATGGTAAAGGGCACATGGAAAAATCCTAAAATATATTGATATCCAAAACATGATCACAAACAAAATTAAAAACCATTAAAAACAATTACAAGGGAGGTGTGCGGCATAAATAACTGGTAGGCCCGCACCTCCCATCTTCCACACAATTAACCCTTAATATTATAGTGAGACCCAGTATTAAGTACCTAAATCAGGCAAAAACTATTGCTGAAGAAACCACTAAAGTGACCAGTGCATATAAAAAGCAGGTGAAACCTAAAAGTACAACAACTCTATATTACATCAATAATGTCAGGTGTTCTAAACCTAAAAAAAAATCAGAACATGTACAAAGATTAGTACTACAAAAAGTAATATACAATTAAAGGGGTTCTCCAGGCTCTCCTATGTTGATGACCTATCCCCAGGATAGGTCATCAATATCAGATCGTCGGGGGTCCGACACCTGGCACCCCTGCTGATCAGCTGTATGAAGGGAAGGTGCGTGCAGTGAGCATGTGCTGTCTCCTTTCTCTCTTCTTGCTCACCGCTGGTGTCTATGGCACACTGCAAGCGCCTTTCCTTCATACAGCTGATCGTGGGGGTCCTATCCTAAGGATAGGCCATCAGTACAAGAGAGTTCGGCAAACCCCTTTAATCAACTTGATCTTACCAATGGATACAGGTCCCACCAGTCAGTTAAAGTGGAAAGAACAGAGCCACACGTGTATCGTCGCATCCTGGGGCTTCATCAGGCAAGTCTCCATGTTATATGTTTGTTGCCACAGGGAGGAACGGAAGGAAAACTTTTTTCTTTTCCTTTAGTGTAAAGTAAATTTTGCTCTAATTTTGATCCCTTCTTTATGAATATTTTTTGTCATAATACTAGATAAAGGTGATGGAACAATATAGGATATTCTGGGTGTTCTGCCCTAACTCCAGGGGGTTGGAGAAATATCTGCTTAGGGTTTGCCACTTGTACCAAAGGAACAAAACATTTTTAAGATTGGAGATAAAAACTTTTTATGGGTCAGCTTAGCAAGAAGGCTTGGGTCCGATAGACATGAGAGCACCTGGTTGCCCTTGAAAAGGGGGTATGTCCTAAGAGACAGTGTATGGCTTCAAGAAGACATTGTTGAACTTGAAGTTTGGAATGCAAAATTTTATGGGTTCTGTATGAAGAGCTATTACTAAGGACTGTCATCCGAAACCCTGACTAGAGTAAACGGTGTATAGTGTAAGTGATGCTGAATCCAAGTATGTAAGTTTTATCTTCATACTCACTTCCATTCCATCGCTGTGCTCCCACAAACCAGCAGTAAAATGCACTCACAGGACTCATCTTTGAGTTCTCTCCATTATGTGAGTGAGCACTGGAGTCCAGTGAGTGCATTTTACTGCAGGTTTGTGGGAGCACAGCGACGGATTGGAAGTGAGTACGAAGATAAAAATTACATAACCGGACTCGACATCACTTACACTATACACCGCTTACTCTAGTTTGGAGGGTGTTTCAGAGATGACAGGTTCCCTTTAAGGTATTGATCAAACACAGCTTTCCGTTGTGAATCAAGAACTTGATCATATAAAAGGAATGAGAGTGAAGCACCACATTGTTCCTTGACCTTCCAGTTATTAATACAATCGACATTGGTCCAATATTTCATCCAAACTTCTAGTAGTCGCTGTTTTGTTTGGAAAAAATTACTCAAAATTGAGGAGCGAACTTGGACTGATTTAGGCTGAGATGAATTCTGATACAATTGTGGGGTTATTAACTTGGGATCAAGAACAAGGCTGGTGAACGTCCACACTGCCATGGAGCATTGCATCTTTCTCATACTATCAATGATTAAATCATAGTATCTTCTGAATCTCTTAAATTGAAGGGAGAAGGGAGCCATATATCACCCTAAACTGGAGCGATGCATGTTCTGTGCGGATGGACTGTACTCTGCAGATTTATAGCTAAAGTCACAATGCCCGAGAGAACTTGTTGGAAATGATTATTACGAAATTCAAAAGAAGAAGCAGCCGAAGAGCTGCATGGAGTGGTTTTTCAATGAATATAATTTCTCATGTTCCTTTTCATAACATCAAAAGGGCGTGTGACCGATAAACTTGAAAAAAGCAATTTAGATCTCAGATAATGTAAGAAACACAGAGATATCAATGACTGCGACTTCCTTTTTCCACTCAGGGATGGCAGCAATTGGAGAGATAGCCTAACATTTGTCAAGACTGATCAGCCCGTTACAGGCAGACTCCTTGTAGATGCTATAGCTATAGAAGAATGCACAGTGCAAGGAATACACAATTCCACAGTGTGTGTGTGTGTGTGTCACCACAGTGTATGTGTGTATCAACAAGGTGTATGTGTATGGGTGTATCACCATAGTGTATGTGTGTATCAACATGGTGTATGTGTGTGTGTCATCACAGTGTGTGTGTGTATCAACACAGTGTATGTGTGTGTGTGTGTGTGTGTGTGACCACAGTGTATGTGTGTGTGTATCAACATGGTGTGTGTGTATCACCATATTGTGTGTGTATTACCACAGTGTGTGTATGTGTCCCCACAGTGTGTCTGTGTGTGTGTCACCACAGTGTATTTGTGTGTGTATGAACATGGTGTATGTGTGTGTGTCACCACAGCGTATGTGTGTATGTGTCACCACTGTGTGTTACCACTGTGTATGTGTGTGTGTCACCAGTGGATGTGTGTATATGTGCCACCACAGTGTGTCTGTGTGTGTAAATGCAGTGTTTGTGTGTGTGAATGCAGTGTATTTGTGTGTGTAAATGCAGTGTTTGTGTGTGAATGCAGTGTATTTGTGTGTGTTACCAGTGTATGTGTGTGTATGTCACCACAGTGTCTGTGTGTGTGTCACAACAGTGTGCATGTATGTGCCTTCACAGTGAATGTTTGTGTATCACCACAGTGTATGTGAATGTGTCACCACAGTGTGTGTCTGTTACCAGTGTATGTGTGTGTATGTCACCAGTGTCTGTGTGTGTCACCACATTGTGCGTGTGTATGTGCCATCACAGGGTATGTTTGTGTGTATGTCACCACAGTGTCTGTGTCACCATATTGTGTGTGTGTGTGTGAGTCACCACAGTGTCTGTGTGTCACCACAGTGTGTGTATGTCACCACAGTATACGTCTGTGTGTGTATGTGTGTGCGCATCTTCCGTTTATCACATCCACTCATGTCAGGCCTGTGTGGGTGTATTCAGGGCCCTGTCTATCTGTGCGGTTGAATATTTATAGCTGTGTGGGAGTCTGTCCTTCTGCTTTAGCGCTCATGTGTGACTGAGTATAATTAGATTTCTGCTTATTAATATGTCTTCTCTCCTTCATTTCTGTAAGGGAATGCAATCTGGACCACACTTTAAATAAAGGTTTACTAAACAGAAAATGAGAAAAAACAGGCCCAAAGATATACAATCTTGACTTCTCTTCCCTCGAATTTTTTCAAACTTGTGTCTCTTTCTCAGTTGTCCCTTTCGTGAAAATGACAGTCATGATGCTCTTAAAGGGTTGTCACCTAATCTTTTGTGCCCCCTTTGTTTTCTTTTTGTTCTAGACTATTCTTCTATAAACAGATTAGAAGACAAAAAAGTGAACAAACCTGTATTGTTAAGGGAATTCAAAAGATTTGCGAATAAATAAGCTTACGCAGGCTACGTGAATAATTATATTTACTAAGTGATTAATTATACGATAAAACAAATAAATCACATACAGAATAAAAAAGGAAATAAACATCACAAGCCAATGGGGTGGAGACCCTGTTGATCATGCTATAACCCATGGCTGTCTAATCCCTGTTATAATACATGACCGACACCCCAGGGTGTACAAAAGAAATAGAGCAAGTCATACTCACATCCTATCTAGATGGAGACCTGATTGAGTCTCCTGAGACAAGGTGGGTAGCAGGCTTTTAACCTGTTAGCCCCTTCGCCAGTGTGCATCACACATGTCTCTGAAAACACTCAGGAATGTGGTCTTATCAGCACAATTGGGGGATGGGTACTATCTCTCTAACCCACTTTATTACAAGGGAAAGTTATAAACGATTCTACAAAGTATTAAATAGAATTAAAGGGGAGAACCAATCGGTTAATTTAAAAAACCCTTACAATACACTCTACAGAAATATCAGTGCCCCCTATAGTAGTAGTCCTACCAATAGTAATTCCCTCTTTAGTAACACTGCACCCTACAGTGACCCCAGCACTGATAATGGTCCCCAAGATTGTCCCCATTACTAGAAGAGTCCTCCAGTATTAATAATGCCCTCACAGAGCCCCCAGTAGTAATAAGGCCCCCCTATTGTTCCCCCAGTGGTAATCAAGCTCTGTACAGACCCCTCAGTAGTAATAAGGTCCCCATAGTGTTCTTAGTAGAAATAAGGCAGATCTATAAGTCTCTCCTATAGAGCCCTCAGTAGTAATAAGAACGCCTAATGTCCCCTGGATTTATAATACCCCTACAGTGCCTCCAGTATTTATATTGCTCCCCCTACTGTTATAATGCTTGCCCTGAAGTGCCCGCTGTAGTTATATTCCTCGCTTTAGTGTCCTCAGAAGTTATAATTCCTCAGCCCCTCCACCATACAGTCCCATGTAAATAAAGCTATTTCCCTCCTGTGTAAATAACATCACACCATCTCTCCAGCCCCCTCCAATATACAGTCCCCATGTAAATAACATCCCTCTCTATCTACAGCCCCCTCCAAATACAGTCCCATGTAAATAACATCATTCCCATAGCCGTCATCAACATACAGTTCTATGTAAATATCACTCCCTCCAACAGCCGCCTTCAACAGACAGTCCCATGTAAATAACATCACTTCCTTCCCACATCCACCTCCAGCATGCAGTCTCGTGTAAATAACATCACTCCACGCCACAGTCCCACGTAAAAAACATAAACCTGCCCTCAGCCACCTCCAACATGCAGTCCCGTGTAAATAACATCACTCCACGCCACAGTCCAATGTAAATAAGGCTACTTTCACACCAGCGTTTTTTGCTGGATCCGTCATGGATCAGCAAAAACGCTTCCGTCATGATAACACAACCGTCTGCATCTGTTCTGAACGGATCCGGTTGTATTATCTTTTAAATAGCCAGTTTGGATCAGTTTCGTCATGTGGACACCAAAACGCAGCAAGCAGCGTTTTAGTGTCCGCCTCCAAAACGGAATGGAGACTGAACTGAAGCAAAACTGATGCATTCTGAACGGATCCTTTTCCATTCAGTATGCATTAGGACAAAACTGATCAGTTTTAGACCGTTTATGAGAGCCTATGACGGATCTCACAGAACGATCCTTACAACGCCAGTGTGAAAGTAGCCTAAGGCTAGTTTCACACCTGCGGCAGGGGACTCTGGCTGGCTGTTCCGGTGAGTGCACAGCCCACCGGATCCATGCTGCCGCAGGTGCACATGTGGGGCTGAAACTACGCTCCGGCCCCATTCACTGTAATGGGGGCGGGCCACGGATCCAGCCACAGCATGGCAAACCCTGCCGAGAGGCAGCCAGAACAAAAGTACAACATGCTGTACTTTTGTTCCGGCCATCTCTCAGCAGGGGTTGCCATGCTGTAGCCGGATCAGTGGCCCGCCTCCATTACAGTGAATGGGGCCAGAGCGTAGTTCCGGCCCCACACGTGCACCTGCGGCAGCATGGATCCTAACAGCCTACCAGAGTCCCATACCGCAGGTGTGAAAATACCCTAACAGAACCCTGCCCAAGTTACCTCCAACACACAGTCCCATGATAACATTCCTCCCTTCTGCCCTAACATACGGTCCCAGTTAAATAACCACAACTCCCAGCATCCCTGTGCTTCTCCCTTCACTTACCTCTTCTGATGTAGCAGAGCTCACTGCAGCTTCTTCCCCACAATTCTCCTCTTCAGTTTAGAAGACAGGAAAAGGACCTGCGATGATGTCACAGTCATGTGACCAGTGCAGGATTGGACGGCACTGATCACATGATTATCTTGCAGTCTATTAGATTCAATTGTGCTGCCATCCTGAGGACGGCAATACAATTGTATTTGTCTAACAGGCAGGACATTCGGGGCCTGGGAGAAAACATCAGGGGCCCAGACCCCGAATGTTTTAGCCTAGCAACGCCCCTGGTCTATTACCCCTCCTTATTTATGAAGGGGTTTTGCAGATCTTAGAGCCTCTTATCAGTGGGTGATAGACAGCCATTACCTTGTCTGTGGGAGGAGCTTTGGCACAAGGACCTCCTCCCCACTGGTCTGCAGATCGTTGCATCAGCATTACTGGTTGGTCAGGAAGTCTTGGGCACACGATTACCATTGAGGTCCGCCCCTGGACAGCCATAATATGAACGGCAAGGCCTTGTTCAGCATGGCAGACCAGTGGTCAAAGCCTTTTCTTGTTAGGTGACAGGTTACTGACAACTGTGTCTTACCACACCTGGTGTCATTGACTTAGGCAGCCCCTGGACTTTTCTGAGGTTGCCAGTCCCGGTTCTGTTTAACAGCTACACCCTGCACTTGGGAAAGATATATCAGTTCCACACAATCTGTACATTCAAAAAACTCAGTCCATGTCAGGGAAAGCCATTGATGGGGTGGTTTCTCTCCAACCCTGCATCAAATTGATAAAATAAAACAAACAAAAGTCCTTAGAACTTTTGTCAGTCCAACACTGTATTTAAATAACTCTTTCCAGTGGTACCATAGAGGTCTTCTGCCAAAGTAGAATAAACTTTTATAAAATCCTAAATCTGAACTAATTAATATTACTAATACTTCCAAACAAACATACATAATATTTTTTACAAATAATAGAGATGTCTTCATACATTAACACATTAAACAATAACAATGCACGGGTATTTTTTTAAAGATAAACCTTTTAACCAAATAAAACACACCACCAATAATATGATTTTTATTCATGACCTTCTTAAGATACCCAATGCTGTTTGGTGTTACTCTGCATTTAATACCCTTTGGCATTTTGTTTTACAGAAGTACCCAGCTTTTCTTAATGTGTAAATAAATAGACTGTCTTTTTTCTTTAATCCTTACACTCCCAGCGCTGGGGCAATGCGGGCACATGGCGCCCACTCGCAAGTGCGGCGGGCGTCATGGCCGGCAAGTCTCTGCTGTTTCTAACAGCAGAGACTTGCCGCTACTTACTTGATCGGCGGCGTCTTGCTGGGCGGTTAGATGCCGTGATCACACGTGATCACGGCATCTAGTTGCGTCTGAACCCGGAAGCGTTCGCTTCCGGGTGGTGTACAGACACCCCGTGTGGCCAATCTGGGTGTCTGTACACCATATGAAAACTGTAATCCTCGCTGGTGAGGATTACAGTTTTCAAAGTGCAATTCTAGAAAATCCCTGATTGCTCATAAAGAAAAAAAAAAAAGCCACAATATATCAGCTCATATTTGACCTTTCAAATAGTCAAAAAAAATTAAAAAAAAAAATGTTAAAAAATATATAAAAAATAAAAAAGATATAAAAGTTCAAATCACCCCCTTTCCGTATAATTAAAAAATAAATACCTAAATAACAATAACTATAGACATCATGGGTATCACCGTGACCGAAAACGCCCATACTTTTAAAATATAAAAAAAAAATTCCAATATGGCGAATTGTGTGGCGGAAAAAATTTTTTTTAAAAATTAAATAAAAAGTGATCAAAAAGTCATACACACCCCAGAATGGCATCAATAAAAACTTCAGATCGCCCCGCAAAAAATGAGCCCCCATACAGCTCTGTACACATAAATACCAAAAAGTTATATGGGTCAAGGTATGACAAGCAAAAAAAAAAAAAAAAAAGGGCAACTTTCTAATTATTTTATCACTATCAAAACGCAGGAAAAACTATACATATTAGGTATTGCCGGATTCGTACTGACCAGTAAAATGAAAGTAATGGGTCAGTTTTAATGCACATCGAACGCTGTAAATAAGAAACCTGTAGAACTGTAGCAGAATAGCGTTTTTTTTGCAATTTCACCTGATTTGAAATTTTTTTCCCGCTTCCCACTACACCATATGCAATATTAAATGGTGACGTTGGAAAGTACAACTTGTCCCGCAAAAAACAAGCCCTCATACAGCTATGTGAACAGAAAAATAAAAGCGTTATGGCTGTTTGAAGGCAGGGAGCGCAAAACGAAAATGCATAACCGAAAAAACCTCCGGGAGTGAAAGGGTTAATCAACACAGGACTCGTCTTTCATGGGAGTGTCTTCTAACTAGGGGATGGACACAAGGGCTGTCTTTGTGTCTGTGACGTTCACCCACCCTGTCCTCCTCCCTCCCCTCTAAGTCATTTAAGTCTTCCCCTTCTGGTCAGACAGCGTGATCCTTCCTCTTTTAGTCAGTCTATTCTCAGATGTTCATGAGGACAGATCTCTGGTGTTAAGGAAACATTTAACATATAACACATAAACTAACAGATCGGACAATACAGACGTGAACACATGAAGGGCCCATAAGAAACGTTTCATTGAATACTTCAAAAATATAGAGCTCAATCAAAACTTTTGGTACCAATAAAATACAAAAATCTCTCAAAGAAAAATAAAAATCCCCAATGCGTATTAATAAAAAAACAAATGTACTCCACATTCACATTTTCATTCATTGTTTGGTGCATATCCACACACAGCTTTGCTGAGCATCCATCAGTCTTCACAACTTCACACATATTCAACTTAACTACAACTTAAAGCCACATTCATTCACATTCCATTAAATATGTTGACTCTCAGCTACACAGCTTTCCTGGATACAGATACACACACAGCAAACCATCCTGTTGGGGTACAAGAAACATTCATTAAGTAAGTCAATTGCTGGCAGGTAATACCATTGTCTATACCATTGTATCTTCACACCTACAAAACATCTAGTTAAAACAATTTTAACAAAGACACAAAAATGCACACACAGAGCAACAAATTATTATAATACTACAGGATGCACATAAAACCAATTTCCGTTACTCTCACATGTTTTTCAAGCTGCTAGGAAGAGAAAAAAAGAAAAATTAATAATTGATCTTTACTCTTCTGTGTCATGTAAAGCCACACCTATACCAGTGTCTGGTCAATCGCAGTACACAGGGGCGTAGCTAAAGGTTCATGGGCCCTGGTGCAGGAGTTCAGCTTAGGCCCCCCTTCTCTTAGTGCTCTGTGTGTCTTCTTATGCGGCACAAGGGTCTTTGGGCCCCCTCAGGCTCCTGAGTCCGGTAGCGACTGCTACCTCTGCACCCCCTATAGCTACGCCCCTGGCAGTACAGTATCATACACTCAGCAGCCCCCACTCTGTTCCTCGTATCTCTGAGGCATTCATTCAGCAAACAGAGAAACAGAGCTAGACTAGAAGGACAATGGGACTATAAAATACCACTAACTATTTGTCTAAGGCTACTTTCACACTAGCGTTTTAAAATTCCGGTATTGAGTTCCGTCATAGGGGCTCAATACCGGAATAAAACGCTTCAGTTTTGACCCCATTCATTGTCAATGGGGACAAAACTGAACTGAAGACAACGGAATGCTCCTGAAAGCATTCCGTTCCGTCTGCGGTTTGTTCTCCGGTCCAGGCATCCGCACCAAGACGGATCCGGAATGACCCCCAATGCAAGTCAATGGGGGTGGATCCGTCTGGTGTGACCACAATGGTAACCGGATCTGCCCTCCATTGACTTTCAATGGAGTTCATGACGGATCCGGCTACACATAGACACATACAGACATAGACATACACATAAACATAAACATACACAGACATATACACATACAAATACACATACATACTTACATGCACCCCGGCAGGTCTTCAGAGCGTCGGAGGGACAGGACGGCGCGCACAGGTGACGATTCCACCAGGCGCCCAGCAGAGGGCGATGTGGGGAATCGTCACCTGTGCGAGCCGTCCTGTCCCTCCAACACTCTGAAGACCTGCCGGGAACATGTAAGTATGTATGTGTATTTGTCTGTGTATATGTGTGTGTATGTTTATGTGTATGTATGTACTGTGTGACATGTGTGGGGCCGGAGCGCGGTTCCGGCTCCATACATGTCACTGCGGAAGGCCTGATCCGGCAGCACCCTTCACCTGCCGGATCAGGCCTGCCGCTAGTGTAAAAGTAGCCTAAGCATTGTTCAAGGTTTAACCAACTGAGGCTACTTTCACACTAGCGTTTTATAATTCCGGTATTGAGTTCCATCATAGGGGCTCAATACTGGAATAAAACGCTTAAGTTTTGTCCCCATTCATTGTCAATGGGGGCAAAACTGAACTGAAGACAACGGAATGCTCCTAGAAGCATTCCGTTCCGTCTTCAGACCGGAGAGCAAACCGCAGCATGCTGCGGTTTGCTCTCCAGTCCAGGCATCCACACCAAGACGGATCCGGAATGACCCCCAATGAAAGTCAATGGGGACAGATCCGTTTGGTGTGATACAATGGTGAACGGATCCGTCCTCCATTGACTTTCAATGGAGTTCATGACGGATCCGTCACCTGCACACATACAGACAATAGACACATAGACATAGACATACACATAAACATACATAGACACAATACAGACATATACAGACATACACATATACAGACATACACATAAACATACACAGACATATACACAGACATACTTACATGCTCCTGGCAGGTCACCATAGCGTAGAAGGAGCAGGACGGCGCTGTGGGGAATCGTCCTGTGTGCGCGCCGTCCTGCTCCTGTACTATGCTGTGGAGACCTGCCGGGAGCATGTAAGTATCTATGTGTATTTGTATGTGTATATACACATTTATTAACCAATAGACCTGACAGAACAACAGATGTGCAGGTCGGGGGACTCCTGGGAAATAGTGACCATAACATAATAACCTTCCAATTGTCATTCAAAAGAGCGTTTCTTCAGGGAGGAACAAAAATACCTAACTTCAAAAAAGCTAAATTTAGCCAACTAAGAGAGGCCATAGGCCTAACTAACTGGGACAAAGTCTTCAAAAATAAAAATACAGCCACAAAATGGGATATTTTTAAAAACATCCTAATATCTAATTGTGAGAGGTACATACCGTATAGGAATAAAATAATAAGAAACAAGAAAAAACCAATGTGGATAAATAGAACTGTAAAGAAAGCAATAAATGACAAACAGAAAGCATTTAAATCACTAAAACAGGAGGGTGGCGAGTAAGCATTGAAAAACTATAAGGAAAAAAATAGAATATGTAAAAGACAAATAAAAACAGCCAAACTAGAGACCGAGAGATTAATCGCCAAAGAAAGTAAAACTAACCCTAAAATGTTCTTTAATTATATAAATGGTAAAAAGTATAAACCTGAAGGTGTCGGCCCCTTACAGAGTAATGAGGGGGGAGTTGCAGAGAACGATGAGGAGAAAGCAAAGCTACTAAATATCTTTTTCTCCACTGTATTCACTGAGGAAAATAAACTGTCAGATGAAATGAAGAATATAAAAGTAAATTCACCATTAAAAGTGCCCTGTCTGACCCAGGAAGAAGTAGAGCTGCGTCTTAAAAAGATTAAAATAGACAAATCGCCAGGACCGGATGGCATACACACCCGTATCCTAAGAGAATTAAGTAATGTCATCGCCAGACCCTTATTTCTGATATTTAAGGACTCTATACTGACAGGGAGTGTTCCACAGGATTGGCGCATAGCAAATGTGGTTCCAATATTCAAAAAGGGTCCAAAAACAGAGCCCGGGAACTATAGGCCGGTAAGTTTAACATCTGTCGTGGGTAAACTGTTTGAGGGTTTTCTAAGAGATGCTATCTTGGAGTACCTCAATGAAAATAAGCAAATTACTCCATATCAGCATGGCTTCATGAGGGATCGTCATGTCAAACCAATTTAATCAGTTTCTATGA